>VWZT01011116.1:1477735-1576938 GCA_013397055.1 Pachycephala philippinensis
GGGTGCCCGTGCCCCGTGCCCCAGGTGCGGCAGCGCCGGCCCGAGAGCGGCTGCTCCGAGCGGGCTGGGGCTATCGCAGCTGGGCGTGGGCTGTGAGCCCAGCTTTCAGCGTGAGCCGCGCTCAGAGCTGCCGCTACCGAAAACTGAAATGAAATTTAGAGTACGAGTTGGGTATGAGACCAATAGTGCTGCTGTTATGAATTACTTCACTGCCATTTAATAGGACCGCTGTTACGCAGCGAGGGGCAAGCTGAGTTTATTTAGCTGTCAGACCAGAGGTGAGCTGCACAGATTTAAATGCCAGAAGCTGACTCGTCTGTGGCAATGGCAGAGAGCACTGCACGGGGAGTGCTCCCTGTGCCGCGGGGCGAGCAGAGGGAGGCTCAGGCACCCGTGTTTGGCACCTTCAGGCGGGACGGCAGCAGGACACTGCGAGCTGCCCGGCGCCGGGAGAGCGGTCCGTGCTGCTGAGGCTCTGTCCTTGTCCTTCCCGATTTCTTGCTGCTTCCTTGCTGCAGAAATGTTTTTGTTTCGTTGTTGCAGGTATACAAAATAAGTGTGAAGGTTTTTGTAACTTTAATGATAGTAAAAGTTTAAATAAACTTTTACATAATTATTATAATATGGGTTGATGGCTATATTCCATTGACGCAAAGCAAATAATTTCTTATGAAAGCCATGCACAGTATTGCATTGATTCACTCTGGGAATATCAATTACCCTGTCTTAATTGGGGACAGTGAAAGGAAATGATGAGGTTATTAACCCTGTCAAAATGAATCAATGCTGTCTGTATGACATAAAGTACATTATGAAAGTTTGTGTTCTAGTATTCATGTAACAATATAGTAGTAATGTAGTGGGTGGGTTTTTTTACTACATAAGGTATTTTTAGGAATATACAGAAAATTCATAGAAAGAATGAGTAATGCAAAACAGAGAAGAACAAAGTTTCTAAGAGGTGTGCTTTATCACAAAACTTTTTGCTTGGCATAAAAAATGAATTGAAGGAATTCTGATATGCACAGTATATTTTCCTTTCCCTCAGAAAGAGCAGTGCCGCACCTTACCTGATATTTACAGGGCAGCTGGATTGTGTGCTGACTGTATGTTTCTGATACAGGGAATTTATTAAGATAAAGACAGGAACTAGCAGTCTAACCACTGTTTTGATGAAAAATTAGAAATTATGCAGGTGGAAATGAATAAATAATTGTGTAATAGGATGTCTGAAAACACTTTGTAAACTGAATGAGATGGAGTATAAATTAGAAGTTTTTAAATGGTTCTTTCATTCTGCATATGTTATTATATTATCTTCATAACTTGCTAGATATCTGTTCCTACTAAGCAGGTGAGTTTGTGAATTTGAATGGTTTAGCTGTCAGATTTTGCTCATTAATTTGTTTACTTTGATTTTAGCAATCAAAAAGGTTACCTCTCATTTCATTTGTTTTTTATTGTGCTGGTATACAAAATATTTCTAACAATTTTGATGTGGTGATTCATAGGGATTACTCTGACGAAGGAGGAGGTGCCTAATGATCCCTTTCTTTGTCAGAGAGAGCTAGCAGGATAAAGCACAAGCTTTTTTAAAATGGTAACTGGCTGTTGGACTTACATTAGAAGAAGGGTTTTCACCCTGGCTGTTTGTGCCGTGGGTAGCTTTGGCTTTTTTCATCATCACAGTCCCTTTTTAATGCACAGCTATAAATAGCATAATGTTTTTCTTTTCACTGTACTCTTTTCCTGTCATTTGCACTGTGGCTGTGCTAATGGGAGGGTACTTAGCTCAACCTCAGGCAGCCTTTTCTGCATAATTGGTTCGGTTAGGAAACAACACACTTTCACTTAATTAGTGTGATTACCTGCCTAACAGTAGGTAGGGGAAATTTGGTACTCATTTAGTTCTTTCTTTGCAGTGAATATTCATATCAATAATAAAGTCTTCCCTGAGCAAAATATTTCTTGACATGCAGGGTATTAAACAGCACATGTATGTGGAAAATCTCCTGAGTACTAAATGCATCAGCAGCTGCCTCATTCATACACTTTATTAGTGTGGTTCAGACATGTACTCATAAAATTATATTCATATAAGTACCATTTTTTTTACTATTTTAAGTAGCTCTTTATGCCAATATATGTATAGCGCTAACAAATTTTTCTAAGCTTTGAAGTACTGAGTTCGGTTTATATCCTTGTTTGGAAAGGTAGTTTTCCCTGTTTGGATTAGAAGACTAAATGTACTGAAGTGTTCAAATGAGCAAATTCCCACATTGTGTTTGACAAAACTGCCTTTGATCTTTTCTGAGGAATGGTTAAACATAATATGCAGAATTTAGAGTAACCATTTGTTTGACCTGTTCGGTGAACATAATTCAAGAGAAGAGATGTATTCCTGCAGTTTTCAGCCATAGGCCCAGTTAAAAATTAAATGTTTGTAGAACAAATTGAAAAGAACAAAAGCCACTGTAAATATCCATGTTTTGTCATTCAGCTGAATATTTTGATTTATGCTAAACAGAGGATCAATTTGTCAGTAATAGTACAGCATGTCATAGTGAGACATTACAAACATTAAATATATCTCCCTCTGATATACTGAACTATCATGGAACAGAGCACTGAAGTAGTATATAAAATTTTTATTCATAGTGTGCTAGAAGCCCTTGTGACATATTGCAAACAATACAAAATATATGTTGCTGCATAAATAAACAAGCATTTATACTATCAAAGGCAACAGAGAAACTTTTAAGGGGTTTGTCAACAGAAGGTGTCAAAATCCAATGGCAAGCAAATACTTAAGGAGCACTTAAGACCAGAGAATGAAAATAAAAGCCCTTAAAGATAGAAGGGAAGTACAGACTTATTGTAAATATAATTAAAAAATGCAATGTGGACAAATATGCAAATAAAAAGAAGACCAGACATTTTTTATTCCCAGAGTGCTTTTTTTCCCAGTGGTATGTTTTCAAATACCTTTATGAGCTGCTTTCTTTGTGTGAGGATTATGTTGTAGCTGAGCTGTCACTGATCTCATCCTAAAGCAGGGAACTGAGATTTTGCATATTCTTGACAGGCACTGAAACATCAGCAGAGGTGCCAGCTCTGAGCACAGTGTGGGTTCAGGTACTAAAGGTGCTGGAAGTCCATTGCCATAAAATGGGAGAGAACTTCATGAAAGCATAGCATTCTGTATTTCACACAGAGGGGGAATTTTAATGGAAAGGAAGGAATCAGGATTCAAGCGTACCTGTCTGTCATCTTGTGACCTCTGAAATTGCCCCTTTGAACCATGTGGTTTCCATCACTTTACAGGAGAGAAGGCTTTTGACTGCAGTTTCTCTCGCTCTCCCAGCCTCCTTGGGCTGCTTTCAGCCCTGAATGAGAATAGAAACTTCAGATCACTGCTTTGCCTTCGCTCATATTGCTTCACAGGAGACCACATGTTCCTCATTTCAAAGTATGAGTAGTACCTGTGTTCTTCCCTCTCACTCTCTTCCACCTGGAAAGCTGTTTTGGAATCAGTCTGTCTAGATGATTTAATCTAATTTCCAGATTGACTTAATGAGCATTAGTGTTTGTGTCACTGTAGCACTTTAGTTGAATTAGTCCACAGAATCAGTGTGGCCTAAAAATGTATAATATTTATGAGAAGGATTACTACGATGCAAGGATGCTTGAGGTCAGATATTTCTGGTAAAGATGGGAGTGTTAATGCCATGTTGAAAGACAATGCTTGTCAGAATCATGTATGATTCTACCTGTCCAAGTTAAAAGGAAAAAAAACCCCTTTAAGATCTGTAGGTACAGTTTATGAGAACAAGGGAATTGAGGGTCTATTTTACAAGAAGGATCTGTCTTTGCATTTAAAAGCCTGAAATATGATTGAACCTTTAATCAGAAGGTAAAAAACTGATATACAGGGAAAAGTTATATATAATTAAGTAAGAGACAAATTTGGCTCAAAAACCCAGGACAATGAGGTTCTGTAACTACTTCAAGACGTGAGTTACAA
This sequence comes from Pachycephala philippinensis, assembly GCA_013397055.1. Lineage (NCBI taxonomy): Eukaryota > Metazoa > Chordata > Aves > Passeriformes > Pachycephala > Pachycephala philippinensis. Next base: position 1,481,760 of record VWZT01011116.1, read on the forward strand.
GGCAAACAATTGAACTGGTTTTCAACTGGAATTTCCCAAGGGAGATGAGACTCAGTTGCCTAAAATACCCAGGGTGGAGATTGCTATAGGAGATCTGTCCTGGGTGATAACCTGCCAAGTTGCAGTAGCCCAAATGCTTCTGATTGTGTTCTTGCATACTGTTTGCTAATCCATTTCCTGGATTACCAAAATTTGTTTACATTTGTAAGTGCAATAAACTATCCTACACTTCAGCTTTTCTTTTGTGAATTGAACAATAAAATTATTCGAAAAAGTTAATTTTACCATCTTTCTAGAAAACTAATTAAACAGACTCAAAGAAGTAGAAGTATTTTCAGAGAAAACCTTCAAAGAGTGAATTATTTGTTTCTTTTCCTGTTTGTTTCAACTTAGAGCAGCACCAAACCTCTGAAATTATAGGCATGCTCAAGCAGAACAACTCTGTTTTAGCTCAACATATTAATTCATTCAGTTCTGTGTTGTTCTTTTTGAGGGTGCCTTTGTGTTGCACACACTGTAAATAGCACAGATGTGCTAGGATAAAAAAAGTCCAGTATCTTTTAGATGTATCTTTGTGAAATGCCAATGCATGCTGGGAAGCAAATTCATCCTTCTACTAGAAACAACACAGGGAAAAAAAATTCAAACCTCTGCTAGTTGTGCGTCTGCAAATATTAGGTTTGAGGGGGAAAAAAATCTTCCTGTGCACTTGCAAAAATTAAGTCTGAGTAAAAAAATCTTTCTAAGTACTCTAATGACAACCATTGAAACTAAGGAGTCAGTTATTTAGGGGAAAAAATATACCTTAGATTTTGGCTTTCTGAACAATGTATTTATTATTGCATTTCCTTTTTCAGGACTGATGTAAATTTTAAATCTCAGAAAATTAGTTTGCAGAGATTTTCCTCTTCTGTTGTCTCCACATGGCACATTGTCTCAATATTTTGGATAGGTAATTCACTCTTTCCCTACAGAAGTCACCATCTTTTAATGTCAGTCTAATGAAAGGACACAGAGAAATGTCTGCTGGTGAGTAGTAGGAGAATTAAAAGCCAAAAAGTGTAAGGGGAGAAAAATCATAGAGTTCATGAATTCATCTTACTTATCCCTTTACTGTGAATTGGGAAGTGATGTCAAGATGAGTGGATTTTCTTATACAATTGAGATACAATCTACAATTCAAAAAAAATCTGTTTAACTCTGTTTCTTAGATGGGATTTTTAAATTTACTTTCAAATAGTGAAAAAGTTTGGCACCTAAGAACTTTTCATAGAGATTTTGTTTTCTTACAGAACTTAACAGATTGCTGGTATGCAGAGAGTGCTTGACACAGGAAGATGTGTCACGGTTTCACTGTGCTCCCTTGTGGTAGGTTTAAAACTTGGTTTGATGGGCAAGTTGTTTATTATTTCTTTTTACTTTTAATTCTGTTAGTAATAAATCTTTTTTATACTGTAACCATTTAAGTGTGGACCTGTTTTACCTTGAAGTCTTTCTGTTTTTCTCAATAATCCTTATTTCTCCTTACGAAAACAAAGATTTTCGTGTCCTTGGCGCTTAGGCAGCGTCAAACCATGACATCCCTCTACTGCAACAGGTCTCCATCCACTATGTCTTGTCTTGTTATTACACTGCAGGTTCCTAGGGCAGAAGTTTGCCCTTTCGCTGGCTATATATCACATAATAAAATGGAGGCTCAGTTTGGGAAGGGTACCTAAACAGCTGTGACAGTACAAAGTAGCAAAACAATGTTCCTCAGTTTTTAGGATGGATTTTAGAGACTTTAGTTTTTAGACTACTGTCTAAGGAAGAGCCAGCAATTACATTGATGTGCATTTGAAACTCTGTGCGTAACACTGGCCCCCATAATTTTAGTCTTCGTAGTAACAGAGTAATATTAGTAACAGAATATCTCCTTGATTAATGCCCTCAACTGAAAGTCCCTGAGCATTTTATACTTTTTGGGTTTTGTTTTTCTTTTTTTAATCTCTTCTAACAACCTTCTAGTTAGTTAACTTTAAATATTAGATAAGAAATCTTGCCTGGGATTCAGTCTGAGATTCATGCTTGTCACCTCTGTGGATCTGATAAGTATAATAAAAGGCCCAAAAGAGCCCTTAGCATTTCTGAAAGTCATATGGAAGATGTTAAACATCCCAAATGGTATTGGGTTCATATGCTTAGTCAACTAAAATGAGCATCTAGTCAGTATGGTCAGTGGAGCCCACAGGAAGCTTCAGATGACCAACTATGAGGTGAATGTGCAGATATTGAGTGCTGGTTGAGATATTAAAGAGCTACTCTGCTGGTCTTTAGCCGCCACTTTAGAAGGACACTGGTCTTCCCCAAGTCCTGTGTCATGTTTGGGAGCCATGAGTCTTGAATACCTTATGACATCAGAAATAATACTAGGTGTCTACTGATGGGCAATGAAGTCAAGCTGTCAATATCTACTCGGTAAGATGCTGCTTTCTAGGCTCCTTGGATTATGCTCGTTAGATCTTTATCAGTTGTAATGAGATCTTAAGGAAGCAGCATGATTGTAGGCACCTACCTTTGGGAAGGATTCAGCTGCATGTGTGTGGATCTCTAGTGTCATTTAGGTTTTGTAGGATATTTCTTCTGCTCTCTCACAGCCCCTGTAGAAATATGTGTCTTCCTCAAGCATTGTCTCATATTTACCAGCCCTGTGCAGGTGTTTTGAATAGCTGAAAGCATTTTATATGCACTGGATGTCTGCACTTACTTTCCAGCTTTCTTAACCTCTTGTGGAATCCCAACCATTATCTTCATTTTTGAAAGAGATGAAAAACATTTCCTAAGATAGCCCTAAAATGCTGTGATCAGAGGTGAAATTTCCAGTTCCTGCAGAGCCAAAAAGACTGGGGGCGGGCGGTGATCAACCTTTTAGCAGAAAGGCTAACACCAGTTAATTGACCGTGAGAAGTTAACAACTTCAGTCTGAGGTATTCATTAACCAACTCCCTCACTATTTCTGTAACACCTCCGTGCTCTTTTGGTTTTTGGTGTGCTTATTCCCTCTCTCATGAGGCATACTTACAGTGTAAATACTTTTGGCATTTGCTGCATAAGAAGACTGGAGAATTACCGTGTCTAATATAGTGTATGCAGAATTCCAAGCATGATGATACATTTTAAATAGTAAATCCACAAATAATCTGGGCACTTTGAATTAAGTTTCTGCTTTGTTCAGTTTTTCTGACTACTGTAGCCTTGTCAACAGCTCCTCTCATTGGAAATTTCAGTTTGTTCATTTCAGGCAGTGTGGGGATACAAGAGTGGGCTGCAGGTGGCTCTGGCCTTGATAGCTTTCAGCTGTATCCCTGGGAAGAGGGAAGGCCAGCATTGAATGCAGGTGTGCTGATTTTGGTAACAAGAAACATGTGAATGGCCCAGGAGATAAGTATAAAAGGCTGTGCTGCAGGATCACAAGGGATACTGAGCCTGATGCTTGCTGCTGCCTGCCACTACCTTCTGATGCCTGCTACTGTCTGCTGATGGCTGCTACCCTGCTCTATGCTGGACTTTTTGGACTTCGACATCTGGTGCCCCGTGTTTGTATGTATAGTGGTGATAATTGGCTTAGAGCCTCAAAGGTTTGGAGACTCTGGCAGTATAAGCCTCACGGACTGCAATCCACTTGGGGGAAGTGGAAAAGCCGGCCGGCGCGTAATCCCTGGGCGGGGGTGTGCCCAGGAGAGCCGTGAGTAGCCTACGCATGCAAGTCTGAGATTGGAGTGCTTTATGGGTGAGCCATTTGTAGCTCTAGGCCATGTGTGATTACTGCAAACTATGTTGCCCTTGAGGTTGGCAACAGGCAGGATATTTGAAAAGTTATTAGCAGAATTCTGAAAAGTCATGGATCTTTTTACTGAAGGCTCATATATGTAGTGTAGCACTATATCATGTCTTTAGATATTAGTAACTGCAGGCTTTGTAATGACTGTGTTTTAAGTTCTGAAAGATTTGCACTCAGAATCTGCCTGTCACGAAACCTGCTTTTCTAGGTGTTGCTAGACATGTATTCTTAATGAAAATGCCTATGTAGATATCTGATAACAGAGTTCGGGTAATAGACGTTTTATGCAACCTTTATCCTATCTGACTTATAATCTTGGAAGCTGTTTAAGTTTAAACACTGAGTTTTGAGTCAGTGAAATGAACTGTCTGCAGGGAATGATTCATCTTGTCTAAAACATCAGATTTAGGGTAAGATGAATTACCCTCTGGAGGTGCCTCATTCATTCTCTTCGTACATATAGGGCTTAAGGTTACTCGTTTTGAAGTAGTCAACTTTAAGTTGACTGAAGTTGATGATATTAATCTTCCCTTTTGTAATTGGAATGTGGACTGCTGTGAATGTGCTAACAAGGTCTTGAGTTTTCATCAAATCTGCACTGACACTGAACACTCAGATTAAGTTTACAGATGGTAGGTGTTTCTACTGGTCTTTTGGTGTTGCCTCCAAAACAGTATCACAGGAAATTGTTCAAGTTTGTCCATTACTCAACCATGAGAATCCATAACAAAGCTGCTTAGAACAGCTTAAATGTGTTTTGGACAAAGAAAATATGTGATGCATTTAATTATTCAGCACTCACTGAGACTGTCACACCAAGTAAAAATAAGAAGTGTCTGTTTAATTGGTAACCAATATCTACTTACGATTTTACTTTAGTTTGCTGTGAGGTTGGCATGGGCAGAACGATCATGTGGCAGTAATGGTGTTACACACAGCTATGTGAGCTGTGGCCGTGAGGTTTGTGGGGGGCATGTTTAGTTTTACACGAAGGAACCTGCTGGGGAAGGGTCTTGCACAAGAGTGGGAGATGCCTGCCCCTGGCTCCTGTTTGCTTTTTAACTGGCATTTCAGGAGAGCAGTGACCTGGAGTGCTACAAGCAGGAGCCACAAACACAGACTTGGCACTTAACTTCCTTCGCAATTGGGTGAGCAATAGTTGTCCCTAATGTTCAGCGAGGGTGTCATGAGCTTAACTCCAAAATGATGAGTTTTACTTTTCTGTCTATATTTTAAAACTTATTTTTTATTAAACGAATATTTTTTGAGTTCTTTATTTGCATGCTTGTTTTACAGCTTTTTTGGTTCACTCCTTATGTGTTCTCAGGAGCTTTGAAGGTTGATATTCTATCAAGAATAAAAATTTAAACTCATGGAATTAAAGTCTGAGTAATATACCAGTTTTCATGGCAGTTCATAAAGGACTGTCTCCCATGGGAGGGACCACATGCTGGAGCAGGGAAAGAGTGTGAGGAATTCTCCCTGGAGAAGGAAGGAGCAGCAGAGACAACCTGTGATGAACTGACCACAGCCCCCATTTCCTGTCCCACCTAGCTGCTTGGGGGGAGGAGAAAGGATTTGGGATTAAAGTTAAGCCCAGGAAAAAGGGATGCATATGTGGAAGGTGTCTTAAGATTTGTCTTTATTTCTTATTATCCTACTCTGATTTGTTTGGTAATAAATTTCTCCAAGTCAAGTCTGTTTTGCCCATGATGGTAATTTCTGAGTGATCTCTCCCTGTCCTTACCTTTGACCTACAAGCTTTTTGTTAAATTATCCTGTCCAGCTGCAGAGTGGGGTGACAGAGTGGCTCGGTGGGCACCCAGCATCCAGCCAGGGTCAATCCACCATAATATGGAGCCAAAATTCATCTTGTGAGTATGGAGTTTTAAAAAATGGAGAAAAGAGTAGAGTGGATTTCATAGAATCTTAATTATGTAGTCAGAATCCGATATTTTAATCCAAGTGCCATATAATGAACTCAAATCTACTTGCTGCAGCTTTCCAATATCAGAAATCAGCTGTGACTTCTTTAAACCTTTCATTCTCTCTGTGCAACAAATTTTATCCAACGAAATCATGGAACTAGACCTTTCTTGAGGCAGTCATTCTACTTCCATATAGTAAAAAACCTCAGGGCATGAAGTGTGAGATACCTAATGAAAGAAAATATGTGTGCCAATGGATTAAATATACTTTTATGAACCTCTGATTATTCTGCAATGGGCTATGAGGTGTGTAGGTTTCATGACAAAAATGCAGCTTGCAGGTAGCTGCAGCAATAACTTTTAAAAGACTGGAAAGCAGAGTGCACAGAAATCAAGGTAATGTTTGTAACTATTGAGCTGATAACATCTTGCATTATTTAGAAATACGTTCCACTATTTTACTTTTAGATTTTGCACAGAAGAAATCTGTAAAATAAATGCCAATGAATTCAAGTAGCTGAGCTTAATGCTGATAGTACAGCTTTTCATTCCCAAATGTTTCAGAAACTCGAAGATCTGTCTTATAAAAAATAAATTCACAATAGTGAAGACTGATTGAAGGTGGAGGAAAATTGACAAATAACTTATAAATTTATCAGTTAGTTCTGACATCAAAAGAATTACCCACTTAAACATATTTCTTTTCTGCATGAAGTAACATCTGCAAATTGGAGTCAAAGCTTGGATTCCTACATTCCATGAATCTAAATTGCATTGCTTATTTATATAAAATGAAAGATCCCTGAGGTAATGAACCTATTCCCGTCTGGGATTTTGTTTGCTGTTTTTATTTTTATTACGTTCTCCATGGCTAACCAGCTGCTTTAGAATGACTCCAGAGGTGAGTAGAATGAATGCCAAATCAAATGGACTGATACTGTATAAGAGGAGTAGAAAGGGAAATACGAGACCACAGATGTTGAGCAAAATGATACATAAATACAATGGAAAGATTCACATCCCCAGAGAACAGATCTTTTAAAATGCAAGACCTGTCAAGGAAGTTTCTTTGAATCAAAAGTCAGAATTTGTAATTCTTGCAACAGTGTCTTTTGCCCGTGCTTCCCAGTGGGACTGAATTGTTATGGATCATGCAGTCTACTGTTAGCCAAGAGATGCTCGTATGCAAGTGCTGTTTGTTCCCTGTTTGTACTGCATTGTCAGCAGTAGTAAAGCTGTGAGTGTTGAAGAGGCACAGCTGGCCTAGAGCAGAAAGTTGGTCATTCTTTTTTTATACTTCAGTTCTTGACAGAGTGCTTACTGGGAATTTTTTACTGATCATCTCAGTTCTCCTTATGGCAAGCCCAGAAGGCAGTAACATTGTTCTCCTGTTCTTCAGCTCTCAGCTGAATAAAAAATCGAAACAGATATGAATATAAGGAAAGAATAAATGTGCTAAAATATCGTAATCTTTGCAAGTAGCAGATATGTTAGGTAAAAAGCAATTAAAATGCTTTAATAAGGACATGCTAAGAAAACAGTCCTTTCTGTAGTTTGTTTACGTGTGAACATATGTGTCCACATTAAACACAGTCTTACAGGTCACCTTATTGAGGGCTAATGGCTCAGGAAACCCAGAAAAGTGTTTGCCTCTGCTTTTCTAGCTACTTGGGCAGTGAAGCCCTTCCTTTGAGGGTAGGGTGGAGGAGTGTATGCCCATGAAATGTCCTTGCTATGTAACGTATTCATTGTCTTTCCAGAGAAAACACAGCAATGTTTTCATTTGTGTGCCTGCAATCCTGCTGAGATTGCCTTCCAATCCCTTGAAAAATGCTCTCTGCCTCACTCTATTAGCTGAAAGTCAGATGTCTTTCCACTTCATTGAATCACGGGTGGGTTGCAAAGGCTGACTGCTGAACAACCCCAGCCGTGCATCCAGCAAACACCCCACAGTGGCTGTTGGTTTAGTAGATTTCAGCTGGTGGTGAAAAATAGGAGAGGGAACACCAGTGGCTTTTAACCACCCAGGGAATTATAGATCAAAACTGTTATCTAGAACAGCACTAAAAAATGATGTGCTGAAATAAATATGAGCCATCTGAGGTTCCGATGAACTTCATCATACTGCCTCATGGAATACAGCAGCTCTGGCTTTGCTCAGTGGAAGCAGACAAGAGTTACTGAGAACACAGACCTGATATTCTTTTCTCTGATCCTGTAAGATGAAGGGAAATTAATATTTCTTCCAATATGCAGTCTTGGAAATACTTTCTATTTTCTCTAAACAAGAAAAAAAATCATAAACCCCTGAAGTGCTCCCAAACCCCTCACCTAAATCTTGAATGTATTCTAATTTAAATCATTAAAACTTGTCTGTGTTGTGAAAAGAATTTATCACTGCTCATGAGTGCTGGCATTTAACTCTCCCAGGCAGCTACCATTTGGATTATACATGTTGATCCTATGCCTGTCTGAATCCCATCATATTTGTACTTCCCTGTTTTATTAGTTTTAACTCTGGAGAAAAAGACTGTTATAAACAGTATTACAATATAAATTAAAACCTTAGGAAATACGGGTTTGTGGGGCTGATGAGAGAATGAAGAGTGAATACAGGCTCCGCTGCCTCTCATTTTTCCCTGATAGTATAGCAGTGCTAAGTCAGACAGCTTAGCTGAAATTGAATGGAAGAATCACACAGGCCATTTAAGGCATTCTTTTTCAATCTGCTGGTTGCCTGATTTGCCCTGAAGTCATTGGCCATGCTACATATCAGATACTCAGTCTGGCTCCTGATCTGTGAGCTTTTGACATCCTTCTCCTGGAGGGTTCCCATAGGTGACCGTCAGGAAGCAGGGAGGTCCAGAGAGGGGTTAGGAAGTTGGGCAGAGTGGAGGATCTGCAGGTCAGGTTTCAATTCTAGACATAAGGGAAATACCTTCTGAAGGAAATACCTTCAGTGATATTGTCTGGTCTAATAACCCTATGTTTAAATAAGACTTGTTTTGCTTATGACCTTTGACAATTGTGTCTAATGTACCTCTAACATCATGTGCTTTGTGATCCTGGAAAATGGCATAGACGTGGGTGCTTTTCAGAAACATACCTATAACTGTAAAATTTATTTCCCCTATGGACTGATTCTCAGGATAAGTTAATATCAGGTCACTGCAACTCATTAGCAATTTGTCTTCCCATTCTCTCATTTGCTGAAGTAATCAGATATGTCTGTACGATATTGTCAGCTCCTTTCTGCCACAGTTAATGATAGTTCCACATGTGAGTCTGCTGTGAGGCTTTGGAATTGTTACCTGTGTTTCTCACTTTCTCTTCTTCCCTCAGCTGGTTTTCCATTTCTCTGTCTATACTCTAAACTTCAACTTGTTTTTTACTTATTTTTTTTCTGTACATTTCAAAGAATTGAATTAAATTCCATCAAATAAAGGATTAACAAGAAAACTAGGTGATCAGTCCAGGCTAAACAACTGCTTATTTTTGTGCTGTTCTTGTAGAAAGGGGGTTTGATCTTAGTAGTCCTCTCAATTCCATGGGTTGGTTGTAGCTATCCAGAACACTGGTACAAAGAGGCACCAGATCTTTGCTATGCTAAAGGATATAAATAAAATAGTAACTAGTGACTAAAAATGTGTGAATGGAATGAATGGGCAGAATTTGTCATATTTCCTTTTAAATTCATCTGGTCTGGAAGACTGTCTGCTTACCCTTGCAGAAGAGAAAGTTGGCCTGAATATTATGGCAGATGCAACAAAATTGCCAATACACTGCCCCATTTGGCAAAATTATAAGTAGTGCATTGCCTGTGAGTCATTTCCATACTGTTTGTGCCAGTGCACCAGCAGTGTACGCAAACGGGGTTTCCAGTACAGTGCAAACTGATGCAGACTGGTTCTGTAGGCTGCAATAAAATCTGAGCATGTGCAATCCATTGGCAGATCATAATATTAACAGGCCAGATGTCTATCTGATAACAGACATCACAAACCACCACAATGATAGATAAGGAGAAAAGGTAACTCTACCCAGGAAGGAAAGATGAGGCAAGATTTACAAGGGCATGTAGTGGCAGGATAAGGGGGAATATCTTCAAATTGAAAGAGAGTAGGTTTAGATTAGATATTGGGAAAAAATTCTTTACCGAGAGGGTGATGAAGCCCTGGAACAGGTTGCCCAGAGACGTTGTGGATGCTCTGTCCCTGGAGGTGTTCAAGGCCAGGTTGGATGGGGTTCTGAGCAACCTGGTCTGGTTGAAGGTGTCCCTTCCCATGGCAGGGGGGTTGTAACTGGATGATCTTCAAGGTCCCCTTCCAACCCAAACCAATCTATGGTTCTGTGATTCTATGATATTGTATGGGACTGAGTGGATTTCCTGATGGCATGCCTGTGAAACGCATTAGAACCTTACTCTCTATATTAAGTGGTTATTATTTATTTAAGTAACAATGCCCTTAGAAGAAGACAGGCAGAATAAGCTGCTTTGTCTTGTTTTCACCTTAGCCATTCAATGTTATTTTTTTACAGTAGGTTATGGGCACTTAAACCATAGTTAACAAACAGTGTTTCTAACCACAGAACCAGCATTCTATTCAGAATGAGTTGCACACCTATTTTCACTGCTGTCTTGAGTTCCTGCTTTCTGAGGACACAAGACTATTCAAGTCCAGGGCACAGATCCAAGTGAAGTCCAGCACTGTTAACTCTCTTTTTAGCATGATTTTAGCCCATGTCAGGCAATAGCTTTTCAGACTTCCAGAACATAGTCTGGAGAGCAGTACAGGCCAGGCAGCATTTCAGTTTTAAATGAAGTAATACTGTTTGGTGGAAAGAAAATTTAGGTGCATGGTTGTAAGCTGCACTTTTTTACGTGTTTCTATGTCCGTAGTCTCTACTGCAGGCAGCAGAGGTACAAATCCACTCATTAGAAGAGGACTGACCACAAACTATGTTTTAAACCCTTGATTTTACACAAAGGGGCCACACCAGTCTTAGCTCTAGTGCTTCCTGGAGAAGAGAGAATCCCTGTGTGCATGGCTCTGCAATAGGACTCTTCCAGATGCAGCCTGACAAAGCAGGTGTAAGTGAGGTTCACTCACCTATTGAGCAGGAGGTGTTGGATTCTGGCTCTTTTTCAGCTGCCCCCAGCTGGAGGATCGTGGGGCTCACTGAACAGACACTGTCTTCTCAAGCCTGTTCTCCACCATGCAGCACAGACACAAGGTAAGGCAGTGCTGGTTTAGTTCAGTCAACCTGTACCCCTACCAACAGCATGGAGATAATTGGCTTAACCCTTCTGAATCAGCAGTCAAATATAGTAAAGATCTGTTCACTGTCATTCACTAGCAAGCAGAAGAATTGCAGATCAGCCTGTTACTGGGAACATGACCACGTTCAGAGCTCAGTGGAACTAGAAACCATCAATTTGACAAGCCAGCAAAAAGAAAGGAAAGAAACATAACATGAACTTGAGAAAAAACAGTGTGAAGAGTGTGAAGGAGCAGTAACAATGTTGTGGAGGGAAGAAAGACATGAGAGACTTTTTCATAATAGTCCTATTTCTTGCCCCAGTTCTGCTTGCTAAAGTATGCATGACAAAGTATTGCTTTGTAATGATTGTTGCTTACTCCTAATTGAAATCTATAATCCCATTACAAATGCATCCAGACACATTTAATCAAACCATATCCTGTTGAGCAAATTGAGATCCAGGTTCGTAGCTCATTTCTAAACAAATTACACACAGTGTGAGAGTCCAGGCATGGAATTAGGCATCTTGTAGCAAATGCTGCCAGGTCCTTCAGGTTAGCCGAGAAACTGGGTTGCTGCTATTTGCAATTTTTAAGCATAGCAGGATAGCTCATTTTCCAGGCTGCCTTGGATTTCCGGTTAGGCTGCCTCATGGGGATATTTTGTCTTCTGCAATATTTTACTGATGGAGAGAAAGAGAAGCTTAAATATGCTTTCTTTATGACTTTTTGAGAACTGGCAGGCTTTTTCAAAAATTGAAGACAAGGTTGCTCAACTAGAACGTCTTTTATTCTGCCGACCGTTATTTTTCAGACCTGGAAATTGAACTGGAAATAAATCTATTTTTTAAGTATTCTGATAAATGGACAGAATCGCAGCTCCAATTTGCTTTCCCATGCTAGGTTCCACTGTTCCACCTTTCAGTGTAAGATCTGATTTTGACCATTACAGAAGGAAGAGACAAAATTCAAGTTTAAGGTTGCCTTCTGCTTGCTTGACTACTCTTTCACCTTTTCCAGCTACATACTCTCCCAGAAACCAACACCTCCACACAAATTGAATATTCCTGCCTGGAAGTTACTCTACAGTCCTTGTGTTCACAGTGGCGTAATTCTAGACTCTAGGTGGCAGCATCCGTGAGTGAATATTACCTGTTTTTGCTAAACTGATGATTTCAAACGTGTTTCAGTCGATAACCACTGCGGAATAGTCTTCCTTAAAGCACTTATTTTTTTTTTTCTTCCTGCTCTTTATTTTCATCCTCTAAAATCTAGTAATGTACTTAATGTACAGGTGTTGAAATAATTCATATCAGCATGTTAACAGAGCTTCCATGATAGTTCAGTTCTTTACTGTAGCTTGAGGCACAGATGGAGAGCAGCATGGGGTGCTGAGCCATTACAGTCTAAAACAGAAAAGGCAATGTTTGGGTAGAAAATATGCATTTTTGCTGCTGTCATAGAAAGTAAGGTGTGCCTCTGTGTCTTGGCTCTTCATCAGCTGTTTATGCTGTAACAGATGATGCCTTATCAGGGTTATAAAAGCCCAGGCTGCGGGCATAGCTATTTGAGTATTTTTCACCACAAAAAATAATACTCAAGCTGGGAACAACAATGTGCAGAGGGACAGCATTCATTCCAACAGAAGCATAGAGATGGTGGATGTTATTACTGCAGTCTAATGATGATCTGAGATACACAAAGCAACAAGCAAAACCAAGCTAGGGACAGAGCTGAGCACAAACATACCTACAGCATAATTCAGGCTTAACTGCATCTCCTGGACCAATGGGCATCGATGGAGGTCAAAGCACTTAAAACTTATTGATGTGCTGAGGACCATGACAATTAATTATCCAACTCCAATTGTTAGGCTGGTAAAACTTTAAATGGAATAAAAATATGTTCTTAGCTTCATTTATATGTTATGTTCCCTTTTGCTCATAACAGGAGTTTAACAGCATCTCTTTTAATCCAGCAGCTACAGCTCTAATTATAGCCCCGTTGCCATAGGGCAAGTACATAGACAAGCCTGTGCCCTGATATAGTATGAGCTTGACCACTCTCACTACCTGGGCAAATCTCTTTTCAGCTGTTTCCAGTGATACTTCGTAGTGATTAAATAATTTCTTTAGAGAATTTGTACAGGTACTGCCTTAGGCCTGAACAATTGGATCTCCGAGTGCAATGAGCACAGTCCCAAAATAGTTTTATTTTGTAACGATCTGGTGTTACAATACAGCACAGCACTACTGTTACTCAGGGGAAAAAAAACCCCAAAGAGGAGTAGCTAGGGCACCAGCCCAAGCCCTTACCAACGTGTGTAAACACACATACAGACACATAATTAAAACAGAGGATTAAATTTACTTGCTGTGTGTTCCAGAATGGGCACTGAGAAGGGGGTGAGCTTGATATGTAAGCAAAATCAATTAACCGCTGTTTGCCCTCAGCTAACACTCCTCCTCACCTGTCTCCACATCTATGTAAATAGAAAGTTACTCTCTATAACCTGCAAAAGATGAAATATAGCAGCTGCTGAAATTCAGATTTATCCTTAAAAATGTCATTTGTCTCAGGAGGAATCTATACTTCTCATTAATACCAAACAGACAAGAAAAAAAATGGTGCAGATGCTTTTTTCCAGCTGTTAACATGTGTTTAGACTTTCCATTGTGATATTCTTGCTTCTATGATTAGCACATGGCTGGGTATGCATACATTTACAGACTAGAATCCTCAGAATTCCTGTGCAGTCAGAACAACAGAATGTACCACTGATGCTGAAATGATTTTTGCTTTTATATTTCCCTTATATATATTCATAGCTCTGTAGACTATTGTTGTATAGTTATGTGGTTCCTAGCAAACTCTTATACTTTTCCTCCTCTGAGAGGCGGAAAGACAAATTACATTCTCCAGAGACTCCAAGACTAAATTCTCTGGGAAGCAAGGATGACCTACTCTCCCCAGACACTTTCTCGTGAACAAAGTACAGCTAGTACCAAGGGGGGTGCTCCATGAAAGGGTTTAACCAGAAGGGGGAATTCCCTCATCACCTGTGCTTCTAATTGTGAGTTATTGTCAATTATGCTAATTTGCTAAACTTGTAAAACTGTATTCACCCTGTGTGGGGTGGACATTTTTCCATATCTACCGCTGGAGGCCTCCATTAAAGAGCAGCTTTTATATTACCTCCTATACTAATGTCGTCTCAAAAGTGTGTTGTTTTATTTCTAGATCCTTAAGGCATCATCACATATCTACATTTGCCTCAGTCGTATGCTCTAGACAAGAAGAAAACAATCTGAAAAACTTTTCAGTATCATCTAGCTGAGTGCTGCTCTGTCATGTTTTCTTGTTCTGTAATACTTTCATTGTAATAATTAGTGATATGATATTAGAGATACTGTGCAGTTCTATAGGATTTATTTTATACATGGAGCACAGTGCATATATATTATGCTTTCCTTTGAATATATACAGTACTGAGTATAAGGATGTTAAGATTTTTGTATATGCATATATTTAAATAGTAATGAAAATAGGTTAAATGGGGAGACTCAAGAAAATAGTATCATACAAAACAACAGTCATTTTTTATACAAGCTCCTATACTTTACTCAAAATATGGCTCTGAAGTTCTAATGATTGTAATACAGAATGCGAAAGAGGATTTTGAGTAATGCTTGATGCAGAAGGCAAAACAGTGGTCTGAATTCTGACTTGATTAATGGATGCTCTGCCCATAAAGCTGAAGCAACATAGGTATAAACTGGGTCAGCTTCATGGAAAGCAGTCTAAAGAAGCAAACCAAACATAAGCTGTCACTGCAATACTGTTAGGATTATTCCCATAACCATTGCTGCCATAACCATTCATTTGTGTCAGAGCTTTTCAGAGAGACTCCTTGTTTCTCTTACACTGATTTGCTCATACCTAGACAAGAAGGTGAGGTAGGTCTCAATCAGGTCCCGTTATGGATGCACTAATATTTATGGTCATATTTGGATGCTGATCTCTCTTCCTCTTAGTGAACTAAAATGAAAAACACAATCTGAGCTCCCTCAAGTTATGAAAATTAAATTCTGCTTCTTACTGCAGAGAGCCTAAGGCATAAGCATCTCCCTGAGAAAGAAGGAGTTTATTACAAAAATCTCCTAAACAGGCATGCTCAGGCTAGCATTGTTCATTCATCTACAATTTGTTTATGGAAGATTATCCATGCAGCCAGAAGTAACAGAAACAGTTATATTTATGTTCTCTCAAATATAAGCCATGTCATGTGTGCTAGATTTACACTCATAAAGCTGTTGGTTTGATGCTTTGCTTTAGCATATAGCAAACATAAACACATAGATACTGTGATGCTGAGTGTAAGTGAAATTATGCAATTAAATAATTATGTAGAATAATTACATAGAATTTGTTTATTTCCTTGAAAGTCACTGAAAACAAATTCAGCTCCTTCTAACCACTACTCATGCTTCTAAGGCTTTGCAGTTGTTACAGATCTCGACAGAAAACTCTGGAGCGGAATTGTGTGTGAACGTGCATGTAGTGCACCAGGTACTCAAGAAAACAGTATCATACAAAACAAGAGCATGAAGGTTTTTCATTTTCGAAATAATGTTAACAAGATTAAGGTATTTGTTGCTGTATGTTTGAAAATGGGGCTAGAAAAGGCCATTCCTTTACAAAGGTCCTTGTAACTTTCTCCACCACAATTTTTGCATTTAGCCTAAGTGAATATATGCCTACTCTGCAAGTCTGTGGTTAGCATAAGGAATCCTTACTCGTGGTACCATGTAAAGGACATGAATTCACCATTACTCTGTTGCTTATTTAAGGCGAGTTAAAATGGAAATGTCTTACATGTTGAAACAAATTACTATGGTTCTTTCAACAAAAGCCTAATGCAAGGGGGACCTCAGAAAAACATCATGCCAGCCCAGTCATGACAAAAATTTCCTCATGGGAGAATTTCAGGTTTTTTGGCTATCCATTACCAGCCTCCCTGCCAGTGCAGTTCTGAAATTTCTTTCTTGCAGCTCTAGCCTTGGGCAATAACTGTAGTTTGACAGGGCTAATACTCCAATCAAAAAGAATCAATATTCCTAAAAAAAAAATATTTACATGTAAGTCTTTACTTAAGTGTAAAAGATATCTCTAAAGTGTCATTTGATTATTTCTCTTTCTCACAACAGTAACCAAACTCCTAACACCAAATCCTACATGTCATGTGAGTGCCACGAAAGACAAGATGGACTTTGTACTGAAAACTGGCCAAAAGAAAACTTTTTTTGGAACTCACAATTCCCTCTGTCAGCCCCTTTCCGACTTAATCTCCCTGAAGTTCTGGGCTAGTTCTTCTCCTCAACAAACCTAACATTAACAGAGTGCCCTAAGCCTAGCCTGGGCATAGGAGAGGAAACCCTCTCCATTCTGATACACAATTAGATAAATATGATGCAATTTCTCCAGTTGTAGTATCAGCTCTTACTTAACAATGGAGGATACATTGCAGCCTCACTCTAACTTCATTTCAGATTTCTCTTTGTCTCTAAACGTCCTCTGGCACTAACATAAATGCTTGACTGATGCTTAAACCAAAGACAGTGTTCCATACAAAGATTCAGTGTTCTTCCAAGGAGAATATTAGAGTCTGCCCATGGGTTTCTTTGTCAGCTGCTGTCCAGATGGGATCAAACTTCGCTGTGGACTTTCAGTCAAAAATATCCTTAACCCAAACCCTGAAATGAACCTCAGAAAAAAAATGCCAGCGAAGATGAAAAATTCCTAAGGAAACAATTATTTTTGCACCACTCACTTCCTTTTACAACTCTAATGATAGGGAGAAAAAGCCTAGAGCTACAGCTTGAGTGGTGCAGAAGAAGGGCTGTCTGATAAAAAAAAAAACCCTGTAGGCTTGATTTCCCCCTGGAGTAAATTCTTTTCTTGGTAAAACGAAGAAGGAAAGTGCCTAGACTTATTTTATGTTTGGGATTATATTTAGGAATAAAATTGCAATAAACTGTGGGATAGCTGTGTTTAGGACACTGAAAAATCTTCTAAGAAAAAGAACAGCTGAGACCTGAATTTTCCTCTCAGGAATCTGGAGCCTCTGACTGAAGCAGGAACTGGGGCTGGAACAGTCAGCTTGTCACTTGGGATTCTTAGGAGTCCAGAAAAAATAACCACAGAAATCCAGTTGAGGGAGAGCTTCAAAGAGGCTGCCACAACACAGATATATAGGCTGCAGAAAGAAACCTACAACTTTCTGGGCAGCCTCTTTGCAATGCCACCCCACTTCCAGCTGTAGGTCTTTCTTTCCTGACCCTAACTCTCCTCCTTAGCTGAGCCTTCTCCTTGGCTGAACTGCAGCTCAACGCCCAGTGCCACAGCAGGGATGAGCACATCTGGAGGGAACAATTCTTTTGACAGCCTTAGTTTTCAGCCCCTTTGCGGTCCCTGTCTAAGCTCTGCTGTAGATTTCATCCCTTTCCCAACCAATACCCTAACCCTAAATGGTCCTGGCTGTAGCTGAGCCTTTGTTTGAGACGCAGTGTCCTGGCCCAGATGAACAAGTTCTCAGGGGACAATTATTTTTACAGCTTTGCCCTCACTTTTTCAACCTGTTTGCAGCCACAGTCGAATGGGAGGTCTAGGTTTTCTCTTTCCCCTAAGTCTAAGGGAATCATAATCCAAATCCTAGGCACCTCTGTATTCCCAGACGAGACCAAGCTGAGAAAATTTTCAGGTACTTTACTAATTCTTCTACCATCCCATCCCTACCCTCCACCACCTTTGTTTTAGCTTTGCCTTTGTAGCCCTATTGCAACCAGAGCTTTATGCTTTCTCTCTTTCTTAGACCTAACCCCTACCCATTGCAGATGGTGCTGTCAGCTTTCTCGTAGGTTAAATTCTTACCATGTTCTGACCTTTGTGCCACTGTTTCCACTGCCAGACTCGACTATTTCCATATGAGAATTGTGCATCAGCCCATCCTTGGTTTGCTGGAGCTTTTCCAGAGCCCTCAAGGCTGTATCTCTGAGGCTTCTCTTTCTCTTTCCTTTTTCTTATGTACAGAGACGCTGTCTCACCTCATGGGTGCTAATATTTGAGGACCGTTCTGTCCATCCAGTCTCAGCTCTTACTTTGAAAAGTAGGATCTTGTCAATGAAACTTCGAATTTTCTTTTTGTCTTAACTCCGACCATAACCTCAAGAGCAGAGGGAGTTTATAGGCAAGGAAATTTAACCCTTGTCCAGAAAAAATTTTCTCAGTACAGAGGTCTTTTTGCAGATCACACTTTTCTTTTTCAGCCCCTTGAACCTGGAACTCTGTATGTTGTATTTTTTTTTTAATGTGTACCAACTTGTTAATCTACCCTACCAGCTAGCCAGTGTGTGTACTCTGTCACTTTGAGCAGTGTCTCTAAGTGTGGATTTTACGTGTATTCATAATTTCTTTCTCCAGCCTTGTCACAGACCATCCTACTTTATTATCTTTTGGTATTTTTTTCTTTCTTTGAAGCTGTTACTTCCATTTTAAATGTTACTTCTGTTGCACTATGACAATATTGTATGTTGTTGATAAAACTGACTGATAAAGGAACATTTGAGGGAGAAACATAGGTTTCTGTTTAGGTTTGGCATGTTTGCCCTTCAGGTAAAACTGTCTTTGAATTCCACAATGGGCTGCACTCTGTAAGAAAAATAATAACTCACATGGGAATTTTGGGAGCTCTCGACATCTCCAGCCAGGTCCTTAAATCAGTCAGTTTTGAGGCCATCATGTTACAGCACTTGGTTACAAGGACTACCTTTGAGTTAAGTATACTGCTTTTTGAATAGTATTAACACTACTTGCTGCATTGATATAGGGATCGAGAAGTACGCAAAGTAACTTACAATAAAAACCCAGTTCTTCTTGCTAGTTTTGTCATCTGTTTATGAGTAGTTTTCTATTGCTATTAATAACACTTTTTATTTAACTCTAGAAAGTTACATGCACATCCATAGGAAAGTCCAGGCTTGTAGGACTGCCACTACAGAACCAAATTAAATATTCATGAATTTGAATCTGTGATATTTTCAACTTGACTTGAGGGGAGGAGCTTTTGATGGAGTAAATAACCACACAAATATTTTTTCTTCTTCTGAATTGCATAGAAATAGTGGCATGTAACTCTGTGTTCTCTGGTTATGCCCTTATTGGTAGTACTTGAATTTTTTTTTTTTTTGCTACATAATGAACTAGAATATCATATTTTATTTAAATGGCTTGACTACTTTCAAGCTTGTAAGAGAATAGTGGATTGGACTGTGGATGTTGGCAGTGATAGATGGCATATTTGAAGAAATTTTCCTTTTAACCATTAAGGTAATTGGCAGGAATAAAATTCTGGTAAGAATTTACTGAGGGGAGGGTATTGTTGAATTTCTGTTTTATATTCTTTTGTTCAAAACTCTTAAGACAATATAGATAATTAAAATAAAGAATATTTCACCTTTTCCTGCCACTCTTCCTTATCTCTTCCCTATCTCTTCAGATTCCTTGAAAATAGAATCTTCCTGTCTGAAAGTGCAGTAGTCTGCTGCCATAGTCATAAGGAAGCCAGCATTTCAGCAATTGTGAGGTGACTTATTAATCAGTTGTCATTTCACCCATGCCTATGCTTGCATAACTTGTTCAGATGCCTGCATATTTTCATGCAGGTTATTCCCCCCAGGTGGTATAAACTTCCTGGCAGAGGTGATTATTTTGACCAAGCAGGTGTTTTTTTCTGAATTATGTAGATTCTTGCAAGTAGTATACACTGTTCAATTTCTCAGCTATCATGGGACAGAGTTCGTTTTTCTTTATGGACAGGTGCAAGAAAATATGGATAAATATTTTAATGATTAGCTGAAGAAAGCTGGCTCAAGGAATACAACAGAAGCCTGCACTTTTGTAATTGGAAACTGGGAATGCTGTGTATCTTTTCTTCATGTTACCTCTTGAAATCATCTTGGCTAAGGATTCTCCACTGAAAATAAAATCTGACAACAGAAGACACATATATCTGTGCCCTTTACTGTCTCAAAGATTATTTATAAGATGGATTGAGCACTTGAGAAACAGACAATCTGAAGCTTTCATCAAGAGAATATTTGCTGTGATACTTTCAATATTAGTAGTGATTTCATCAGAAAATAGGTATAACTCAGAGAAAACTTGCTGTGTATTGAGTCATTGTTCAGGGAAGTAAATTACAACTGCATATTGTTTCCTGTTGTAAAATGTTTCAACATTGTAATGAAAGTTCCATATCATCATGGTACATTCATTCACTTGATATCAAAGATTTATACAGTGAATTTCATGCAGTGCCTAGAGATGAAAACTTAGGCTGCTTTTGATTAGTGGGTGTTTCACTCAGGAAAGCTTGCTTCTTTATTTAAACTTATTGGAGAATATTAATGAAACATTACACACACTTTTTACACACATTACTATTATACTTTTAAGTAAACTGGCAAAAGAGGATTTAGCCATCTTTACATTTGATTTTGATCCTCAACTTATCCCAAAGATCAGTAAGACTTTATACATTTGAATTACCTATATTCTGTCTCTTCTGGTAATACAAACTTAATTAGTTATCAAAATAGATCTAAATTCTTAATTTCTGTAAGAATATGGGGAATTATTATTGCAATAATTATGTTCATATTATATCATATCATAGCAATATATACTGTGCTATTCATTTCTCATTATCGGAATTATTAATTAGATCATATTCGTAGAATTACAGGTCACATATATGACTCCAATTCTTAAAAAGTTTCAGAAAATAGATCACAGAATCACAGAATATTCTGAGCTGGAAAGGACCCATTAGAATCATCGAAGTCCAGCTCCTAGCCCTGCACAGAACCTTCCCCAAAAGTCACACTGTGCGCCTGAGAGCATTGTCCAAACACTTCTTGAACTCTGTCAGATTTGGTGCTGTGACCACTTCCCTGGGAAGCTGTTCCAGTGCCCAACCACCCTCTGGGTGAAAAACCTTTTCCTAATACCCAACCTAAACCTCCCCTGACACAACTTCAGGCCATTCCCTTGGGTCCCGTCACTGGCCACCGCAGAGAAGAGATCAATGCCTGCCCCTCCTCTTCCCCTCACGAGGAAGTTGTAACTGCAATAAGGTCTCCCCTCAGTCTCCTCCAGGCTGAACAGACCCAGTGCCCTCAGCTGCTCCCCATACAGCTTCCCCTCCAGGCCCTTCAGAAGCTCTGTAGCCCCAGTACAATCGGTTTTGCAGCCATATCACATTGCCAAGCCCCACCTCATTCAATTTTAGATTTCACCCTTTGGACTTCTGTATCATTAATCTTACCTACACCTCTCCACCAGCCTGAGTATTTCTGTATCTGTTTGTAATTGGATTTCCCCAAGTATATTAGGTTGACTTTTTTTTTTTTTTTTGGAAGAAGAGACTCATTTTGCTCCTTTTGGTTTTGGCACAGGTTTCTAATCTTTCCAGATCTCTTTGTGTCATATCATCTGACTCATTGCTTTTTACAGCTCCATTCAACAGGACTGTTTCCAAATGACTGTCCTGTTCTCTCTAGCTACTCAGTCAACCCTGAAGAGCTGACTGGAGCCAGCACTAACTGGAGTCCAAAGCCAATCAGTAGGCCACTACCTTGCACTCCTCTTTAGCACTTGTTAACCCACATAATAACCGTTTTTGCTACCCAATTTGAATGATTCCTCAAAGCAATTTTTTTTCCCATATTCTTTCTTAATTTTTAGTCTATGACCGCAAGTGATGATGAAATTGCTGGTACTAAAATGTCTTTTGTGACTGGAATATTTGTAATATGTGTCTAGTTATTCATGGATCATTAAAATATGAATGGGGAGGAAATATTCTGATTTGCATAATAACATGCATAACCGATTGTTGATTTTTACATATCTGTAAATGGTAATAGCTTTTATTTATTTATTATTAAAAACTAATTTTTTCCTGACATTTAAGTGAGACAAAGCTTGAATTCCAAATGATTCTTATGCTCTTCTGCAGAAACATGTACAATATAAAAACCTTTTTAAGGGGGAGAAAAATGTGGGAGATTTGTTTGATTGAATAATTAATTTTTTTATCTGATTAAATTACATTGCTTATGTAATTTTAAATAGCTACATAGAAAGAGGTGAATAAAATCAAGTGAGATTTGAAGTAATAAAAGCTGTCTGTCCTGTAAAGTCAAATTTTGTTTAATCTGTTAGCGTACCAACCTTTTAATGATTCTGCACCTTCGGAGTTATTAATTTTATCCAAAAGCCATATAGGCTGGTTTTCATCTGTAAGTGCTTCAAATCTGACACATATCTCTTGGACCTAGCATTCTGCAGTTTAATTCCTGTGCTGGAATCAAAAGCCACAAAATGTCCCACTGTGCTACACAATAATGTGAAAATATCAGATACTATTAAAAATTTCTTTGCTTTGTTTTGTTTTGTTTCCTTCTCATCTTCAAAGACATGGTTTAGCTTCTGACCTGCTGCAAGGCTGTGTGATGCCTTGTTGTCATGCAGACAGTGATTGTAGTGATGGGTTGCAATTACATTGAACTAGACTGCCCATATTCACTTTTTGTTATTATCTGCCTGTGGAGTGTTTTCATTAACTGTGCACTGGGAACATCCTGAATGACACAAGCATCTTGTGCTCTTTGATTTGTGCCTATGTACGTGTGTATGTGTAGAATGCTGGAATAGCAGGTAGTCGAATGTGAAATTCACCTCACAGAAACAATGTACTGTCAGAAACATCAGTTTCTGCAAAACCTTTTAATTGCAAAGAAACCATGAAAGCATCCATAGCAACCACCGTCAGGGTGGCTGACCAAGTGAAAAAGTCTGCTGTGAGCTCTGTTACTATGGATATATATGAAATGCATGCAGGAGCTCCTAGTTAAGTTTCATTTCTTTTAAATTCCAGACCTTTGCTGTGTGCTTATAGCCAAAGTGAAGAGACAGATCTTTGCTGTATCTGTCTCCTTCATCAGCTGCACAAAGACAACAAAAAAACACTGAAAAGGGAGAGAGGAATTCTCAATTATTACATATTATGTAAATATGGAAGGGAATATGAAAATAATCAAGGGCATGTAAGAGGCAGAAGAAGTGTGAGACCTCAGATGAAGTAGAAAATGGATAGCTGTATGGCATTGATGGGGGATTGAGACGTGTCCCCCTTAAGCAGAGTACAGGTGCACCCTTCTCACCTATGTGGTACCACATCTGAGAATACTTCAGTTCATACCGTGTACGGAGGAGCAAACTGGTCTGCTTTTGATGGCAGGTGGCTTACCAACACTGAGGAATCTGTCCTTTGAGAACTGAATTTACTAACAATTCTTCCTACCACCTGCTGCCTGCTGCAAATAACCTAACATATGTCTCTCAACTCTCTAGGATGTGGAGAGTCTCACAATTTTTTCAAGGTATATCAGGCTTTTTTTTTTATTATGAGGTGACTGGAAAATAGTGGATGTATTACTGATTTATATTTTCTCATCTCTGAGTTCAATGTGTGAAACACTACTGCATTAGTAAGATTTATGGATGCTATAAAGAAGATTAATTCACTTGTAATGACCACTGATGAGCTGTTTTTCCTTAATGCTTCATTTTTTATAAGAAGATTTAAGTACCTAGAACTTTGTATTCCATGGAGGAAATACAAGGACTTTATTCCCTTACATTTTCCAATATGAGCATGAAAGAAGGCTGATGGCATCCTGTGCTGCAGTAGGCTGAGCACTACCAGCAGGTCAAGGGAGGTGATCCTTCCCTTTGCTGAGCGCTGGTGAGGCTACATCTGTAGTACTGTGTCCAGTTCTGGGCTTCCCCCTAGGAGAGAGACATGGGCAGGCTGGAAAGTCCAGTGATGGTCTACAGAGATGATTGGGTGTGACAAGAAATAAGGAATTTCCAGTATGTGTGACAAGTCTTGCAGATCCTAATAATTTTGCTAATATTGTCACAACTTTTAATTTATCATGTGTTCTCGCATTAATTTAAACTCTTTTGGTTACTTTCTTCCATTTCAGCAAACAAGAATGAAAAATAAAAAATACTGACAACAGGTCACTGGCTTTCTATCAAAAATAGAATTGGTCATCCACTGTGTACAGCTGATAGAAGTAGCACTCTTCTATTAAGATTTGCCCCTTACTTCTCTTCCTTAGCAAATCCTGCCCAGAACATTACAGTAGTCAGTAACCAGAATAGCTTTATCATTATTCACGTGCTGAAAGCTTTAAAAGGCTAAAAGGATGCCCAAGTATAGAGGTAGTTCACAATAAGGACACACACAGTGGCCAAAACGAAGGACCAGCTGGCTGGAGTCCTGTTTCTGCTATCCAGTAGTGTATGACAATACAGAAGGGAGCCAGCTGTCTATGGCTCCTTGCTGATCTGCCCTGAGAGGCTTGAAAAGGCATATATTTGGTGAAGGTTCCTAGCACATGTAAACTCTGAAGGGTTCTACCTATTGTGTTTAAGTACAAAGTCCTTTCAATTCACACAGAACTCAAATACTCCTTGAGACTTCCCTGAGACAGAATTGAAACTGAATGCTCCTTGAGACTTCAGGTTTGCAGGCACAGAGATGTGGGTTCTGACAACCTGAATTCCACTTCTGGCTCCTTGTAAAGTGCTTCCTATTAGCCACTCATCTCTGAGGATCTACCAGCGAGGAACAGAAAATGCAGGGCAGGAGAATTTCAGTGTAATTTACTCCACCAGAATCTGTGCTAATGAAAAAGTCCTAATGCTTACCATCAGCTTTCAGGAATCCTAAAAGGACATAAAACCCAAAGTCAAAAAAGTAGAAAATTATTCATGGGCAAAGTGCATGATAGCATCATATTATCTCAGAATAAATACATGCCACACTTGCTAGAAGATCATTTCTCTTGGGGAGAGAATATCAGACAACGAGTTTACTTCTGAGGGAAAGAAAGAAAAAAAGAAAGATAGAAACATCCTCAGCAATCTGTGATTTGTGGGTTGCTGGAGGCAAAGCAAAATATTTTCAAGGAAAGACACATGATGTGACAATTTTATGATAAAAAATGGAGTAAAGAGAAACAGAACAAACAATAAATCTTGATTTTATTCCAAAACCTAAATCTCAGGCTTTATTTCTGTCACCAGTGCTAATAATTTGGTGGCCCTTGTTGAAGAAAGGTCACTGTTGTGCTTTCACTTACAGAACAAAAAATATCATTGAGCAAACCTAAAGAGAACAGAGATAGAAAGAAAAAAGGGGTTTTTTTGCTTTCCCTCTGCTCTCCCCATCTTCAATCAGGGATGTGTGTAAAGATCAGTTATGGAAAAGAAACCTAGTATTTTTTAACTTCTGGGCGTGGAAATGTTTCGGGGCTTCCAGCCACTAGTTTGAAAACACCATCAGTGTCTTATCCCAGTTGAGGAGGTGATGTGCTGGATTACTATTTTCAAAGTTCAGTGAGCAGCTCAGAGATGTGTATTGCTGTCTCACAGCTGTACACCCAAATGAACAGCATCAACCTGAGAAAGGGCACTGATGTGATGAAGCTGCGATTTGCACATATGATTGTCTGTTGCATTCAATGAAACATCACTTGCCAATGGGAATTCCATGTTCCTCCTAACTGTGAGTACCATTTAATGAACTCAAGTTAGATCCTGCCTTTGATAAAAACAACACTGTTCCTGGTCAATTCTTCATATTTTACCTTCTTTCTCTTCCCTCTGGTACTACGGTGGTTTTATACTATTAATCATTTGTGATTGCTGTTTATTTTATTCAGGTATCTGAGATACACTTTGTTTTGTCAGCTTGAGACATGAACTAAGAAAGTACTAAAGAAGCTTTACACTTATTTGTAGTGCCCTGCAGTACTTGTTAGTTAATGCTATGAATAGTAAAGGTTCAAAGTGTTGATGGTTTCAAACAGTCATATGACTTTCAAACAATTATTTACCTTACATATAAAACCTCACTAGTGTATGGTGTAATTATAAATCATTGTATTCTTATATTTCTACTATTTTTGCAATTTAGAGTTATTTTATGAATCAGTCCATGTTATCTGTGTCCCAGGTAAAGAAATAGCAAGAGAAATTGTAGATCAGCTAAATGATACTGAGAAACTGATTTGTAGTAGACCCTTATATCATAAATATAATTTTTTTGGAGATTCACACTTCCAAATGACTTTTTGACATTTCCAGAAAGTTTAAATGATTTTTT
This sequence comes from Pachycephala philippinensis, assembly GCA_013397055.1. Lineage (NCBI taxonomy): Eukaryota > Metazoa > Chordata > Aves > Passeriformes > Pachycephala > Pachycephala philippinensis. Next base: position 1,508,070 of record VWZT01011116.1, read on the forward strand.
TCCCCTATTAGCTGCTATTCAGCTGCTACTACAGAAAAGCAGTCATGTACTGATAGTGTAAAGGGAATTACTAAATTATTGGTCCATAAGGAGAACTAAAGCTACTGAACATTGGCAATGCTGCTGCTTGCTTGTTTACCCTCTAGTAAACTTTGCAATAATGACAAATTCTGGAAAGGCATTAGAGAAAGAAACCATACAGCTTGCAAAAACAAGTTGTTGGAAAGGGGACTGAGAAGACAACATGCCTAGAATGCTGGCTACTGTTGTAGAATATATCTAAGTCTTAATAAAGAGGCAATGGGCCATCAGAAAAAAAGAATCTACTTATATATTACTTAACAGATGATGCAAGGAAAACAGTAGCAATATTCAGTTGTCTGATGTTCATGCTTAGGAAGACATTTTGATCAACTGCTGAACACTGCAGTCCTGAGGAAAAAAAATTAACACAGCTTCAGGCTGAACCATAGATACAAATATCTTTGTGTAAAAGCAATGGATGAAAGAGTTGAGTGTGTATACAGAAATTCTTGTGATAAAGATTTTAAAAAATTGAGATAATGCATCTTAAATGTTTTGATGAGACAAAAAAAGAAAGCAACTAAGTGGGACACCATTGTTAGAAATGCTGTATGAACACAGGAGAGAGCAATTTGATGAGTTCTGAGACAAAAACTGCAGATCAAACAATGTTCAAAAAATGTGCACAGTAAAGAATTGATATATTCCTATACGATTTCAGAGAGAGAAATCCCTAATCAAAGGCTGAATCTCTTGTGGAGTATGTGAATCTAGCTTGCTAGGGAGATTTATGAGAGGAACAGCTTTATCTCTATAAAGATATCTCCTATTGAATTTCAGTGAGAGCACTGAAGTAAAACACCCATCAGTTTGGAACAAGTGTAGCAAGCTACAGGAAGACAAGAAATAAGACAAAGATCGAATAATGGAGAAAATAACCCTCATAGGCTAGCATGCTGGAAAGAGCACCAGAAATTCAGGAAGAAAAAGCACTGTGCTTTGGGCTATTGCACAGAGGAAAGAGGGAAACAAATCCGAGTCAAATCCTAAACTGCAGGTAGCCCAAGGATAAGAAATTCTCTATGTACACTAAATTGAAATGTGGAGCTATATAATGCACAGAATTGCATGTCTAGCAGGTCTGTATGTTCTCAGTGCACAGGCTTTGCTGCCAGAAATTCTTCTGACATATTTAAGACCCGTTCAGGGATCAGTTAATTCTTGCTGGACAGTTCATCGACTGGCAATAGCATCTCAGCAATAATAGCAAGTGGTAATATTAGCTTAAAAAATGTGATGGAGTAGTGTTGATATTTATAAAGCATTGCTCTCTAGACAAATAAAGATATCAATAAGAATCTCATGTAATAAAAACAAAATTACTAGACTTTGGGAAAACCTTTTTACACAATTTTCCTTACAATAGAAATTTGTACCAAAAATTTGGATGTCAGCTACCTTAAAATACGCTGAAGCTTATTTTTTAGAGATAAAAATAAAAAAGTAGTTAATAATCAAACATTTTATTTATGCTTTCTATGGAAAAAAATGCTTGGGATTATACAATATGTGCATGTTTCGGTGCTAATATGGACTTTGGGGTTCTGCTCTTCTCTCATAATTTTTTATGCAGCTGCTGCGGCTGAATACCATTTAGAGTCAAATCTCCTCAACTGAAGACTCATAATGGGTTTATATTTCCACTCCTAGCAAAGAAGTGTTCATAAAGCATCTGGTTAAATTCCCTGTACAGTTAAGGCAGAGAAGTGGGTGCTTTAGAGATTTCTCTGAAGAGAGATCTTGATGACCATAGTTTAGGCATGCAAGTAAGCTGGACAGTAACTTCTGAAGGCCTTCAGACACACCTGCTGCTTTCCATTCAGTGGCTACTGTGCTAGAGCACGAAAACAGCATCACTACTTATCTAAAATCGAGTTTCAAATGACAGGCTTCAATTTGCTTGACTAAACTACAGGGTAGTTCTCTAGTTTCATCAAAACAGCTGGAAAGTGTAGGAAAGGTACTTTGCATGTGTAAAACCTGAAGCAAAGTCACCTCTGGGAGCCTATCCAGTGGAGTCACTGGCCAATCCATATGGGAAGGGGCTTGAATTTCCATCTGGAGTTAGCTTTTTTTTAAAACATCCAAAAGTCCATGCTGTACCTTACAAGTTCATGGGAAGCCAGGCTTTCTTAGTGCCAGAGCCTACATTTCATTTTGCTGGAAGCATTGAAGGCTAATAACTTGTTCCCATGCTACAGGATTGCAATTAAAGATGAGATTGTTACCAAAAATCCGTAAAAATAAAACTCCTTATCATCAGCGTAACTTTAAGAAGCAGGCATTAATTATTTGGCTGGATGCACGAGGGGATATCTTCTCCAAAATATCAGGCATGCTGAGTACAGAAAAAGCTTCAATTTTTTATGCTATATTTTACATACATGTTCATTGATTTTCCTGGAATAAACATACATTTGATGATCATTTGCCCAGAATTTTCAACATATATTCCCTCCCTTTGTGCATGTGTTCTTCTGTCCTGGGGGTCTCTTTCGTAGTCCCTTGTGGTCGGTGACCCCAAAGTTATACTTGGCTGCTGGTGAAGTGGTGAAAATTTGGCATAACTGGGCTGGTTACTTTCCATTCTTCTTCTTGGTTAATGTTTAACAGGATCCTACAGAATAAGCATTGTGCAGTTCCATAGGCCAGTGGTTTTTGAAGAATAAGCATTGTATTAACCCACCAGGTGTGCAAACAGTTCTTCATCTGGCAACAAGAACACAGAAGCAATGTTACTAAGAAAACAGAAAATTGTTGGATTGAAACATTATTTCTCTTGAAGCTATTAAATGCTCACTTGAAGACAGTGAGGGAAGATGAATTCACTTTTACCCTGGTGTTTATGTAATTACAAATGTCAGACTTTTTTTCAATTTGAATGACTCAATTTTTCTGTTCAGTTTGAGAGATCTTTAGTAATTATTATTAGTAGTAGTAATTATTATTGTTATTCGGAAACACACATACAGCCTGAAATAGCCATCTGCAGTGTGAACAGGGCCTGCATCCATCCTCTACTGCAGTAGTTAACTCAGTGGGAATCCTAAGCCCTGTTCGCAGCTTCTGTGGCCACAGAATAGTGCCTATTTCTGTACTACATATATTGCACTTCATACATATTTTAGTGTAATGTATCCTGCCTGAATGGACTCAGTTTACTGAGCAATTTACCAACCGTGGTGGTGTTTCATCATCATTATTTAGCATTCCACTTATCTTTGCATCAGTTGGTACAATTTTATCAGCAGTAGGTTTACGTTATTTCCATATCACCGAAGAAGATACTGATTAGTGTCAGCTGTATTGTCATAGCCCACCGAATTTCCGTGGAAAATAGCCACAGGCCAGTATTATTAAAGATTTTTCTCACTGGATTATACCGTATGTTGAAATTACTAATCCTTCATATATTGTGCTGATTTTGATAAGTGTTACAGAGAGGTTTCTTAGATTCAGGAAAACTAAAGATAACAGAATTCCATTCCAGAATATTGAGAAATCTACCTCTTAGGAATTTGGAGAGTCTAAGTGCAGACTTCTCTCTTTTTTTTTTTTTTTTTAAATTCAGGCTAAGAATTGGATTTCAACCCAGATTACCCATATTCCAAATGAAATCTCTTACCTTACTGTAGTCATTCTTAAAAGGGTCTCAATACCTGTTTCTTGTTTTATGTATAGACTTAGATATTCAGTGAGTGAGAAGGACAATGTCCTCTGTGGTGAGATGTTCTAATTTTGTAGCAGTTTTTACCACAAAATGCTAATGCTTTTTGCATTGCATTGCATTGCATTTGTCATGAACAGGAAAGCCTTTCCTAGTCTGTCTTCATAGAAGCTCTAAGTGATGTTCTCCATTGACTTTTGGAGATTTATTAGTTGGATGGTTAATTCATTGCTCATAAATACGGCTAATTTTTAATTTGGAATTTCAGATGTCAATACTTAGCTATTCAATTATACTCGTGCAGTTATCTTCATCAGTCAAACCTGTAAGGTAAAGAAAAATGAAATCTTATTTGTTTGACAAGGCCTATTTTCATTCTAGCCACACCAAGGGACATTAAGTGTACTCTTGCCGTTTAATTCTGTCTTACCTGCATCTTGTTCCAACCTTTTCATAACAGCAAAGGCAAGGGGCGTGATTAAGAAATGATGAGCTACTTTATTACATCAAATAGGAAACATGATGCAATAAAGGGTGAAATTGCTTAGAACAGAATGCTGTATAAGGAGAGAGACATGACTCTTTCACAGTCTCATCCACATTTTCAAAAACTATACGAAAAAACCCAAACAAACAAACAAACAACCAAACAAAAACTCACCACAAGCAGGAAAAAGATCCTGGAAAGTATATTCATTTTTGGGAAGGAAATTTGGTGCTCAAAAAGCAACTGCATAGGAAATGTATCAAAGAGCATAAAAAGGCCTCTCATTTCCAGTTTTCATACTGGACTGATTAGAAGATTATCTTTCTTTGCCTTTTTTGTTAAGTGGTGATAAAGCATAAAGCAACACCTCAGTGACCCTCGGTTCTCAACATGCCCTCAATTTTATTATGCTTTGATATGTAATGGTTCTTTGCTGATGTGATTCTGTGTAGCTCACATAAATGGGTTGCTCAGATGAATTAGCTGCTTTCAATCAGTTTGTAATCTAGCCTGAAATAGATCTTTCCACTTTGAGAGTTATCAAACATCAGAATACTTCAGTGACATTGCCCGACATCCTGCCATCTGACTTTTTAAAATAGTCCAGCTATTAATGCCTGTCCTGCCTTTCTTGCAGTGCCTTGTCTAAAGTCTCTACACAACCAAAGAATCAAAGGGAAAAAGTTCTGTCATTCTTTAGAACTATCTCACATTCTCCTGCACTAGTCTAAAATCATCATCTCGCATCACACCAGGAGATGGACAGGAAAATTCTGTTTTATTTCTTTTAGCTAGAGGAGGCTGACTTCTACACAACATAAATTTTCTATAAAACCATGTTTTTATGTTGATGATTAAAAAAAAAGGATATGCATTAGGAATGCCTAAACACTTCTTTTTGTCAAATTTGAAATAGTGGCTTCAGTTCAGCATTAACATGGGTCTCCTCCTGTCAGTGAAATTTCATAACATCTGTCCATTAGGTGGTTAGAGTCCTGCCTCCAGGCATTCTGTAATCTATGTTGCCCAGATGGATTATAACTCCCATGGTGCCTTTTGATTGAAACATGTGAAGAATCACGAGTGTCAGTGCACTGTGAAATATGAAGTCCTGACACTGAGCACTGCTTATGAAGTAGATTATGAACTGGTGATGGTACAGCTCCTGTGAGACCATGTGGGATGACAGATAATCCAATTTAATGTCAAACTGACTCATAACACAATATTTAGCTATTTGTGAATCAGGGTTTTTATGAACTTTTTGATGAGAAAAAATCCTCAATATTTTGACATTGATTTGGAACAAGAAATTGCTTTGCTAAAGGATTAGAATTTCAAACTTTTGCTTATATTATTTTTGCAATATGTGATACTTCAAAGGCTACAAAACCTTACTGAAAAGCCAGCCTGACTCACAGACTACCTTAGATCATCGTATTCCCACCTTCTCCATCATCCCACTAAATGTTTTTTTAACATTGTCTTCCTCCTACTACTTAAAGGAATGAATTTTGCAGGCATTAGGAGTCATGCCTGCCTTCCTTTCCTTCTTACCTTTACAAAAAGTCTTTGGTCAGTGAAAGTAACATAACCGTGTTTGAAACATTGTTAAGGGGAACTACCAGTCTAGGTGGAGAATATAATTTTTTTCCCTATTTCAAAGATAAAATGGTCCAAACTTCATCCAAAACTACTACATCTCTCTTACTTCCTAACTAATAACTCAAAGGGAAACTGGGCTTCTGTGGTAATTCCCAATTTAAATGATAAATGAGTTATTGCTCACAGAAAAAAAATTAATACAGCATAATCACAGAGTAAGGGTCCAAAAAATCTAAAGAGCCTTGATGCAATATAATGACTGTCAAATAATGATAACTTATGCTGTCAACAAATAACATTAACAGCTCCTGTTTAATGAATAGTAACTTGAATGTGACATTCCAGAGATTAAAAAGCTTAACACTTGCACAGTCTACAGTTCTGCTTTTGTAAGTGGACTGCAATTTGCAGTTTTGACTGCTGGATCAGTTGTTAAGCTAAAAGAAAAAAGATTTTTAACAATGGTAGCTTTCTATGGTTTGGCATAAGAAAGGGAAAAAATGCCTTCCTTTGAAATGAACCTGCCATTGAGGCTTCACTCAAAAATTTCAAGTATTAAATAAAAGAAGTTGTATTTTCATATGGAAATTGGACCATTTGGATTTTCCCTTAATGTTATTGTAAAAAAGTAGAAATTAGTTAATTCCGTCATCTAGCATATGTAAAGCTTCATGGTTCCTGAGAGAATTATATATTTTTAGATATTTCTATCCAGATTCCACACAGAAAATGCTTAGTTGTCAGCTGCTCTTGGCTTCCCCCGCAAAAAAACCACATAATCTCTGTGGCCAATTTTAACTAAATTTGACAGACAGATAAAGATGTGAAACATATACCCTATAGTTGTTGTGAAGTAGGAAGACATGAAGAAAGTGAACAGAGCAGTTCTCCAGTACGGGGAAGAGAAAAGCCACAGATGAGCTTTAATAAAGACACCAAAGGATCTACATGGGACAAATATATAGGAATGGACTGCAGGAAAATCCTTTATCAGAATTCATGTTTTCAGAACATGTTGGGTCATCCAAGGACAGGCCACAGACCCATGGGAAACCACCAGGCTCATACCTGCCCATTCTGGCTTTGGGTTTGTCGTGACATGGAAAGACAGGGAAATGTTTTATTCAGGCTTCTGGGACAACACTTAGAAATTTTCCTTAGAGATTTTGCAACTCTCCAAGGCCAAGGACTGAGGCAGGAAGTTCTGTGTGTCCTGGTCAGTGGCTGGGTATTAATGGGGGAAGGAAGAGGAAGGGAGCTGCGGGTCTGCATGGCAAAAGCACCACTCTGCAAGAGGTCCTGATGGTTACAAACAACTTTTTCGTGCCTATCATTTTAAAAGGCTGATTAAATCTGAGACCATTCACACTAACTGCCTGAGAGGATGACACTTGCTCAGCTGCTGCTGCCTCAGGCATTGAGAGTTGAGTTTCCAAGGCTCATTGTAAAAGCGTCAAGGTATTTTATCGCATCTAAATAGTCTAATTTTTTTAGCACTACACATCTCTTTGGCTGTGGGTATATCTCTCGTAAATTGAGCACCACAGATGGAAACAGAGTTGAAATTAAAGCTCCCCTGAAAAAAAAACCAACCAAACCAGCTGCCTGCAGATATCCACAGGCAGTGGGAGTGCATATTCTTATTTAAAAAAACCCAAAAACAACCACCACATGAATTCCTGTGTATCATGTTCTGTCACTCTCCTGTCTGTGTCTTCCCATGTGGAAAGCAAGTTGAGTTAGGCTTCCCTCTGTGGTATTTTACAAAAAGCATTTGGGACTCCATCTACTAAGAAGCTCGTTTTAGTGGTGGTTGAGAGCATTCACCATCTTAGTGAATCAGATCTCTGGTTCTGCTTCTACCTTTTACTCTGGAAAAGTGCAAGAGCAAAATTGTTTAATAATCTCTTCTTTTAGGCCTGTTCAAATGGAAGTATTGAAAATTGAAAAAGAATCTAATTTTTTTTAATTAAATTTAGACCTATTCTCACATTTCAACCTGGGCAACTAAACTGGGATTTTGTCATGCAGTACCACATTTTTTTCACTTCAGGGTTACATTAAGAAAGTAATTTTTTTTCTGTATTTTCTGTAAGTGGTGAGAAGAAGTCCTGACATAAGAGACTTTGTATTTATTTAACAGTATGAAAATTACCTGCACATGGTCAAACAGCATCTGCCCTCTCAAGTACATAATATACCAAGGTACATAAAGCAGCCTTATAAATGATTTCTAGGTGTAAAATTCTTTTACATTCAAATCCTTTGATGGGATTTGAAGTCCTTCAGCTGGGGAGGAATAGCTCCATGCCCCAGTGTACACTGGTGGCTGACCAGATGGAGGTCAACTCTGCAAGGAAGTGATAAGGATCCTGGTGCATAACAGCTTGAACATGAGACAGAAGTGTGTCCTTGTACCAAGGAGGGCCAACAGCCCCTGCACTGCCAGCAGGATGAGGGAGGCAATCCTTCTCCTCTACTTAGCACTGGTGAAACTCATCTGGAGTGCTGTGTCCAGGTGTGCCTCCCCGGTGCAAGAGACAGGCAGGAGAGAGTCCAGAAAAACGTAACAAAGATGATTGAGATTGCAGGATCTTTCCGATGCAGGTTGTTCAGCCCTGAGGAAAGGATGTATCTGGAAAATGTGTGTAAATACCTGATGGGACAGTGTTAGAAGGCAAAGCCAGACTCTTCTCGGTGGTGCTTATTGACAGGACTGGAAGTACTGGGCAGAAATTGAAACACAGGTGGTTCTATGTGAATGTAAGGAAAATGTCTTTTACTTCACCTTGGGGTGTGACTGGCAATCAAAGTGTACTACCCATTCATCCAGACCTTGTGACTATGAAGATGGAGCACAAAGGAGCTATTAGTTATTGTAGGGACTTAGAGAAAAGTCTCATTTGGACAATCAGGAACATAACTATGACAGGAAAAAAATAAGACATCCTTGAAAAAAAATCTGTGATGGAAAGCAATTATTCTACAACCATGATCAGTGGACAGGAACACTGCTTAGCATGACTGCTTGTGTACCTAGTATTGTCCTTGCATGTTGTACATCCCTCTCCTCTGTTGCATTCAGCTGGATTTGAACATGCTCTCAGGAAGTGTCTCCACCAGAATTCAAACTGGCCATAGTAGGGATGCCTGCAGTCATGTGGTTCCCATGTTTGCCTCTGGTGCTTGGGAAGCTGTAAGGCTTGGGGAGACAACAGGTTGGGGAATCAGGAGTGCTGCAATTTCCTGATTTAAATCAGCTGGAACACTGAAAACGATGCCCTAGCCCTTTAAAGTCGTGTTCAGTTGTATGTCAGTCTGAACAATAAAATTTGACAGCAGTAGACTGAGCAGGCAGGAAAGTTGACACATGATGTAAAGCCAGTCACACTCCTTCTTATAAACTGTCATTGCATGTGGGTATGAGGAATGAACCAAGTCTTGTATTCCTTCAGCTGCCTCTGACCTCTCCCTGCCTTTCTCTCGAGGCTTTTCCAGTCCATAGTTCTCTCACAGCAGCTGTATGCTTCATAGCTAAGCCATGCTTGCTTATATATAAAAATGTGCTAAAATGCAATGCAATATAGAATTTTATTGCTATTTTCTAAAATAAATTACTCACAAATATTGAGGGTTTTTGCATTGTTTGTTTAGTACAAAAAGGAAATGTTAGCTCTCAAAGAAGCAAGCAGTGAACTCACGTGTATCTTCCAGCCACTTTTTTATATTGATTCTGCTGTATCTTCATAAAACAAAATCTCACTTTCTCTAGAGCAGGATGAACTTGAATTTTCCTGTAGGGTCCTTGATTTTTGCAGAATTCATGCTCTGAGATTTGCATTGCAGAAGCAGGCCAAGATAAACAAATGTTTTATTACCATGCAGAGAAAGGCTATAATCTCTTGTCTCTTTTTTAATGTACTCAGAGCTAAATCATCACAATCCCTGCTTCCCAGTAAGAAAAATTAGTTATATTTTGCTGGTGACAGAAGTTTCCCTCAGAAGAATACACTCACAATTTCCTATGGGTTTGTTTCTTTGCTTTGACATCTAATAAGGGATTAACTGCATTGCAGTGGAAATGGGAGATGTCTCCTCTACTTATCTCGTCCTCATCCTAACCCTCAAGCATGTCAGAAATGGTATCTTCGAACTTTTGCCTCTTTGTTAAGTTTGGTAGAAACTGGCCTCTGCGTTGAGATTCTTTCAAGGGTAGATACAGAGATGAACACAAAGAGACAAGATCACAGAAGCCTCTTCCTCTGAAAATAAAGCTGAGAAATGGATGAACTTTGATGCAAAGGAAAAGCCCACTCTTAGATACTGATCATTAAGACTGGAATAATCATAATGGCAATGTGATAATTATTAGGAGAGCTTTGAGAGGAAGGAACTCATAGTACCTCTCTAAAGAGGAGAAATCTGAGGATGGGCTAGTCCAGGTTGCAAAGTATTCTGTGAGAAAAAGGCAAATGAGAAAGTGGCTGAAAATATTTCCTTCTTTCTTTGGCAGAGTTTCACAGGAAGACAAAATGTAGTGAGAGAGACTTGTGAGGCTGGATCTCTCCCACTCTTTCTTTCCGGTGAAGAAAGTGAAAATGCCACTTTATTTACAGTCTTGTCAAATCACTTCAGATTACCTTTACATCTGTGTGTACGTGGCTTTCGGTGTAAGAGATACTTGCCCACACATGCCAATATCTACACATGCACAGTCAGACTTACATACAAGTGTGTGGTATGTTTTTCTGTGCCAGATATTGTCAGTGACAGATTGCCATTAAAGACTGACAAAGAAAAATGGTGATGAAGAGCAACAAAGAATATGTTGGCTCATTCTCTTTTAAACTAAAGTGTTTGATGTTTTGCAAATTTTCAGTTTGTCTTTTTATTGAATTTTTCATCAGTAATGACACTCAATTCAAGTTTTCAGGTATATATTTAATGAGATATCCTAGTGATATTCTCACTATAGTGTCAGGCATGGTATGAAACTAAAGATCCTTATTTCTTACAATTCGCCCAACCATGTGAAATTAGCACTGAAAAACCAAATTTGGTTTGTTGTTTATAATCACAGGAAACTGAAGGGTGAGATGAATCTGTATCCATAACATACTCACCTCAAGTTGCCTTCATCTAGATTGTCTTTAAGTTTTCTTAAAAACAGGCACTCCAGACACTTAAACAGATGAGTATCTGTAACTCCAGGGAGATAAAAATCAAATTTTAAAGCTTCATAATGTAAGAGTTTAATATAAACTAGAAAGATACACTTAACTTTTTCAATATAAGGTTAGCAGACATTATTCTTCATATGGCATCAGTAACACTACTGAGACACTGTATCATGCCTTTTCTTATGATATAATGAAACTGTGGGATAGATCTCATGAGCTATTCTTGACAGATAGCCATCAGCTGGAAATTTGCCAGAATTTTTACAGTTGCCCAATGGACTCCAGCTTTCAGGTTCCTTCACTTTGGAGCACAATTTCTCCAAAATAATGGACGCTGAAGATCTATTCCTGCTTCCAGCAAATTTTGAATTTTCTTTTCCATGAGGTGAAAAAAAAATAATTTAAAATACATATAAACATTTTTTTGTGTGTGTGTCCTTTTGTGGTCTGTTAAGTGTACCGAGTACTTCTCAGACTGATGTCAGCTTTTACCTTTAAACTTAGAAGTCCCTGTTTCGGACATGTAGTGAAAGAAATCCTGTTCCTGTATTTTGAGTCTGCTCTGCATTGTGAACTTAAGTATGGTAAATGGGTACAATCTGGAGGTTTGTTTAAAAAAATACATTCCTGATTTAAACTAAAGTGCTAAAATAAACCACTCAAATACCTCCTTAGCTTTCTCCCACTGGAGTTTTATCTCTGTCAATTTCCTCATGAGGGAGAATGGACAAGGTTTCGAGCAGATTCTCTATTTTCTCTTATCTCCAGATTACCTCTCTTCAAACTTCAGAAATGCCATCGAAAAGCACCCTGAAAACTGATGCTTAAGTAATGCTAATGCAATCTCTGAGATCTCTTGTGCTGCTCAGACAATGCTAGGCTGAAAAGCAGTTCTCTTTGGTGTAAATATCTCCAACAGGCAAACCAATTAGAAACACAGAGGGAAGCAGAAGTGCTTAGCAATCATGCAATCAGGTGAAGTCAGGGACGGACCCAAGTGATGTCAATTCCTTGCTAAAAGTCAGAAATGCTGCCACCTTTGAACATTTTAGCTCAGACTTCAAACCTAAAAAGTGAAAAGTTGTGCACAAAGGCCCTCAGAGGGTTTTAAATTCTGTGAGTCTCCTGAAGTTCGTGTTGAGCTCCATAGGCAGAGGGAGGTAAGGTGTCATCCTGCTTGTTTGGCATGGCCAGACCTGCAATCTGGCAGGGATCCATCTGGGTGGGTTGTTTTGCAGACAGAGTGACAAACTTATCTTTTCCATACTATGCAATTTCTCTGAGTCAGAATTAACTTTAACAGTTTGGCCCAGAAACAAGGCAAAGATTTGGGCCAGCTTCTTCCACTGCAGGGGGTGGCTCACCTTTACTCATTTGCAACCTATGAGTTTATTAATGGATCCAAATATAACCAGTGACCTTCTGTGACAGATGGTGAATCATGTCTCACTTCCAGTGCATAAATTAACATTTTAAAAGGTTTTTAAAAACACTGTTGACTTTAGCAAGTGAAACATAATAACAAGGATTTGCTGAAGTCTGATGCTATAAATTCAGATACATTGAAAACATTATCTGAGTAAAAATCTAGAATTATTGTGCCATTAACAAGGACATTGTAAGCTGCCGTTTGTTTTAGAATGATGTATAGTTTACGATGTTGAAACTGCCATTGTGACGGAGAAGTCACAATGATTTGCCTTGAAGATGATTTATGAATCATGATTCTAGAGGAAATAATTTCTCTCACATAGCTTGTTGAATGTAAGTTCTCTTGGCACTTGCTTTCATCAGGAAGGGTATCTCCTAGTCCTCAAAATTTTAATCTGGAACCTCCTAACCCCTACCCCTTTGATTTAATAATAGAGTAAATATTCCCACTGTTAGTTATGCTGTCTTTCAGCCCATTTTTTTTCCCATATCAGGTTTAAACAACATTAGCAAAGCATGGTAACACACACAATGCCCTAGATAAGATGTCGACAACTGAGGGGAGCCTAAGTTACATATCTAAGCATGAGCGTGAATTAGAGGATCCAGTAAACAAATGTAAATGCAAATGTAAATGTAAATGCCTTTCAGCGTTTTCTCTCCCCCTGACAAAAAGTTGCATTTGCACAACAAGAACAATACACACAGACTGAGGCCATAGCAGATATTCAACCACAGGGCACAAGTTATATAGAGCTACTATAGTTTTATTATGTCTTTTCTCCATTCATATCATATGTGGGATAATGCTCATCATTGTAATCTCTCATACTGGAACAGCAGCCTGCTAAATTTGAACGCCAGCGAGAACAGAGAACAACTGCACATTCTTGCCCTTCCCTCACTTTTCCAGCTGCAGGTGGGAGGATCTTTCTCTTGGATATGGAGAAGTTGCTTGACGAGATTTGGATTCTTTTTCTTCAACTGAACTACTCCTTTGTCTGAGACACTGAGATACTTTCATGAACTGGTGATATGTGAAGTCTGGAAGAAGCACAGAGAACTATAAGTATTGTTGTATTTAAATAAAGCAACTCAGGAAAAAAAAAAAGTAGTTGAATGGATGCAAAGCTATTCAGCCCTTCTCTTCATCCTACATCCAAAATAAGAAAATTCAAAATCTAACAATGATCTTGGAAATTTCATTACACTGCAGAGCAAGAAATCCTAGCAGAACCAGAGTACATTGTATATAAGATGTGGAGCACCCAAGATTCCTAAATTCCTGCATTCCTTTTCCTCTGTAGAAGTACACCCGTGCCAAGGTGTCAGGATGCTGAAGAGGAAAGGACAAGATCTGACCTAAGGCAGTTTTTTGCTCTTATTAGTAAACAAGAAGTAATGACAGAATATGTACAGACTTTGGTGGATTTAGTGTAATTACACTAAGCAGATCTAAAAGTAATTAACTGGTAAACTGCTGTGCTGTTTGGAAGAGAGAAAAGCCATATATTTATCTCATAATCATACAGATACCACATGAAAATTAATTGCCATGTAATTATATGATCAGCATTTGCCATGTTCAAACAGTATTTGTGCCCTTTTAATTTGAAGTGCCACTTCATTTTAAAATATTAAATTACTAAACCTCCTGTGACTGTGATCTAAATCTAGAGAAGTAATCGCTGTGTGTGGTAAAGCATGTAAGAAAAAAAGTCCCTGAATGCTGAATGACCCAGTTCACTTTCTACATGCAGAAGGAAAAAAATTAATTCTGGATGATGGAATTTCACAGTGGCCCTCTTTTGGATTATTTTTTCATGTGCTCTTTAAAATATTTCTGTTTTGACAGACCTAGAGGTTTAATCTAGCCCAGCTCAAGACAGCAATTAAGTGTATGCTCAAACCCAGCTAATCTGCTTGAAGACAGTGGGTTTAGAACATACTTTAAGGTCAGGGCAGGACTCAGTGCTGTGTTGCACAGAAGTAAGTCATGGCTCTGAGCTTATGCTTTTTCAGAGGTAGTACAGCGATTTTCAGCATTATTGGGAAAATTTAATATGCTGCTCTAAAAGGCAGCTTGGTTTTGACTGACCTCGAGTTACTCCTGCCCGAGCATCATGAGAAACAGAAGAAAAGGGACAGAGGTGGATAAGGAGTCATGGAAGAAATCCTGGGGAAACCAGCTCGCTGTTTCAGTTGAGACAAGAGGGATGGCAATGGCAGAGCACAGGGTTTGAAGCTTTGATGGGGGTCAGAGCACCATAAGCAGTGGCCTTCACCCCTCAGCCTCTCCTGGACAGCAGTGGCAAAGAAAGCTGATTTTTTCAGGGCTCTGGAGTAGCTATAGTGAGCAGTGAGCCACATCCAGCTCACTCTCAGCAATGTGCTGCCAGGGACATCTGCCTGCTTTGGGTCTTGGGTCTGCTCTGTTTGCTTTAAGTGAGAGACATTTTTGTTTCACATTGGAACAGTACAGTTGCTTTGTACATGAGGTCCTGGGTGGTGGCCTGTTACCCTGTCTTAGCAGTGGAAAGCAGAGGTTGCTTTTGGTATTGAGAGGGAAAACTAGGCTCTGTTGTTTTCAGTTGTCACTGTGGGAATGTGTTTATTATAAGAATATCTGCCCTACAGTAATTTCTCAGACCATCAGCTATCACTCATATTTTCAAGTTGACAATAAATAATCTTTTATCTACTCTTTGGGTGATAAGACAGAAAGGCTTTGGCTACCCTGAGAAAACCTTGGAAGTTAGTACAGTAGCAGCACAGAGCAAATAACTGACTTGGATCAAATAAAAAACTAATGAATTAAAGTAGAAAAGTCTGCAACAATATTATCTCTGAAATTTTATAAGGCTTCCTCCTGCTCAAAATTTCATCAAAAATGAAATTTTGATGACTTCACACAGTGCAAGGCAGCAGAGAATACGGAGGGTGCCCTTCCACAATCCTGAAGCACAAATGTAAATGTTCATCACTGATTGATTATTCCTTCAAGGCAAGGTCATTGTTGACCTCTCTCCAAAATCTACATCATCCAGAGCTACTGGAGGTCAAGCGTAAGATGTACAGAAAATCCAAACCAGGATCTGTGTGATATGGTTGGCTACTTCCAAGCTCTCTTGATCTTTGGGAGCTGAAATTCCAGGTCTTGATCTGAAATCTACTACTTTCAGTAACTTCAAAATCAAAGGCTAGAGTGCACTGTCCTTTTCCAGAGCTAGCTAGAAGTAGTATCATCCCTGAAGCTCCATCAGGATATAGTTCACTTAACATTTTGCTTTTTCAAATTATATTTTTCTTTATTTTCTCTTTCTTGGACACATCTTTTGACCATTTTTTTTCTAGTTTGGTTGTAGATTATAGAAACGTGAATGGTATTATTCATCATCCTCTGAGGAGCTTATGAAGACATCTATTCAAACACATGGATAGGTCATAATTTTTGTGCTGACAGCATGAAAGGAGGTACAGTGCTGGGCAAGAAAGCTAAACTTTTTATGGATATTCATAGTTTCATATTTTTTAAAAAAGAAAGAATGAAAGACAACCCACACACCACCAAGCAATTCTGAGTATATAAATACAGAGTGTCTTTTACCCTCTACTTTTTTAACTCAGTCTTGCAATCTCCGCATTCAATGCTCTCCTGTCAAATGAGATTAATTTTTCATGTTGGCAGCTAACAAGCATGGAAGATCAAATCCTTATATAAAATCAATAACTTTACTCGAGTTAGAACAAAATTAATTGATTTTGCTTACTGCTTGTGGTCCCAAACTCTCTTAGCTCTCAGTGGGGGATTTATTTAAATAAGGCTTGTTGTGTGTCCTCTCCTTCGCCTTTTCACCATTTAAATTATTCTCTGTTCTGAAATTCTAAGTTAAGAAGCCACTAATTTCTTCTGCCTTTCTACATTGGATGAAAGAATGCTGTGTTTAAAAAACCAAAATGCTGCTCATTAATCATCAATAAACTGCGAAAAAGATTTCCAATTAGCTCTAACCATGAGCAATGAGTGGGATAGAAAGAATTCTTTAAAATGACATTGTGGCTTTTAAATATAAACACTTGTTTACACAAGAAGTATTCTGGGATTCATCAGAATGACAGTTTCTTTAGGTGTTCTTACAGTTGGGAAATTATTTGTTTGCTTTGTTCTATTTCTCACAAGCTGATCAAGGGGATAGAAGCCATCCACAGCTTTGTTTTCTGAGCGTAGTTTTAGAGGACCATATAAAATATTCAGTTAGGATGGCCATATTTGCCTTCTAGTTGTACTGATAGAAATCCAAAGAGATTTCCAATGAGGAGTTATGGTAGATTTACAGCAGAACTGAGTGTATGATGGTGCATCTGTATTTGTATGTCTAGGGAAAGGCATTTATCATATAGTGGACAGTATGAACCAGAATATTCACATACTAATAATAAACTAACAGATATGGAGCTACTTTAAAGCCTTTTGATGTTTTAAGTCTTTTTGCTGTTTATCACAGCTAAGCTCAGTTGTTTGTCTTTGAATATATAAAAAATGAATAATTTTGAATCATCTATTCCGTTTTCAAAATATCAGTTCAAAATGTGTCATGGTTTAATGCAAGTCCCACACAGCTGCTCTCTCTCACTTCTCTAACAGTGGGATGGGGCAGAGTCAGAAGAGTGAAAGCAAGAGAACTTGGGGGATGAGATAAAGACAGTTTAATGAGTAAAGCAAAAGCTGCACATTCAAGTGAATCAAAACAGGGAATTCATTCATCACTTTGCATGGGCAGGCAGCTGTTCAGCCATCCCCAGGAAAGCAAGACTCCATCACTTGCAACAGTTACTTGGGAAGACAAAAACCATCACTCTGGAGGTCACACCTTTCTTCCTTTTTCCATTTCAGCTTTATCTGTGGAGCATGACCCCCTATGGTACCCTATGCTACCTGCTATGAAGAAAATTGACTCCACTCCGGACAAAATCAGCACAAAATGAAATTTTATTAAGCATACAGGTTGGGGATAAGATAAAAACGAAGAGAGGCATATGTTTTGGTGTTCTTGATTGATTAAGTCCATACTTGTGAAGGTGAAACAATTTGATATGATCTGTTATTTGTACTTTAAAATGACCATAATATATGGAATTGATGTGGGATGCTGAAAACCCTTGCTGGAACCCAGACTTATAAAAAGTGAACAGCAGGAAGTGTTATGTTTTTAAAGGATCTTATATAGGCTTTTTTTGCACACAACACTTGTTCCCTTGAAGTTCTGTCAAAGTTACTAATACTTGGTAGGGCACCTACATAAGGTGACAGGATTTCCACATGAAGCTTTACTTAAAGGGCAGTTACTATTACTGTTTATCTCTGAAACCAGAACATTTAGTCCCATAATTCTTAATGTTAAAGCTATTATTAAGTTTGAAAAACTCTGGTTACTGTCTTTCGAAATTCAAAATGATAATTATATTCCCAATTTTGCTTGGTTTCTATTTTCTCATCTAGACTTTCTGAGCATAGGATAGGAACTGCAGGTCATAAAAATACCATCTGCTGAGACAAAGATACAGTCTACATAATTTCTGAGAAGGTGGTACAGCTGCCAGTACTTCCACTGTGTAATGTGTTGCAATTAAGGATATGTGGTTGAAAATGCTATATAGCCTTCTGGCGTTTTTTCCACAGAAAATATAAGAGACAGATTTCACATACAATTACAGAAAGTTTTTCACTTAAAATTGTTTTGAAGACTTCACTTTCTGAAGCTGAAAGACATCAGAATTCATATACATTCATGATATGTTATTGACACTGATTTTATGGAACCCTGTTCTGATGCTTCTTAAAACTTTAAACAAAAACACAACAAGAAAATTAAATCAGACAGGAAGGTAATATTAGTGCTAAGGAAATATGTATATATGCAGTGACACTCAGGATAATATTGTTACCAAAGATTGTGCTCTAGTTTGTAACAGCAGCTTCACATAGTTATTAACCTAATAATCGTGTTAAGGACTGTATCTGCAGAGCACTTTGACTCTCAGAGCTTTGTCCTTGTGGGACATATGGCTCCACAGAAAGGAAATGTAAGACACTTTTTTGGCACAACAGAAGGAGTCAGTGTGAAACTGAACCTTTCATCTCCAAATCACTTCCTAAACAAAACCAGACACTGTGAATATCACTACCCCCATTTCAATAGATGAGGAGAATATAATTTACTTTCACACTGTCATGAGTCATTCTGAGCAATTTCAGGACTGCTCAGTTTCCATTTCTTTGCTCTTGACAAAAATAACACAGTGATGAACAGGCTATTATTACAGCCTCTTGTCCATAATTATTTCAAGGTACAGTCTACATCGGATAATGTGTGTGTATACAAAAAACCTGTGAAGGTAGGACAGCACATGTATTATGTAGTATTCATGCACATGTAAAGCTGAGGGAGAATTAATTAGATATATAAGTTATTTGTCCTTTGTTGGAAGCTTAAAATTTCATACTCACCATGTTAGTTATTTAATCTGGATGGTTAGTGCTATGGTTGTACAAACTGGTAATTTTAACTTCATGTATATTTATTTCATTGTCATTAAAAATAATTAACGACAATATAGGCATATAGGATTTTAAATCTGGTGCCAATAGCATGATAACTGCCATAATAAAAATGCACAGATGATATCACAACAGAAAAACTGACCCATACAATAGAGGTTAATAGCTTGCTTTATTATTTATTGACACACATACACGGGTTCTTTAACCTCATTGTCGTTCCAGAACATGGTCAATGTATGTTTCACTTCAATAGAGTTGGAAAACAAAAACAAGGAATATATTTTTGCAATCATTCTGTATCGTAATTATTTCAGGTTTTCTGATAACGATTTGTGCTTGCACAATTTGTTGAATAGTGAATATTAGTAAATCTAATATTAGATGAACTCATTGAGCTAGCCAAATATGTAAGAGCCAAATGAAAAAGTTTGATATAACATCTCTTACTGTTTTGGTTTTGGTTTGGGGTTTATTTGTTTTTTTGTGTGGGTGTTGTTAGTTGTTGTTGTTTTGTTTGAGGTTTTTTCATATCAGTGAAAATTACAGTAACACAAAGTTGCTTTTGAAAAATCTGTGACTTTGCTTGGTTTATTCCAGGCCACTCCTATGCCATTATTCATTTGGTAATTTCCGAAAGTTGAGTTGGGTTGAAAGTGGGGTTATCCTCCTTTATCTGGATTTATTCAGATCAAATTCCTTTTTTTTTTTTTTNTTTTAAGAATTTGGACCTATTTGAGAAGAATGTTTACTGCAATAACAAGCTGACTTGTGTATTTTGGGTGGAAAGAGAAATGGATGAAAAAGCCTGTCATACCTGTTGAACATAGTTAAGTATTTTTCTAGGTAAGTGGAGTGCTTCATAAGCAAGAGAGGCTGAAGGTGATTTCATTCAGCACAGTTAGAATTCATGACAGGTTCTCTTTAAAACACCAGATCTCCATTGGCAGTTCTGACTTCATTCTGGGTCTCAATTTCCTTTTTACAAAGGCACAATTCCAGTCATGGGTTGCTGAGGAAAGAAGTTTTAACAACACGACTGCTTGACATGGCCACAAATGATGGGATTTTTATTCTTTGAAAGGGTTTTCCTTACATCTAGATCAGAACAAAATGTGTAAGGAGACTGCATGGTAGCAGGATGAGGTCTAAAGGTTTTAGCAACATTAATGTTTGAATCCCGCATAAGTAATCAGACTAAAAGTCAGTCACTCAGGTCACACTCAGTTAAAATACACCAGACAAAGAAATGAAAGCTTCAAAGATTTTTAGGAGTTCTAAGAAGACTTGTGGTTGCCATTTGTACAGCTGTCTTCACATTCAAGCCATACAAACTAATAATTCAAAAAGAAAAAAAAGAAAATGACCAAAAGCAGTACTTACACTCTTAGACATATAATAACCTTGCATGTTTCGTCAATGAAGTTTTAATCAAAGTAATCTTGCATGAGTATGTTAGATAGAAAGAGTAAACAAAAGAGCCAAGAAATGTGATTCACTGGAAGCAATGAAGAATTCTCTGAATGTTTAGATCTAAATGTTACAGTAAGTTTGTTTTTTCCTGCCAGTATAATACAGTTGCTTTCAAGTAGAAGGCATTAAAGGTAAAGATATATGATAAAATTCCACTAAAATCTTGAACCGTATCACAAATATAAGCTGTATATATGCTGCATATAAAATATTCCATTAGTATTTTATTTATAATTAATATTACATATAAAATATTCCATTAATACTGCAGCAGGGGTCTTGCAATACAGGTTTTCATATCTACAGAGATTTCACCAGGACCATAATTAATGTATAGGCAGTTGTAAGAGAGTCTGCAGTAGCCCTTCACTCTTTCAGTCTCGACATATCATAGCAAAACAGAAATAAATGATAAGAATATAGGGTTTACATGTTAACCTGCAATAGAACACAGAAGCTGACATAGCTGTCAAGGTCATGTGACAATCTCTCTACCTGATCCGCTGGCCTAAGTCAGTGAGGGCCGGAGGTGCATGGTCCATGCATACACTAAATAAATCCGAGCCATATTTCAAAAGTTATTCTGCCTCCTGAGATTCCTCCTGCAAAACCACTGCATAATGCCTAGGCAAGCAATATGGATAAATGCAGATGTGGGCATCAGCCTGGTAGTGTAGAGACAGCCATTGTACTCAGATAGAATAAATACTAAGTAGACTGTGATTCTGATTTTGTTTTTGTGGAGAAACTTGTCTGCAGTACAAGTTCTGCATTTGCATGTGTGAGACTCTGTACGACAGCAATAGCCCTAAGCTTGAGCTCCAAGTAGGATTTTAAAATATCAGTAAGAGCCTGCAGCCTGACATCCTGGCTAACAGTGTCAGACCATAAATATTTATAAACATATATTTTTGCAGGGATGTTTTTGTACTTTTACAGAAACTTGTTTCACCTGTACTGTAAGTCAACAACGTACTCAGCTTTAAACTGAAAACACCATGGAGTAATACAGTAAGCCTTGCTCAGAGCAAAGTACTGCCTAATGAAGCTATGGGAATTCTGGATGAGACCTTGCTTGCATTCTGCCAGCTCCAAGTACAAGCAGAACAAGCTCAGGGCTGCCTGCAAAAGATGTGGCAGATCCTGAAATGAAGTAGATTACAAACTCTTCACTGGAAACTTAAATAATGGCTAACTCCCCAGTTCTGAGAGCAAGGGTGAGACCAAACTGTATTTGAGCAAGAGTAGCCTTAAGCTAGTATTTTCATTTAATTGTGGAGTGCTTGTATGCAGGCCCAGTGCTGCATCCTAGAGCGTGAGTACAATGTAGGTATACTTGGGGGTGCTCGTCATGGCTTGATCTCAGCTCCCGACTCAACCCCATGCAGCTGCTCTCTCACTCCCCCTGGTGAAACGGGGGAGAGAATTGGAAGGGTAAAAGTGAGAAAACTCATGAGCTGAAGTAAAGGAAGTTTAACAGGTAAAGCAAAAGCCATGCACAAAAGCAAAGCAAAACAAAGAATTAATTCAACATTTTCCATCGACAGGCAGGGAAGCAGGGCTCCATCAAGTTTTCCAAGTGACTTGGAAAGACAAACGCCATCATTCCATATGTCCCCCACCCCTTCCTTTTCCCCCCACATTTATAAGCTGAACACGACACCATATGGTAATGGATATGCCTATGGTCAGTTGGAGTCAGCTGTCCCAGCTGTGTCCACTCCCAACTCCTTGTGCACCCCCAGCCTCCTCACTGGTGGAGTGGGGTGAGGAGCAGAAAATGCCTTGACTCTGTGCAAGCACTGCTCAGCAATAGTGAAAGCATCCCTGTGTTATCAACACTGTTTCCAGCAGAAATTCAAAATATAGGCGCATACTAGCTGCTATGAAGGAAATTAACTCAATTCCAGTCAAAACCAGCTCACTACAGTGGTGAAAAGCATAATTTTTCATATATTTTCAAGTCTTTTAGATATCCCAATTTTATTTTAGTGTGGAAGGTCTTTTGGGGCAGTAATATGGCATCAATATATATCTGTCTTTGTGTGCATGTTCAAGGTATGTTTTTGTTCTTATTCTTAGATGCTCCAGGAGAAAAATAGTGAATGCATTAGAATAACAGAGGGGAAGTCAAACATAGACACTGGAGGCAGAAGGCATAATATTTTTAAGAGTGTAAGTTGAAGGTAAAACTAACTTCCTGATCTAAATTCCAATAGTCCATAGTTTGTTTTTCAGTGTTGATATTTGCACCATTCATCAAATATTCTCTTCCTGCAGGCAGAAATCATGTGGGAAGAACTCCTGAAATCCTTATGCTTTAGCCAAGAAAACTGTGAGAGAAGTCAGTTATTCCTGAGCGGATTCAGACCAGCAAACCATGCTTGTTATCTGTTGTTTTCCCCAAATTCCACAGGATCTTAGCCTGCTGAATGCAGATTCAGGCACGGTTAGGTCCTGCTGTGCAGAGAGGAGCAGCAGAGGGGGTTCAGTGCTCAGCTGCCCAAGGCCTCATCTCTTCACGCCTCCCACCCCTCATTAGTGCAGGGCAGCGTGTGGCAGGGGAAGGCAGAGCCTCTGTGACTGTGGTGGTTTCTTCTTTTGGTTGTTTTCTTCTAAAGCAAGGCATCTCCCAAGGATTGAATTCTCATTCCCTGAGTCTGAAGGTTCAGAGTGCTGTGCTCCTGGGGCAGTACAACCACACACCGATGGCTATTCAGGAAATTGACAGTCTTACCCTTAAAAATGCTGGATTTTCTCAGGGTGAGAGAAGTACTGCTGGAGAAAAGAGGGACACATTTCAAAGTCCTGTAAATAGCTTAGCTCTGTTAAACTTGGTGGAACTTGACTGCTAACATCAGTTCAGGATTTTGATAATATTTTGGCAGAAATGAGCCCTGAGGTTCAGCCATAGTGAGTTCATTGTTACTGTTATTTTCTCTTCAGGTTTCACAGCAGGGAGAAATGAAATGACTGTGAAATCTTGTTAGCTATCTGAAGACCATCTGTATTTTCTTAATGAATGCTGCACTCCTCTTGGAACCATGAAATATGCAATATTGCATGTTGACTCTAAAACAAATTGTGCGGAATTGAAACTTTGCATATACACTGAACCTTCCTTTATTTAACTGATTCTCCTGTGAAATCTACCAACGTGATATTAATCATTTAGCAGCTGCTACAAGAAGGAGCTCTTAGAAGCTTTGACTTAATGTCTTGCACTGGAGTAATTACTAAGCTATAGGCACTTGATTCTATGTAGTAAGGAATTCTGAAATTTAGCTCATTACTTTTTATGATGACTATGTCCTTTAATGTAAACCTTTCATTGGTTGTAAGCAGCCTATCTATACTACAGCTATAAAACACAAGAATAGGGGAGGAAAAATTATACGTGCAGCCTACCAGAAATCCTTTGAAATCCTTTGCGGAAACCTTCAAATAGTACCAAATGTTAACACAGAATAGCAGTAAAATATTCAGCTGAGTTTCACAAAAGAAGATGCGTATTTCGTAGGTGTCCCAGAAGACCTATGAAAAGTCAAAGCTTGTAAGCCATTAAATATTAGGCTGCTTTGGTTCTGAATTCAGAATTGGTATGCTTTAATTTTTGCATTATCATTAACACAATTATGCAATACATTGAGGTTTCACAGAACCTTTTAAAAACCAAAATGGCATGAAATGCGGTTGGGGGATAAGAGACAGGCTGTGCCAGAGAATCTCCTCTGGTGTCACTTACCAAAATAGTTCACATGTTATTATATGAATACTGTGGGACCTGGGACAGGTTCAGAGCAGATGCACATCCAAGCCACAACCTCATTCCCTGTTGGCAAAGGAGACAGGCACAAACCACCTTTATACAGCTGCCTGACCCTTGTTTCGTTTAAAAGAAAGTTTGTACTACTGAGGTGATGACCCATAGCACATTTTCCCACATTCTCCAGTTTGGACAATGAGGGATCAGGGCTGAGAAAGGTGCCACAAACATACCTGCACTGTGAGCTAGATGGCCAGGGAAACAAAGAACTTTTAAATAAGTCTAATTAAATTCTTTGCTGTATGTACTTAACACTTGCTTGATGTCATCTGCTCATTACTTGAAGAAATGGGATAGAATAATTTGACTTTATAATCTATAAATTGCTGGGTTTATAAGAAACCACCACCTATAAATCATGTATGGGAAAGAAAAACTTATATAAAATAAGTATTCTAATAAAAACTGTCAGGGACCGTTAACTTCAGGCATTGTTACCGCTCTGTGAACATTGCAATTAGGCATCTGCTTAACTTTGAAACATTAAATAGTCCCAGATTAAATGAACTAACTGCTAGCATATTCAACACTGAACGTAAAATATTTGCAAAACCACCACCACAGCGGAGAGTGTAGACAGCTGTTTCTGACTGTTGCTTTTTCTTATATAATTAAATGAAACTTTTCCTATTCATTTGTATTCCTGCACATGGCACAATGTCTTGGAGGAAATGCCACATTTGCATCTACAGAAGTGGAAGGTATGGAGATTAAGACATCCTACAAGACCTCTGTGTAACAGGACATTTAATTCTTGAAGAGACCTTACTATTTGAACTCAGACAAGCTGAGGTCCAGCTGAGGAAGCTCCACAGGGCTGTTCCTGTATTAAAGCATCACAAAGAATGAAAAAGAAAATGAGCCACGGGCTCCCTGCTTAACTATTTGACATTGATGGTCAACAAAGCAGTAAAACAAACCTGTGGCGAGAATTTCTTTGCTGCCTAGAAGTTCCTTCTCCTTTTTCTTCTTCCCACTGTTTAGTCTTGAAAATCTCCTTCCCAGAAGTCTCTCACAGAGCAAAGGAGTGTATGAAAATAACACAGAAACCCATGCCACATAGGAAAAAGCCCACAACATTTCAGAAAAGAACGCAGTGGCATTTTTGAGGACAAAGGAGTGAGCTTTTGCCAGGAAATGAAGACATTGCTTGATGGGAGGAGTGGGCAAGAGGAATCTGTGAACATTTTTTGGCTAGCAGGAAGGTTATGAGAGAATATTCACTTTAGGGATAGGATGCTGCCTCATCTCAGTGCCCATTGTGTCCAGGCACAGGGACTGACAGCATGCCTGGCCCCCAAACCTGGAAGCTTGGATGTCCATTCTCAGCCTGGCTCTGATTCAGAGCAGGGCCTGCCCAGTGCCTCTCCTGCTGCTGATCCTACAATCCACAGTGGCTGCAGGAGAGGAGGTGCCTCAGCACAGCTTTGGTGGGTGTGTTCGTCTCCATGGTGACTTCACCTGAAAAGAAAACTGCTGTGTTAGACAGAAATGAATTTCTGCTCTTGGGTACCCCTGGGTTTTCTGATACACAGCTTTCCAATTAGCTGTGCTGGTGTTTGCAGAATTGGGAGCTATTTCACTCTGTGTCTCCCTGGAATTTCATGCCAGTTCTTAAAAGCAGGACTTGCAAAGAAAACCTGAATGTTTTTTGAAACTTGGCTTTCATCACAAACTCCAACATACGAGGATTAATCTCTTAAGTGGAACTCTGTGTAGAGAGGAGATCTGTTTAGAATTGCCCACCATGTTTATAACACTGTAGTATCGAGAAGCTGGGGAACTGTGTCATGGGATGTTGTTTAGACCATACTTTCACCTGTAATACATGCATTGGTTACCCAATAACATCAGGTGCATGAGGGTGGATAGGATTAGTTACAGGCTCTATTTTTGCTAACACGAAGCAGTTTCTTAGGTTGCTTATGTGTGGGTACTGAAAGTGAAATGAAAAGCAACAACTGGTAATGACAGTAGTTCAGACTGAACCAGAAAATAGTACAAAATGAGGCCTTTTTGAGTTTGCTCTTTGAATTAGCCTTTCCTTTTTACTGGTTGGACCTTGCCATGAGCTGTAGGGGTGTTGATGCAGACCTAATGATCTCTGTATAACCGTACAAGAGGCCCCTTTGGAGTGGGATTTTGTATCTCATAGTGATTCCATATTTTTTCTGTAGAATTCAGAAATCCTGAGCATTCAGTGAAGCTAATTGCAACCTGCACCTTTCCCCAAACCCACAGGCACGCATGTAGCAGACCGAGGGAGAGATTTATTTCCACATGCTAGCAAGGATTTAATCTCGTGATGTGTTCGATGTACATATCTCATCTCAAACTCAATCAAAGTTGAAGGCACTGAGGCTTCTCCAAGATCGAATTAATAGAGACCATAATGTCTTTCATAAAGGGAAAAGAAACTCTGTATTAGCCTTAATGCTGTTTCTAGAATTAGTAATTCTTTCAAAAGAACCCTGGTGCTGTTTTTTGCAATATCTAATTTATGTTTTTTTGTAGTATCTAACTTATATCTAGTATCTCTTGCTCTCCTAACATTTGTAAATACTCCTACTAACAGTATAGAATTTTGAAGTGGGACCATGAAAAGTTTTTCTATGTTAAACTGAAAGCTAGGATTTAAATCAGGCCCACTCAAAACTATTGATGTCATTCTCAAGGCTACCCCTGCAGTTAAGATGATTCAGCTATTAAATCAGCTGTAATATCTCTGCCCATAAAGTATCAGGTGAAATGCTATCATACCAATTAATTGTTATTTTTTCCTCTCAATGCACAACACTGCAAAGCCAGACTGTTTTTAGAACTCAGATGTTTTATTCATAAATGCACTTTTAAAACAACAATAAATTTTAAATGCTGCTGAAACAAAAATCATTCAAGTTAGAAGCAGCTATAACTACTTCCTTTCAACCAAAAAGAATTTAATAGGGATTACAGTATTATTTATTTTAATGTAGTTGGAATTATCTTTCCCCACATACAGTCTTTCCTCACTGATGACCTTTTTTTTAAGTTAAAGAAAAACAAGAAGGAAAAATAGAAGTCAAATGTCCATCAGACACCTTTACTTTGCATAGACTTCAGAGCATGGAGAATGAAATGGAAACCAGCTCTGCAAGAAGAGTGCTTTGTAATTTAAGAGTGAAGTACACAAAAAGCAACTGCTCTGTGTTTATTGCCTCATATGCCATACGAAGGATATTGCCACTCAGACTTTTTAAATAGCTCTTCAAAATGGGATTGTTCTGTATGGCTTGCAGCTGTTTGCAGTTTTATAAGTCTGGAGGAAATGTACAAATTATGGACAGATTTGCACCCATTCAGCTTTGTATCTCAAAGATGTTTTAGAGATCAAACCAATGTGAAAAAAAAAAAAAAAAAATCAGCAAGGAAGAATAAACTTGGAAAGACTTGACTTTGCCTCACAAAAATGGGACAGCAAGACAGCTGGGTTTCCTTTTCATCACCATTAATTTATTTGAATGTAAGTACTGAAAACTCAGTGGTTTTTGATAAGAATTTAAACACAGAACCTGGATAATAACATTAGGTGACCTTTGATTATGTAGCAAAGGCAGAAGTCAGTTCTCTAAAACTCAGTGCAAATCTTGGAAGAGGTACTTAGATGATTTCAGCTACCAGAAGCAGTGTATTTTGGTTAGCATAATGCCTTCCTGCAGCTTTTCTACTGTCTCTAGTAATAGCACGCATTGAGTTTCAAATCCCATGCTGCGTTTGCCTGAGATCCAAAGCAAAACTCCAACCCCATTTTATTTAGAGTATGTGATGTAGTGTCAAGGTGGAACACACCTAAAATGATTCATTTTGTAATAACTTCTTTCAGCCTTGTCTTAAACTTTATAACTCTAATTATGGATTCTCCTAGTTTCCAAATAACCCTCAGGTATAACTAGCCATTCCATGTTTACCCTTCAAAACTAACAAGCAGAAAGGGGTTTGCATCTTGATTCTACCCCTGGCTCGATAAAATTAACATTCCCACAGACAATCTTCCTCTGCAATTTACTCTATGTTTTACACACACCATAATCCTTTCCCCTCCCTTAACACTCATTAATGCTCTCTGCACACTACAACAGTTCTTTGATCATTCAAGACTGAAAAGTCTGTGCAAATCAAAATGATGTTATTTCATGCTGGACTTCTAAGGACTTCTATGCTTCATCTAATTTATCTGCCCAGGATTTATATATTTATATAAATTAATTATTTATATATTTATAATATATACTTTCAGTCATTCACCTAAACTTCATTTACAGTTAGTGGAGAGAGACAGGCATTTTCAAGTATATATTGATCTTAAATATCTAAAATGCATCTCTTATTAGTCATTCCATGGAGATATTTGAAAGGAGAAAGCCTAGGTATCAAGACTTAGATGTTAAACTATATGCCCAGCCTTAAGACAGCTGAACTTAGGTGATATAAAACAATTTTACCAAAAATCTAGTTGGTTCCTATCTGCTCATTCCAGTTTGGAGGCCACTGGTCTCTGTACATTACCAAATTACTTCCTTGTTTTTATTTTTTCTTTTCTTCCTAGCCAAATAATTTTGTGTAAACATATTTCCAGCCAATCTTTTTGCTGGATATTGAGATGAGAGGCAGTCAAATTCTCATCAGATGTAATAACTGAGGATGTGCTAGAATAGTTAATTTCTTACAGTGGAATAACATGAGAAAGTAGTAATGGTTTTAGAAAATATGATCTCTTCAGGGTTGCTTAGATCTACCCAACTGTTTCACATAGCCTATGATCTAGATTTTTTTTTTTTTTGAGATCTTTGATTTCAGAAATTTTTGATGTCTAGATACCCCTAGAAATTTTGTGTGCAGAACAAATGCGTGGAATATCATAACAGGCACTGCCCTTCTATTATTTATTCCTTGAAAATAAATGGAAATAGGTTAATAAAAATGAAAGAGTCTGGACAGCACAAGACAAATCAGTAAAAGTATTCCTTTTTTTTTCTTCCCCTCTGTTGAAGTATTACTTTCATTTAGTTATTGTTTAATTTTCTAGATGAATTCATAAGTTGAACATGGCAAACTTTGTGGATTGTGAATTGTAATTTCTAAGAAAGGCCTTATTGCTTTACACTTCCCTGACAGATGCTTATTTTTCAACCTCAGGCTTTCAATCATTTTCTCTCCCATCTTTTAAGCAATAAAACCCAATTTCCCAGTGTTGTTTCCTTCTGCTTATTAGTTCTTCTAGAACAGCAGTGAAATTGTCCCATTTCCTGCTTTGCTGCTATGACACTGAAATTGTTGTGTTTCCAGTCCAAAGCGATGCCTTTTTTGCCATGCAAGGAGCAGGGAGCTGTGGTGCTGCAGGAAGAGGCATCTTCTCGTTAGCTACAGCCATGCATCAAAACCCCACACATACGGGGAAGGATGTGGTGAGTAGAAGTGTTCCCTGACCACTTGGTGGGATATTAGGAGAGAGAATTCTCTGTACCTTACATGGTTGCAGCCTTATTCACATTTCTGCCACCAGAACACTTTTGAAAAGTTCCTGGACTCATGAGCTTCCTCAGTTTCTTTTCCTGAAACAAACTGACAGGTGATGGATGAGAATTCTGTTTCACTCCTCCCACTACACAAAGTTACTGAATTCACGTCCCCATCTTCTGAACCAGGGCCAGAATATTTGTCACCTCATAGGACGGATCCTTTGATGAATGTCTGTGATGTACAGCAATCCAGTCCAGCTCACCATATTATCTGCCAAATAACTTCAAAGAGAAATCGGAAAGATCAGAATACAAAGGTTCTTTAAAAATGGAAGAAATAATCTAAAATTGAAAAGGCAAAATTCACTAAATACAAGTTCAACATTCAGGAAGGCAAAATCAAAGGTGTTAGTACAAAATGGGTAATAACTGAGTTGTCAGAGATACTGCAGTGAAGGCTGTGAGAGTTGTAGCAGACCACAAATGAAACATGAATCCCTGCTGGGATGTTATAATGAAAGAAAAATTATCTCTCATTCCGTGATATATTAGCAAGAATGGTGTATAAAGGACCAAATTACTTCCTCTGTTAAGGGCTGGTGAGAACCTGGAACGTGGGCAACAGATTTAAAGAAGGATCTATAAAAACTGAGAGAAAGACCACTGAAATTAAAGGAAAAGCACGTGGGAAGCAGTTGGGTTTATTTGATCTAGAAAACAGAACAGATGGGAAGATGGCAGCAGGCTGTGGCTACCAACATGTAAGTATAACGATATTCCCCATAGTTATCAGAGATAAGAGAAAAGTTACTTTGCAGCGAGGAAGATTCAAGGCAACTACTAATTTCCTCAACTACTCAGAGGAAAACCACTTTTATCCCTCCTTTGGAGTATAGGAAGGCCCTTCCTGGGTGGTTTCTGGCACCCCATTGGCCAGAAATATTGTAGTTAAAATCAGTTTACCTACAGATACCACATTCAGTTCTTAAGTTTTCTCCTTGACAAAAATGCTTCTGATTCTATAACATAATCTCTGAAACCATTCAGCCTTTAAGAACAGTGGCTGTTTTATTCATTTACTGTGAAAATGTTTTAAAAGAGATGAATATAAATTGTCCTAACTTGAGAGACAATGTAAGTACAAACAGAAATACATGGAAGCTTATTTATTCAATTCATAATTTACTGTGGAATCTTGCCAAGGTGAATTACTTCCTTCCAAAATATTTAGTTGAAGGATGAAGCAGATGGGCAGGGATTTTTTCTTGCTATGTGTCTATTAAATTATAATTTATGCCTACCAGACTATGAGTTTTGTCCAGCTGGGAACCCATACATATGCAAATTCACTTCTACTAATAGATTATATGCTTGGTAGGTAAGCTGGTGGGTATCAATTGAAAAACAACACAAAAAGAAAACAGACTAAAACCAAAAGATATGCTGACATAACTTAGGACAAATTTTGGTGAAATTAGCTTTATGTAATTTTGGAACCAAAATAGATTTTTCTCCAGCAGACTCTTTGTTGAGCCTCATGGATCTAGCGTTGTTGCAGAATAATCTAGTGTGTGCTAATTGTGTGCTATATTAGTGATGTTCCTCAGTGAGGAAACCAGACATTCACCTAAAAAGGCTGCTGGGCCACAATATTTTGATAAAGAATTCTGTTTGTAGGTATTACCAGTGAGTTCAGAGGCAAACTATACCTGGAAACAGAACACGGCGAAATACAAAGAGGGATAAAGTAGAGTATTTTCCTTGATGAATTCAAAAGAAATTAAAAAGTAAGCAAGCTTTATTACAATAATCAGTCCTGCCTGCAGTTGCATGAGGGTTTAATTATTGTGCAGAGGTATAATCCTGCTGCAGTCAATAAGGTGCATTCAGGAAGAAAGGTAAGGGAACATAACCCTACAGTCAGCGTCACCTCAAAGTTTATGAGTAGCATGGGAACAATTGAGTGTTGCCATCCCAAGAATGAAATAAAAGGGTCTTGTCAGTTTATTGGGGTTTCTGCCAGAAACAGGAGGAAGAAAGATGGGATCTGAGGCAGAAACAAAAAGACTAAATGAAATTTCAAAATATAAACCTTCCATTGCCACTCAGCAAGATATTTCATGGTATCATCTTGCTGCCATGAGGTTGATTCAGGATAGCTTGGGATACTGGATATAAATTCAGCTCAGCGTAACCTGTTTTTTTTATGAGAGCTGTTGTTCATCTAGCTAGCTCTAATCATCTCTCATGTTTATATTTAAGCTGTGTTGTTATGCAAATTTGTTTTACTGAGTTTTGACAATGAAGTCATAACCCATTACTTTAGAGAAAAGTGCTGTGCCAGTCAAGAGTTTTGGATGGGAAATCTTATTTTCTTGTATTGTAGTGAAAATTAGAACACAAGAAGATAGTAGTTGGGTTGTAAATATGCTAGCACTGCTTTTTCTTGTCTGGGTGACTTTTAGATCTTAAATTTTAGATATACTACGTTTCACATTCCTTACTCAAAACCTCAAAAAAACTCAAACCAAAACAATGTATATCAAATTATTCTATTTCAGGATTTTTATCTGAATGGTGTGGCATTTTTGAAGCATGTTGACCTAAATAATGAATTAATTTCCTAACTTGTTTTTGAAAAGTGAAATGTAATATGTGAAATAAGTGAATTTGGAAGGGCTCTGAACTTCTATTTAGTTATGTTTGCAAACATGCAAACATTCATTGATTCATTAAAATCCTTCCATGCAGGGCCTCTGACCTGCCATGGTGAATTTCTGTTATGTTTCTACAAATATATTCAGTCCAATGTGGTAAAAAAAGTGTCAACAAATTCAAGGAGTTTCAGCAGATGCTTATCAGAAGAGCAGAATTTCTTCTGCTTGCTTTGATATTTCTCTTGTCTACCATTTCCTGTTCTGTGAAGCTTGTATTTGGAAATATGTACAGAATCTTGCCTTCTATTTCCGTTATACGGAAGCTGTCTTTTTTGCCTGAATAGACATTGTGTCCCATGGTTTAATGAATAGACTATTTAATCAAAAACTATCAATTCTCCAAATACCTGAAAAAGATTGAGTTCACTCTTACAAACTCTGCAGGAGGGTTTTTGTAATAGTCAAGGGGAGGGAGGTCATCAAACAGCACAAAATTTAGACATAGATTAGGTTCAAGTTTTATGTCATACCAGTTGTAAAAAATTTTGTTTTCATTAAGGAGGAATTGCCACTAAAAAGGGGTAAATTCTCCTTAAATATGGGAGAGTAAATTGTTAGAACTCTGCCAAACTGGTCATGCATTGAACTGTAACGGAAAAAGATTTTTCCTAAATTGAGTTTATGGCTCTTTTAGCATAATGTGATTGCCATTCCCAGAGAATATGACAATGCCTTTTGCAGGTGGTGGGATCTGATACTGTTTTAGTTCCTGAGAAAGACTGTTCATGAATTTAAATAGGTACTTAGTATTAAAGGCTTAAATCTATTCTTTAAATTTAGCTGCATTTTACTAGTGAAATATGTCTATGACCATTCTCTGGGAGTAGCCACACATGTGTCCACACTAGTCAAATCTATCCTCTGGAACAAAATATTCACATATTAAGTGCCTCTTGGCGTGAGATGACTCCTGAAATGTGCTGGGAAGGTACTGGGAGGGCAGCAGGTGGTCTGAAGTGGGAGCAGGTTTCACTCTAATAATGTAGTATAATGCATCAGATTACAAAGCCTGGGATGTGGTGGAAAAAGTGACCTTGTATATGTGATTCCCACTGTCTGTACCTACATTTGAATATTTGGCCCATAGTTTCACCAAAGGTGGATCTAAGAGAGATTTGTGCATTCCTCGATCGCTTTAGGGGCAGGCTGGGAAGGAATTTCCATGGGGTCAAAAGTTGTGGAAGTCTATAGAGCCAAGCAAGGACAAGTCTCCTGACATTTATGAGAGGACTGAGAGATCTGAATCTTTCACTCATCTGTGACTCCAGAAGGATAATGCTGGCTCTGGAATTAGCTAACAGAAACAGGTCTATATTTTACAGAAAAATATGGTACAAAAAATTATACTAGTGATTCCCCCAACCATGTCATGGTGCTGACAGTGGTGGTGAGGCAGCTCTATCCACACACTGCTGTCTCTAAGGTGTGCAGTTGGCTTGTCCCTGGCAGCACGTTGTTTAGCACTTCTGAAGGTTCAGACAGGTAAGCTTTCAACTGACTCACTCAAGAGACTTACTTTGAGATAAATGATGCTGTTACACAGGTCTGCCACCTGCTGCCATGCCTGAGGATGACCAAAAGAGGTGCATGCTGCTGGAATGGCCTGAGGAGTGCACACAGACTGTTACAGATCTAAAAGAGGGAATTTAGAAGCTGGCCAGTGAACGTGGTGCTGACACTGGTCTGTCAAATGAAAAGCTCTGGTCACCTGTGGGGCAGTTTTGAGATGCTGTCATGGAAAGCTCGCCATGACGCTTTTGTGTGAGGACATAAGAAGGATCAAACTAGGTTGGACTAGGAGTCTCTCCAGCTGGGTGGTCTGTCTCCAAGCACAGACACAAGCAGATGCCGAAATGTGCAATATCGTAGGCTGCTGAAGAATAATTTTTTAATGGTTGTTTGGCTGAAGGCTTATTTGTGAGCAGCTTGTGTTTGAGTGAACAGTTGGGAAATGGTTGTCCTTTAGCAAAAATTCTTAGCTGTCATTCTCATGTTTAAAACATTTTATCTGGACATTTGAGAAACAGAGTTTTTGTATGTGAGACAAGAAAAATATTGTGTGAAAAGAACTTTATGTGAATCTTACAAAATCAAGACAGTCTGAAGAAGAAGGAAAAGGTTTGAAATTGGGTTAAAAGTGAAGCAGCAGCTGTTTCAGCACAGAACCTGGCTTTGTCTTTCATGTTACACGGAAGGTGAAAGGTTGAACCTGCATTTCTCTAAGTGTGTAAAAATGACACATATTTATACTGCTGTATGGTAGAAGAAGATATGTATCAGAATTAGACATATTAGATATTCCCTAAGAATATGAGGCTTAAGTGATTACTTTCCTTCAATGCTTGTCTCTACCTGTGTTTCCCTTTCTGCCACCCTCTTTCACACTTCCTAACTTATCAGCATATCAGCTGATTTCACAGCGTTAGTAGATGCAAAGATAATATGTTCACATTATGTTAATCAAAATGGACAATGGAATAGTTCAAGCAAACCTCTAAAGTCCCACTTCTGAAAGAGAACCTGATTTATGAATGCAACCCCCCAGAGACATGAGGGAATCCACAGCAGAGAACTATTAGGAGTGCCCTAATTGTGAGAAAAGCTTTAATCAGACATCATGCCTAATTATATGCTAGAGAATCCAACTACAAGACCCGAATTCATAAACTAGGCTTCATTGCTTCGTCTGCTAGAGATTCTTAAAAGGAATATATGTCTGTTAAGAGGATGGGGCTGCTGATAAATTCTGCTGAAAGATTGCTGTGGAGGGGCATTGTTGTGTTTGGCAAATAGAGTGAGGAAGAGCACCATATTATCTGGGTTAAAAAAATGATGGTGAAGTGGGATGTTTTGAGAAACTTTTTAAAACCAGAACGCATTGTGAATCAAAACCCACAGAAGCAATTAGCTTCAGAAGAGATAACAAAGCTTATTAAGCATGTATTCTTCTGTCCACAGTGTGTAGTATCATACAATGGAGATATTACTGCTAGTATTAGAACAATGAAATCAACAATGCCTTGAAATTAATGTTTCTGGACTTCACAAGCAATTTCAATTATATTATGCTAATATGTTAAATTGGGAAAACAAAAGCTATGTAAGACTTTTAGATAACATTAGGATGCTGAGCTGGTAAATGAATGAAGGGAATTCTCCTGTAGTGGGAATAAGTGACTGAGAAACTCTTAAAGGAAGGTAATTGGGAAATGCCCTCAAAGTAACCAATCAGCTGTTGGGAGAACTATAAGAAACCACTAAAAGACCCGAGAAATCTCCAGTAAAGGTCTCCTTGGGGAGGAAGATGGAAAAGGTGTGAACTATTTTTGAAATTTTGAAGCTTGTATGACCAAGCATCTCAAGTACTGTGTAGATGTCTAGTCACTCAGATTGAGGAAGGATAAATTCCTCTCGGCAGCTAAGAATATCAAAGCATGGCAAACCCGTGATGTGGAAAACAAATGGAAGAACAAACTAAAAATGGAGATGGGATGCACCAGTGTGGAAGCACATCACGAGCCTAAATGTAAGGGAGGAGAAGAGTATTTTCCCTCCTAAGATAAAGAGCAGTGCTCTCACAAGATGAGAAGGACTTCCATGAGAAGGAATGTTCCGACTTAAGAAACTGAGATTTCAGAGCAGCAAAACAGCTTCAAAAGTAATTTTAAGCATAAGTATGAATTGTATGCTCAGATTTGCTGAGAATTGCTACTTCTGGGTGTCCTGGCCTAGAATGTGTCCTTTCCAGTCAAGCCTTAAATCTTCCATATCATGTTGCCACCAACTGTATAAAAAAGACAGAAGGCTACTAGAAAACCAATTGGTAGGAAGAAGACAGCTCTCTCTTCAGTAAGGGTTTTCCAAAACCTTAAATGTTTCACTGATGACAGGTTATAGTTGTCTTAAAATGATTGTGCTGAGAGTCTAAGAGAAGAATCTCTGAGACATCTTTATTAATGTTGTGGTGAACTGTAAAAGTATGCATTAATATCCACCCCAGGGAGGTGCTGCCAGGTGACTTAGTCACACCTTTCATCATGGATTAAGAAATTTAGAAAAGTGCCTAAGGCCTGTTTTCTGACTAACTTTCATGGAGGATTCTAGAGATTTTCTGAGCTGAAAGGTTTAGCAGATCCCTTGCAGAAGTGCAATGGCTCGAAGTGAGCTTGCTCAGCTGCTGGGTAAGTGCAGACAGGGGTTTGTATTGTTATACAGCAACACTGTACAACAGCTGAACTCATTCACTCTGCTCATGACTGCAGTGGGCTGTGCATTCAACCCCAGGTAGCTCAAGTATAGTGTCACTCATCAACTCTGCCTCAGTTCTTTAACGCAAAGATTAAAACATGATATTCATATAATAAAGTTTATATAAAAATAAAATATATTTTAAAAAAATATTTATGCAAGGCAGCAGTTTTTCTGGAAAGTAAAGGTCATAATTCTGCACTTGTGCAGATGCATTACGTAAGTGTGGAAAGAGTCTCAAAACCATTTAAGCCTACAATTTGCAACATCAAAGGAAAACATTTTTATAGATGCTGAAGGGTCAGATCTATTTCACCAACTCTTTGATCTCCTTGGTTGAATGAAACTGGTGGCAGTGAGAATTATTATCATTATGGTGCACATTCCTGCATATTTTTGCTGGTAAGATAGAGCTCACAAACTATGTTTTCATTTACAAATACTTATTTGAGCCTTACAAAACCAGTAAATGAGCTCTGCCTTGCTATACAATATGTTTATCTCTAAATGCATTCATCTTGAACAAAAACTAAAATTTAATGCATCAGAGATGCAAAATCACTACAAAGATTAAGGTTTTGATTCTGTAATTTTTGTAAGAGGTTTTGAGTGATCATATTAAGTGCCATTGCTTACAGAGATTGTCAATATCAAACAAATGGAAGATAAAAGAGTATCTCAGACATCCAACATGAAAGACTTGAAAAATGATGGAAACAAAGCAAGCTACACTTTTGAACACATTCTCTTGTTGACCTAGCTCTCATATGGCTAATAGGTGACCTACAGGATTAATCCTGTACACCAGGCAGTGCTGTCCAGGTCTTAGGAATGCTTGGAGATGCATCTGCATTTTATTATTTCTGGGAAGCTTGTCCAGGCTGCTGGAGAGTTCCGTGGATTCAAATGGTACCCTGCACTTCAGAAGCCAGGAGTGCCAGAGATATCCTAGATGCAGACTCGAGGTCTGTGCTGAGACAGAGCTGATAAACCCTGCTGGACACAAACTGAGCCTGTGCAGGCAGATATCACTGTAGTAAATTATATGGTATGTCTAGATGTATTCGGGTTGTTTTTTCTCCTATTAATCAGGGAGTATCAGATAACTGCCTAAATAATTACCCTGTGCTTTTGGTCTGTCCCCTCAACATCGCTTGCTGTCTTTGAACTCAAGACTGGGACTAGTATGGTAAAACCACGTGGTCTTGGATCTACCTTTGAATAAAAGGTTTCAAGGGTAAAACCACCACTCTGGATGTAGTTGTTACATCCAGCTGATTGCAGTGCAATATATTTGTTTGACAAGCAGAACTGATTAAAAATCCCCTGATTGCCCATGTACCTTGTTTCATTTCATTTCAGTGCATTAAACTTAATGTGAATTAAATCTAATTTAGTGAAAAGGAAGGGGCAGTGGCACGAGGGTGTAAAGCTCACTGCTTCAAGGTTACAGAGCCTTGTATTTCTAGCTGGAAATAGATTTTTTTTTAATGTTGAAATGCAGACAGAGAATGTAAAGATATACAGTCGGTGTAGAAGGACAGGGCATGATATGGCTGAGGAAACCACGTGGATATAAGGAAAACAGAATGTCAACAAACATCAGAAACTGTAGTGACAGGACTGGGTAGCTTAAAAAGCAGAGTGAAATTCATTACTTGACAGTGTGTATGTCTGAAATCTGGAAATCAGCCATTAAATGATTGCTCCTGTTGCAGGAATAACATAAGCGTGGTATGGCAACAAGTCTGTGACTATATAGAAATTATTTTGAAACCTTTTGCAACTCTTCCATATTGATTAACCCACTGAGTATGTGTTCTTCACACATGAGGGAACTCAGATGACAGAAGCTAAGAGAAGAATGAAAATGCAGTTGATGATATTTTCCTCATTCAAGGATCCTGTCATAGAAAGATAGACTCCTTTAGGAAAAAGAATAATTATAGAAAAAAGTGTTAAAATTAGTATGTGATTTCTTAAATTAATTTTATATAGCAATTATTGAAATCTTAAGTTTTTGATTAAAGGCAAGAATTTTTAGAGTGATTTTGATCTTTTGTAAAAGCATCAATTAGAACATCACAAGCAACTAATTTTGACTGAAAAAATGAAGGTAAGTTTTCATATTTCAACAAAAGCAGTTTTATTTTCTTTCATTTTTCTGGTTTATTGTACATCAAAATCAATTGTAATAACAATTGTTATTGAATGCAAGTCGTTAAGTTATTTTTTAATGTGATCTTAGATAGGATTAAAGATGAAAACATTCTGAGCAGGTGAGCTGAGTTGGTCTCAGACTCCATTTACTTTTTTAAACTACTTTACATATACTGGAAACTTAGGAATTCAATGCTCCCCTGTACATCTACCTGTAGAAAACTGTTCTGAGGTACCTTAAGCTACTACTTGGTCTATGGTCTAGACTTG
The DNA here is from genome assembly GCA_013397055.1 of Pachycephala philippinensis. Lineage (NCBI taxonomy): Eukaryota > Metazoa > Chordata > Aves > Passeriformes > Pachycephala > Pachycephala philippinensis. The sequence goes on from VWZT01011116.1 coordinate 1,547,275, forward strand.
TTATTCTATCCAAAGGCTTTATCGTAACTAAAATATATATTGAGATGATATATTTCTTGAAAGGAGGCTTCTGTTTTAGTCTGTGTGAGAACTGACATGAAGTATTTTTTATTTTGAGTGGTGCAAGCCTACACTCAGGCTCACTGGCAGCACTTGTTTCAATGAAGTGTTTTGTGCTGAAGTATCAGTCTGTGTAGAGCTTATGAAGAGCTTATTGCTTGTTTCACTGCATGAGGAAATTGTGCCAACAGCAGCCTTATCACCCAGAGATGTAGTTTCAGCATCTGTAATAGCACCCTGTTGCTGGCAGGGTTAGAAACCTGCACACCTTCTATGCCTGGCCCTTTTTTCTTTCAGGTTTCACTTCAGTGCTGTGCTTTCAGAAGCATATCATTAAGCTGACTGCTTCTGACATTCAGGGCAGAGACCTGGCTTTCCAAACACACAAGGCTTTGTTGGCACATCCAGGGGAAGTTTGTGAGAGGAAGTAGAAATGGATAATTTAAGAAAAAAGGTCTGTCTTTTAAAGACAGAAAATTGAATGTTCTGCCCTAGATTGAAATTTTGAAGTGGAATTTGAATGTGAGCATGAGAAAGGGGGGTGTGTGTGTGTGAGTGAAATGTGGCAGGGACTTCTGTCACATGTACTATGGAAAGTCAGCCTGTCTCTGTACTTGTCAAGGATGAGTTCAAGTTGATTATGAGTTTGCTTTAAGTAAACGTCGAGAGTTAAATAAACTTTTAAAGACTGTATCCAGATTAACAAAGGTTTGTTAGCTCAGGAGGAAAGTAAATTTGCCTGTCTGATAGAAAGGAAAAGGATTTTTGAAGACCCCAAACCTATTCTTCAAGCTGCACAGTAGTCAGACGTAATATTGGGTCTTGGATAAACTGCAATTGCTGCAGCCAAATGATCTTTTCTACCGGAAATACTGCATTATTTAGTACATTTATTTCAGTGGCAGCTATTTCCATTGTTTGCATGTATATTTAGAAATAAAACTGCCACCATTGTGTTAACCATTTGCTATTTTAGATACAGTTAAGCTCTGCAAATGTAGGTTATTTTTACAGTAGATAAAGCAATTAAATATGACCATGTAAATTACTATTCCACTCCTCAGAAAAATTTTAAAGATCACTGTTAAAAACAAGGCAAAGTAACATCAACTGTAGTATCATAATAATTCAACTGTGCTGATTGCTGTACATAGCAAACTCATACGACAGTGTGTGAATTCAGTCTGACCCTGAGCACTTGGAGGAATTTCATGTGCAACAGCTTAAAAAGAACCAAAATTCTGTTTGTGAGATCTCTGCCAGAAGTCGTGGTTATGAGTAATGACAATCTTCAGATCAGGCTCTTGATGAGAAGTATGACAAGAAGAAAAAGGGTGACATCAGACCTATGAAATAATGATCAAAGACTGTAGTACACTTGGAATGTTCTCTTTTTATTTTAAATATACCTATTACAATATTTTGTTAGGCTTATATAGAGCACTATTATTTACATGATTCAGTGTTTATCCTTTAGGGAGAATTCCAGTGCTCAATAAATAAGAGTCAATGAGCTGCTCGTTAACTGTCTTGGAATCAGTGTTCTGAAATATTAATTTCACATAAACGGTGAAAGTCTTTGAAATAATTACCTGTAGTTTCATTCAGTAGGTATCTTCAGTCTGCAGTTAAATTATGTTGAAAACTCTGAACATAGCTATAGGTAATCAGAAGAAAGTTCAACAACAACATCTTATTAAAAAAAATACCACAAAACATCAGTGGTTGACCTCTACATTTTCAGATGCATCTCAGGGTGATGGTAGTGTTCAAAGGGAACAAAAAACTGGTTTTTGGTAGAGTCCCTGATATAAAATGTCTAGATCATGGGGCAAAATATACAATCACTAATAAATTAAAAATACAGCTTTTTACAAGATCTTTCAACATGGCATCTTAAAATGTGCCTGCAGGTAAGAATGGTTTCCAATATTTTTATTAAAATTCAATTTCCTGTGGTTACTCTTTCTTACACATGAATTTATGCATTATATATATACTATATAAAACACACAAAAGTTGTCAGTACAAGGAATATCATTATCTGAGAACATGGAGAGAGGGTTCCTATCAGATCTCACTCAATGTTATGTGTGTAAGTTCAAATGTACAAGAAAGGGACTTTGGTCCTGATCTTGCACTAACGCAATAAATGTAGTCCCCATGTTTCTATGTACAGAACTTACTGTTTCTGCTGAGATTGTCCCAGTCCTGCCTTGACAACCACCCCATTTTCATGTGACCCATCACAGAAACTGAGTTTGAATCAGGACAAACAGCTTGTTTTTTCCTCCTAAGTCTCATTAATGTACCTCAGAGGTCAAATCCATGGCACATTATTTAGTGACTGAATATCTATGATGTTCAGCTATGGCACACAGTTTTGTTTTCTCAACATACACAAAGACAGCAGGGAAATGCAGCTTGTAACTACCAGGCATTTATCCTAGAAAATGTAACATTGTCATCATTATTGGACTAGAAACTTATGTTTATTGACAGTGTGACTATTTTTCAACAAAACATCATTGATTTTAGTAGCACTACAATTTGGCAAAGAATAGTTTCTGAATTATCTGTTACAGTTTTGAATTTCTGGCACATTTAAGACACTCACCCACCTATTCAAATAATATTTTAAAGCAAAATTAATGTTTGATATAAAATAACAGTTGTGTTGCAAATGTGGAAAAATAGTCTACAAAAAATAAGTATAAAAGTGATCTCAGATTTATGAATATGTTTCATATAAACAAGTCCAGGTGAATAATCTGTGTTAGAAATGGCCCTTCATAGGCTGTGTCACAACAGAACATCACATTTTTCACAGTTTACAATAACACAGTTAGATTCACAATGTAATGACACCTTATATAAGAAAAATAATATTTTACAAACTATACATTTGGCATCTATTTTTAGATTTTTTTTTTCTGTTTCTTTTTCAGTTCCTTTTTTCTTTTTCCTTTTTTCAAAATTTTCTTACAAAATAGTGCAAAATTACAGTGCGTTAATAGAAGATTTTGCAAATCCTAATAAAAAGTCAGTATACTTAACTGTTTTGTTCATTCACTGGAAACAGTTTGGCACATTAGGATTTTGTATAGATGGAAAAGCTTCTCACTTGCTTCTTTTCAGTGTATCCATTGATTCTTTAAAACGTTAAATTGCACCAAGGGAGTTACCGTTCCAACCTTTTTAATCTCAGCTCTTATAATAATGTGTGTTACAAAGTGGCAAAGAAAATGTAGATTTTGTAGGTAATTTATTTGCCAAACAGCTGTCTTTTCTTATGATGTTATAAAGAAATGGATTGATAGAACATTTTCCATCTGGGGACTGCTAAAGTGCTTATTTACAGTTTCAAGCTTCTATAGGAAATTTATCCCAACTTTATATATATATCTGTTAGTTTACCATATATGTTTCAAATTTTGCTATCAAACATATTTCTGTATCTGGATCCAAACAGGCTATATCAAGCCAGGGGGATAAAGTTTCATCAAATCCTCTTTTCCACTGGACTAATTCATAATAAATAATAACAGTTGTTTTTGCTGCCAATTTGCAATGATTAAATTATTTTCCTGCTAATTATTTACTTAGGGATGTTAATGAGGGGTTCCCCCAAGTATCAATAATTCATTTGTACAGACTGGCACCACACCTCAAAAAAAATGCTAATTCTCTTATTACTTGGAACAGCAAAGTCTTCTGCATTATCATAAACAGGCAGGGTACATGCTACAGGAGTGAGAGTGTCTTAAGGCACCCTGTGAGTGTGCTGTGAAACGCACAGAGGGTGCCAGATGAGTCTCAGCTCAGTTCTTTGCCTTCCTTGGCTGAAAGCAGCAATGAAAAACCGGAGAGCACAGAATCATCTACTAGAGGCTGCCAAACAGTGGTCTGTACCAACCAAGTCATAATTCAGGCTGTTAACCTGGGGGTGAAAGGCTCTCTGCCACATGAGCAAATCTCTGAACTATTCACTGCACAGACACTCTTGTTTTCAGTTAATTGTGTAGAGAATATGGTGACACAAAAGGTTGCCAATTAATTACCTTTGCAATAGAGTAATGAAGTGACTTCCTCCAGTATGAAAACTGCAGGATGATGTCTCTAGGCCAAGTTATTTCTCACGAGTTGATGGTTTTATCATCTGTATCACTCTGTAGCAATAGGGCCATGAATTAAAATTACCACTGCATGGTTTGTATAATCAATTTATTGGTATTTCTGTACCTTTTATGAGCATATCTAACCAGTATGCTTTTTACATTGATTCTCTAAACGTAGAATTTGTCATAGCACTATAACTAGATATTCAAATATTAGAAGGGAAACATCCATGAATAAGACAGGGTTTTTTTCACCCAAGCCATTTCACCCTTGGCTCAGTCTTTTGTTACTAGCATAGGAATCTCCCAAATCACCTGCTAACTCTGGTTGAAGATTTGCCCAAGCAAGAAGCAAAAGATAAAGCTGAAATAACAGTCTTGCATGAATCATATAGCTTGATTTCTAACATTTTAAAATCATTTTTATTAAAAACAAAACAAAAAAAAGCCAAAACAGAACTGTCAGCCAAAATTAATGAAAAAGCCCACCAGCTGGTAGGTATACAAATACTTTCCCTGGACTCTCTTCCCAATAACATACTAGTTTTGACCAAGGAAACACTTGAGTGTTTGTTTAAATTTCACTGCTAGGTTTAAATAGGTCAGAAGCTTCCTTGTCAGCCTACACAGAGACACCTCTTGTTCCCACTTTTCACATACAGTGATTACTCACAGTCTCACCTAGAATGAACCAAATACTTTCCTCAAAGAGGAAAACCAGGTGTGGCTGAGACTGACCCTCTCTAGGGCACACTGAGTCCAGATTTTAGGACATGACCAGGTTTTATGCTTTCAGCCTCAGACAGTCCTCAAAATACTATCTCAGCATCCTCAGACACTCTGGCTTCTTTATGTCACATGGAAGTTCAGTGACCCTGCATAGCACGGGCAGGCTGTCAGCTGAGGTGCTGTACTCAGGGTGGTGAGGGCACACACAGTATGGTGAAGCAGAAGAGTTGGGCCAAGATTTATTGGTTAAGACACCAAATCAGAATGAATCCAAGGCTTTCAGTGTGGACTACTCGCTTACTACTCAGCCAGTCCACTCACTACACACATGATGCAAAAGGGGCCACACAAATTGGTCTCTGATGTCTATAGATCGCACTCTTTGGCACAATTCCTAAAGGCAATGAAAACGTATTCTCTGAAGCCCCAGTGCATTAAGACCTTTAAGATGCTCTTAAAATTAAGCACACACTTAAGTCTCATGGTCATCTGCATACTCTTAAGGTCTTTTTGAATCATGTCCAGAAAATGTTGCTGCGTGAAGACTTAAAAATCAAAAAAGAAAATAAGAATAAAGATCCTTGAATTTAGATAAGAAATATAATTATCTCACTGACAGACTTCTCTCTTCCCCTGAATGTTATCCTGCATCTAATAAAAAAGATAATACAAGGCCAACAGGAGTCCCGTTCTTGAATAATCAGGAACAGTTATTGGTTGTTTAACTGAAGCTGGCCTGTTTAGAGATGGGAGAAAACTACGTGATTTTTTTTTAAGCCTATTTTGAGAAACAAACATGAGTGTCTAGAGAGAACAAGTAGTTCTATATTGTGTTCAGTGGTGTCAATTTCCCATATCTTGCTCAGCCTGCATGAAGTCTACAAATCTCCACATTCACGTTCTCTCAGCCCAACTTTAATTTTATTTGATCTTTTTCTTAAAGACAAATATGTTGCTGGATGTCTCCCACTTTCTCTGGGCCTCACTCAGGCTGCTTGCTCACTGTGAATATAGACATATGGAAAAAGGCATTCAAAGAAACTGGCAACAGGATTCACTAAGGAATGGAGATCTCATACTAAGCAGGAGCTGCTGTATACATTGTCTATGAAATGAAAATAAAACTGCTTTAGAAGGGTCTGCTGCCAGTTTTGTCTGATACCTGTTCATATTCAGTGGGGTAGCAATGCATGTGCAGTTAGTATTTTATCTGGTTTGGGTCTTATTTTCCACACTGAGAAAGACAGTAATGTTGATAGCTCAGTGCATGACAGAGAGCCTAAAAACATCCAAAGTAAGCCATTGTAAAAGAAAGAATGGTGATTACTCTCTATCTTCACTGACTGCTTGGTTAACTTTTGACAAGTGCAACTCAAGACTGTTGTGGGCTGGCAAACAAAATAAACTGAATGTCTGAAACAAATTTGTTGAGAAAATAGTTAGAACTGGTGTGATTTCCCATCTTCTAGTTCCCTTTTCTGGTACAATTATCTTCTTTTGCCAGTGGTACCGAAGCATAATACCTATTTTGTCTAGTCCCATGTAATTTACCCTTCCACAGCTGGTTGAGTGTGCTCATTCTCTTTCACAGTGATTTGCTATTTGAGTCTGTTTGTGCTTGTTGTTCATGTAGAGTAGATCACAAAAGAAGCACAGACCTCACAAAGCTGAATGTCATATACAGACTGGAAGCAACCTTAGGTGAGTTAGGTGTAGGTCTAAGTAGGCAGCCTTTATGCATACATGGAGTACAGATGCTTTGTATCCATTGCTTCACATCACTTACTACATAGGCTGGACATGCCCAAAAATGCTTTGTCTTCTGTCAACAAAGACCTTTATATCCAGAACTGCTTAAGGCTTGATACCTGCAGATCACCTTAAAATCTTCATAAAAAATTGGCTCAATTTTGTTCCAGCCCTTACTCTTCAAGAATGTCAGTGAGGCATTAGGGTCATGTATATATTTTAGGATTTGGTAATGATTCTTATGCACAATTCTGGATTAGATTTCTCTCCTGTTTTGTTAATTTTTGAAGAAATTTTAGCAATGTTTCTTGAATGAAGTATATACAAGCCTTGTGTGGAGCTTCCGTGAAGAGAACAACACTCTTTCCAGTTCCATCAAAAGACTTTCACATTTCTTAAAATTCAGCCTAAGATTAGCCATACTGAGTGGATCCTGTGCTTACAGAGGTAAAGACATTACTTACATGATTAAAATTCAGTGTATATTTCAAAACCTGTGTATACACTGACCAATATTTGTAATAACAATTCATATATCTTATATATGCTTGCTTGTTGTTACTGTAAGGACTTAGCTGAACTTGCTGCCAAGAAACCAGTCTGATTCAACCTAAGGCCTTCTAACACACAGCACAACTCTCATGATCTGAAATGAGGAATGAAGTAATGGATTGTGCACATTCACCTTCCAGTGAGATCATTGCAAAGAACTTCCAAATTCCAGCACTGAGGGAATCAGGTTATCAAGCCAAACCAGCAGTGTGTTCAGTCACTGAGAATTTCACAGTCCTCCTGAACACAAAATGTTATGATGTCCTGTAGGACAGACTGTAAGCTATAGCCACTTGCCTTCAAAATTATAAAATAATACTCACATTGCATTCATGTCAGAATTTTGTTTTTAGAAGACTCAGTTTCATTGTATTGCATTAATTATCAAGGTAAGCTCATCTTGCTGCATACTAGAATGCTGGTGAGTTTAGGTGATTCACAGTATATTGAAAGTTAGCTGGATCAGAATACAGCTTTTGGAACAGAAAGTGATTGTATAACTTTTCCATGGGGTTTTGAGTTCTAGAAATTTACCTAATTGCTCTTATAGCCTTCTGTGTTTCTATTCCAGCCTGGAATAAAAAGAAAATAAAAATCTGACAGGTCACCTTATCTTTTGCTAAATATTTATCTCTCATTTCCTTACTTCAGAAACATTGTTTGATTGTTTACTTGATCATGGTCTTATACATCTTATAAGCTGAAGTCTTTCCAGTATAACTTTGTTCTTTTTTACAGTAGCAGGTGTGATTTGTGGCACTCTGACCTGAAAATCCAAGCTGATTGGCTTCCATTTGACACCAAAACATATCCATACATTTATACCATTAAACCAACCTTGTACATATGAATATATACGGCAATCAGAAATTTGTCTGAGCTGAAAGAAAAAAGTAGTAAAATCAAATGACACGTGTTTAAAGCAGACATTTTAAACAATTATGACAATCATCACAATTTTGTATTTGCTACTAGAGCAAATTTAAAACTTAAAAACCTACTTATATTATCAAATATTGATAGCAACTGTTGCTCTGAAGAGTGCATTTTTAATACCTGTCATATAAAGTATTTTCAAACCCCAAAATTCATTAGGTTAATAAGTTGAGAGGTTATATGTCAGCCTGATAGCTTATTTACTGAACTTCAGCATATTTCTTTCAGACAATTGACTGTTTAGTAATTTTTTCCCCACATTTATGCATCATAACATCAAGTTGTCCAGCTACAGTTAAAATTCAACAGACCTTTACAGAATTGGGGGAAAATTCACTATTATTCAAGAAATTATATGAGAGAGCTTTCTAAAATTTCTCAGCAAACTACTTCTAAAAATCCATTATTACCAGCTGAATTCAGTGCATGAGGCTGATGTAATCAAACACCTTTGTTAAAATCTGTTTATCTCTGTATCAGTGTAACATCGCTTGGAGCCCGGGTTTAAGTTAAAAATACTCGAGACACGTTGAGGGCTGAGGGTGTGCTTCATTTGAATACACTCAAAAATTGGATGAATCTGGGCTTTGGTCTCCAAGATTGGTCATCTTCTCTAAATCTGACTTCTTTTTGTTCAGAGGGTAAGAACAAACATATTCCTAAAGCAACATAATGGGACCTTTTGTTAGGAAACGTTTTTAGGAACAAGGACCGTCCGCAATTCTGATACATTTAAAAAACTATAATTCCAGGTTCATTACCCTTAAAAAGGGGGCAATTAATCACACTTCCATAATATAAGGTATTGTACTTTACTGTGCTCTTAAAATGCAAAGTGAACATGTGAAACTTTACTGTCTTTTGAAGTATTACACACATTTCAGTCTGGAACAACAAATTATATTCTTAAAGTTTTCTCTGACATTTAAAAATTCTTTCCTTATTTTCCAAATAGGTTAAACAATAAAGATATAATGTTAAAAATAAAAACCAATTGTTAAAAATTCCTACTTCAAGTGTAAGACTGGGACATGTTTCACAGAAAATGTGGAAAATCTTGTTTTAAATTTATAATAAGCAATCAAATATTCTTCAGTGCACATAATTAGTACCTCTATTATAATTTGAAACTGAGTACTGATGACTGCTGCTGATCTTTTAAAATCTCTTAGGAAATATAAATAGGATAGCCAAGAGAGAATAGCTGATAAACCATGACATGAGATTCTCTTTTCCTTCATTTTTTTCTCTTTTTCTTTCCTCTCCACTTGGACTGAAGTCCTTTCTGGCTTCTTCAAAAAAGTGCACGCACACACACACACACACACACACTCTCACACACACAAATTAATTCCAAAACCATTTTTCTAAATTTCCAATGGACTTGTACTCCTGGTGTCTTTTCACATGATCACAAGCAAGACATGCATGTGATTCCCAGAACCTAGGAAGATGCACTGAAAAATCCTTCTTCCAGTTGAAATAACTAAGATACATCTTGTTATTTTTGTCAAGCATCAGAAGATATTCTGCCAGCTCTCTGGGGGAGAGAAAATCTTCCACATGTATGAAAGAGTCTGCTGGAATGTAATTCTCATAATTTTCTCTGGAAGGGCCCAGTACAACTGGTACTGATCCAGCCAGAAGAGCATTGTAAAGTTTCTCAGTAATGTAATCTTTGTGGATTGAATTTTCGAAGGAAAGGTAGAATTTGCACGTGGAGATAGTTGGAATCAAGTTTTTGTCGTTGACGTAGTCTCCGAAGGCTTGTCCGTAGGTGTGGATTTCAATGTATTTGCTAAGCTCGTTGTAATACTTGACTCGAGCGTGCTCAGGGTTCCAGTTACTTACAACCCAACAGACCAAGTTTTCCTTACTTGGTACTTCAAATGTGAAGGAACTTGTACCAACCATCATGAAGCCATAAGGCACCTGGATGTCTGAATCACGCCGGTAAGTCAGGGTCAGGTTGAAAAGGTGCTCAATGCCACTCTTTTGTGGAGTGTGAGTTGGAGACTCCAGGTTCATCCAAATCCACTTCTGGAAGGGTGGCCTGGCTTGCTGAGGTAAATTAGCCAGATCCCAGCTAATGTCTCTGTGATGAATGAGAACAGCGTGGGATCTGTTATATAGCGAGCGGTCAATAGTCAGATGGCACCCAGGGATATTGAACATGGTTTGGCAGGATGTTAGATCGAATGTCTGACCAAACGGCCAAACCCAGATCAAAACAGTAGTTTCATTGAGATTATCAGTTTTGGAAGAAAAGAAGTTCTTCATTTTCAACACTGAACTGGCTGATTCTATAGGACCAGAAATCCAGCTATTCGTTGGTTTGATATAAATTAATATAAATGCCATGAAACAACCAAGGATAATGAAGATAATAAAAAATGGCCGGAAAATTCCTTTAGATGTCGATGTCATAATTTGCTCTGAGAAAAAAAAGAGGAAGAGAAAGAGAGAAAATAATATCAGATATTAAATTACATATATATGTCCTGTTTAAACAATCAGACATCATAATGGATAGAACTTCGACAGCACTGAACTGCAACCTCAGAAATTTCCTTTGAATGGAGAGGGCATGGGTTCTTGCACACTATGACAAAGTGACAATATTTCTCTTCACGTTAAAAGCTCACTGACAAATTAAAAGCAAGATTTTAATATGTCTCATACTTGCTGTAAATTGGCATATATTGAGGAGCTTTTTGCTTAGAACCTAGGCCGAGCATTTGGAACACACAAGACAGACAAATTTACCCTTTGATTCTAACCTGTGTCTGTGAAAAGGATAACATGCTGCAGATTTGTTCCATTCATATTCATGTGAATGTGGAGGACCTAGGATTAGAGGACTGAAAAAGGAAGGGACTAGGACTTTAATTGTGTAATCAATAAGAATCTTATAAGAAAACTAGTTCATGTCTCGTGACTACGTAGGGATGAACATTCATGTCTTCTCCAGAGGACTCCTAAAAAGCCAAGGGGAAGAAAGCACCAATAGAGGGTTTCCTTACGCAGCCACATATTTAATATATTTCCAACATAAATAAAAATAGAGAGAAATTAATATAAAATATATCCTTATGTATTTCATTATGTTTTTATGTGTTAAAAGTTAGGAAGAGTAGAGATTTGCTGCATCATTGTGAGGTATCCTTTATTTTCCCATGGGGAAATAGGGCTGAGGAGTTCATATAGCCTCCTCCTTTGTCCTTGCTCTAGTTGTTTCCTCCTGAGAGAAGTGATCAGTCTCTTTCCAGAACTACTCTTCCATATGGTTCTTGCAAAACCTAACAAAGTTAGGGGTTGCTAATTGCTAACCTTTGATCCTGAATGTAGCCCTAGATCCCACAGATGTTGTAAAACTAAAAACAGTTAACCATGGAGCACTATGACACACAAGGGAAAAGGAAGGGAGGTCAGTTACCAAAAAGAAATGTTCTGAATAGACTGGCACGCTGTAGATTCTACAGTGAGTTACAATTACTATAAAATTTGTTTGCTTTTCTTTTTCTGCACATTTTTCAATTATTTGTGTTCTGTTATCTTGGCTAGATAGCCCCACAAAAAATTTATAAAAGTCTCACCCTATATTTATTTTTCTATAAATAGAAAAATATTTAATATCTTATGTATGTGTGTGTATATATATAAACTAAAATAATCGAAGTCAAAGAAAGCAGAAAGTGCTTTCATAGCTCATCTCTTCCTACCTATGAAAGAAGTAGTTAAATTCAGAGTGATGGCATGGTAGAATGTGATTCAGAGATCCATTAACACCACATAACTTTGCTGCTTTTGTGAGCATAAAAAATGATGTGTGAACGCAGTACTACAGTAACAACAGAAATGTTTTCACATTCATTCATTTCACATTCATTTCACATTCGTTGAGGAAAGGAAAAAGGAGGGAACATCATGCTTAGCTTTACTCTTACACTGTATCTTGAAGAAAACTGAATTTGTCGCAATATCTCCCCTGGTTTTGGGAAGACGGATGGTGTTAATTCTGGTTTTAGTCATAGTGGTGGATTAACCTTGTCTGGCTGTCAGACCCACCCAGCCACTCTCTCACTCCCCCTCTTCAACAAAATATGGGAAGAAAATAAGGTGAAACTCATGGGTTGAAATAAGGACAGGGAGGTCACTTACCAGTTACTGTCACAGACTAAACAGACTCATCTTGGGGCTAAATAATGTAATTTATTGCCATTGAAAATAGATTTGTATAGTGAGAAACAAAGACAAATATTAAAATAAATTCTCGCCTTCATCTTCTTCCCAGGCTTAACTTCCCCCTTCATTCCCAACTCCTCTACCTCCATACCCACCCCTGAGCAGTGCAGGAGGATAGGGAACAGAGGTTTGTGATCAGTCCACAACTATTCCTCTTGGCTGCTCCTTCCTCCTCACTCATTTCCCTTCCCATAAAATGAGTCCTTCCTGTGGGATACAGCTCCTTCAGGAAAAAAACTTAGCTACTGAGTGGGCTGTCCATGGGATGCAGTTCCTTCAGGATGCATCCTCCTGCTCTGACACGGGGTCCTCCCCAGGCCACCATGGCCTACAGGGGAATCTTTGCTCTAGTGCCTGGAGTATGTCCTCCTATCCTTCTTCTCTGATCTTGATGCTCACAAGTTTGTTTCTCACATTTTCCCTCTCATTCTCCACTGCATGTGCCTTTCTTAAATTCGCTTTCCCAGAGGTGCCACCACCTTGGCTGCAGGGTTTAGCCATGCCCTGCAGTGGGTGTGTTGGAATATGCTGGAATTGGCACAAAGTGGCCCTGGCCACTCTTTGGAGAGGCTGTCTGGCAGTCCCCACTGCCAGTGTCTGGCCACAAACACCTCCTACAATTACAGAAAATATATGGTATGCTGAGTCTGGTGCTTTTGTCTAGGCCTTTTTTCTTAGCACACAGTTTAGCAGGCCCTCTCTGCTTTCAGCAAAATGATCCTGAGGGGAGTAAAGGAGGGGAACTGCGTGTCCATGGTTTTCCACTTATCCTCATCAGTTTAAATCCCTCTGAAAAAAATATGAGGTTTTATAGCAACATTGCATTGGCTTTTTTTAGCCTATGTTGATTGTTGCTGGAAAATATGTCTAGAAGGAAGGTTATGACCTCTGAGAGCCAAAGACTGCTTCCTTGCCTTACTACAGGGAAAGTGAGAATGGGATCTCTAAGGAAGAAGGGATTTAGGTTGAGCAGCTCTAGGAGATGAAGCTCAAGGAAAAAACAAGAGGCTGAGCCGATATTCATGTAAAGCTGTTCTTTGTTTCCGTGCTATTGAAAGCAATACACAGAATAGGTATAACTTATCACTGAACAGATAGTGTGAGCTGAGTTTGGACAATAGTTTGGGAAACATGTCTATTCACAGGGGCTGATCATTTTCTGGGGATTGAAAGGGATGATGAAAAATCAGAAAAGGATTTTAACATTGTGCCTTGTAATGAAGTCACCCTCCAGTTAAAAGCCCTTTGACTCAAGTATCTCTGATAGAGATTATTTTACACTAAGCTCTCCTGCTAAATAATAACAAACCCCTGCATCATGACGTGGTATTTCTTCTTACACAGGAAATGACCAGATATTATGTATTCTGTTCTCTGCTTGAAATTCTGGTTTGTCCAAGGTGTTGCATTTGTGTAGGAAGCTTTTGAACTGTAGAACCAACATGAGGATAATCACCTGTGGTCTGTGCTACCCCAAGTACCAATATTAACTTCTGACTGTGTTAAACCGGTTTACCTACTTTTGTCTCTTCTGGGTTGATTTCCTCTCCTGGCTTTGCTGCCCTGTGAACTAATTTCCCACTTCTTGATCTGGGATCATGGTTCTTAGATTTTGTGTTTTACCAAAACATTAGCCTACATCCAGGCTAGCTACATCCAGGCCATATAGTCCTTTATAGTCCTGCATCCTCTGGATTCAGAGAACTAACCATCCATTATGCAGACTCACAGATCCATTAGATCTATTGGCATCACTCTGAAACTAGTGTTAATGGGATGGTGGAAAAGGGTTCTAAGAGCAAGACCCATTAAAAAATTGAATGAGAGTCTTGCAAGGAAGCAGAAGACCTGAGCAGACTCCTAAAAATGCCACTTGCCTATACCCTGAGGAGCTGGACAGGATTTTTTCATGGAGTTCTATTTTTGTATTCCATTTTGTGTTACCTCCAGTAATAACTATTAAGATGTATACTGGGAATAGCAGCAACTTTTCATGATGAAATGCTAACAGAAGCAATGACTTCTGCGCTTCACAAGGCAGATTGAGGAACCTATGGAATGGACCAGCAAACCCTGCTTTCATGGCTTTTGGGACTGGGTCATGTGCACAGTCAGGCAGCAGTAAGTACAGTGAAGGCATGTGGTAAGCACTTCTTGATAAATACTATTTGCATAGTGTCATAAAATGGTTTGGGTTGGAAGGGATTTTCTTGAGAAGTAGCTTATCTGTACTGCTAGGACATAAAGGTTACAGTGCAATAGAATACATAGATTATTTTTTCCATAATATTCTGCAGAATGGGGAGTCTTTTCCATATTTATTTATGTCCTTCTTTTTTGTGCCCAAGACAACCATTAACATCCCGCTGTAATTCTCACTATAGAGGTGACACTAAGGAGACATTTGTTACAAGCCACAGGCAAGTCACCTTAGTTCACCCTTCCTCTTTCACGGCTTTCCTTCTAGCATAGAATCACAAATTTCCTTTCTGTGGATTCCCTCCCCCATGCATGTCGGAATCTGAAAGGAAAACTTTGTCAAAGAGATGTGTTTACTGAGATTTTTGCCAGCTGGAAGAATTCTGTACTTTTGATAGTTTTGTTATAAAGTACATTTCAGAGTGTTGTGGACTAGCAAGTATTTTCTAGGTGCTTTTTTTTCCAGGTTGAAAGTATAGTATTTCATCAGTACAAGACTGTTTTTCTCAGTAAAAAACTTAGCAAGGCTTCTTTTAAAGTGCAAATCTTGGCATTCCATCAGCAAGCAACTGCATTTAGCAGCAACAAAAACAGGGGGATATTAGTGGGGTATCAGCACTGTTAACCCCAAGTATACCAGTCAAGTCTTGCAAAAATAAATCTGTTTTTGAATGCATTATGTCCACTAAGAAATAAAATTGAATTTTATGGAAACTGTTTTATCATATCTTCATTGCAGTTGGGACTTCTCAATCATCGCAGAAGAGACAGATATGGGTTTTTTTTCTGATTATGCAATACTGCAGGGGGGAGAAAATATAACTTTTCTGGTCAATAATATCAATGCCTATTTCTCTGGTACATTTTTACACCTATTTTTACACCAATTTCTCCAGTTTCTCAAGGTTTTGCCAGTAGCACAAAAAATATCAGTGCTTGCAGAGGTACGACTTTCATTACTAGTCTAATACTGAGATTTTCCAAAGGAACAGGACAGTATTTTAAAATAAAGATGGGGCAAAAATTCTTGAAAGCATGGACACTGAATATAATGAATAAAATATCACGTTATTTTCACACCTTAGAATTCTTAAGCATTCAGGGTTAACTCTTGTCTTCACCACCAGTTGGTCTCAGCATCCCTCAAGAAATACTTAATAACCTCAAGATAGTCTCTGCGGATCACTCCTGGGATCAGAGTGAGTGAAGAGCAGAAGGACATTGAGGTTAAAAGAGGTGTCAGAGGTAGGTACCTTTAGAAGCAGACAGGCTAGGTAGATACTCCGCGGCTGTAAAAGGACAGCTGAATGCAGTGGGAACTGATAGGAATCACAAGCAAACAATTGTTACTGTTAGAAAGAAGTCTCATTCCAGATTGCTCTTCTTGTCCTCGGCATGTTTTACCAGCCTTGGCCATGGCATATCTGCATTTATGCTAACAGCTGTATTTTCTTACAGCACACTTGCAGTTAGCTGGAGCTTTTTCACCCACAGTATTAAAGAAAACCTGATTGCCTCAGGATAGCCAGTGTGTAACTTCTTATCTCCAAGTCACTGCTGTATGGACATGCCCCCAAGTGCTTTTGCTTTAGCTCTCTGAAACTGAAGACTGCTCCTTTTTATTGGAATTAACTCCCACTGCTCCCAGTTAAGCTTCCTCTGTTGAAACCAGAACAGTGGATTTTTTCCCCCCCCACCATCCAAACACAGGCTTGCTTCCACACATTTCTATGCCTGTCCACAGATTTCTGAAAACAGCCCAGTATGAAAAGGCTCAACAGAGCTGCACAGAGTTAAAAGGCTGAAAGCTGAATGAGCTGCTGATCTCAGACTGCATATTTTTATTCTACTGTTTACAACATTCTTTTTCTTTCCCTCTCCACCTCCTTTGTTTTCGGGTTATTTGTTAATTCCACGGATTCCAGTTTTCTGTATTTGCACTCAGAGAACAGTATAGAATAATTTTATTCAGCGGTGGTAATTGTTACTTTGAACAGTTTCATAAAAATGATCTAAGAGCACCCCAAGGATAGGTAGACATTAGGATAGATTGCTTAGGGATGGGGCAGAACCTACCACTGGAGACTGGTAAGAACAGGTTAGACAAGCACCACCAAGCAATGAGAGATCAGATTGTGTCCCCAGGTCCTAGGGCTGGGCTAGAATGACCTCACTATTCCTTCTCACCTTGTGCTCATAATATTAAACACAGACTCTTATAAAATGCACCTAATAAGAACACAAACTAGCAGTCTAAAAATGCAAATAATTGCTGAATAAATGAGTAAAAACAACCCCCATCTTCAAAGCTGTCTTGCAAACGATGAAATAGCCACACTGTACAGAGTGAAAATGTGAAGGAAAGTAAGAAATTAAGTGGACAACAGCAACAACAAAGTCTCTATTTTCAAAGGTGACACCTAAATCTTCCTTTCAATTGCTAGATGGGGTACTGCTGCTTTTTTTGTGAATATTTGAATCTTGATCCCTTGCTGAAGAAAACCCTATTCTCTGCTTCCTTCTCCAAATTGCTGTGCAACACACAGCATCCTGCTACGGCTCAGCAGCCCCCAGCCTTCCCCTGTGATTGTCATCTATCCTCTCCTTCTCTCCACGGCAGTCACACACTGTCACTCTCCAGCTGCTTATGCAACAGCTCAGTGGTTTCTTTCTGTGGTCCAGCTGTACAGCAAAAGACATTAGCCAGGGACACAGAGTCTCTCAGAACAGCAGAGGAAAATGGCTAAAGCACTGCTGTCCATACTGGAGTGACTCTACATCCACCAGCACTGCCACATATGAAAGAAAAATAAAGTCCTATCAGCAAGAAACTTTTCCAGACAATCTGGAGTTAGTGTCAGGACACTCCATGTGGCAGCTGCATTGCTTTCTAATCATGAGTCTTTAAGTTTGTCTGAGAGGGTACAGGAGTACTCTCCATTCCTTCCCTTGGCACAATTGGAAAATAAATGCATGCAAAGTGATCAGAACCTCAGCAGCATTGCCAGCCTTGGTAACATGCAGAGACAGAACCATTTTTACCTTAACTTCCACGTGTGCTTGTCCACATCGCAGCTAGTTTATGACCGACAGCAATCTGTGAAAGAGGTGGTGGCTTTCCATACCGTGCTAGGTATAGAAAATGGAGTTCTTCACTACTGTAGCTTAGCAGCAAACTTTATCTGCCTTGTCAGGAAAGAGCTTTTTATCTTCCTGAATATAAAGCTCATCCTAGTTATGCAGCACAAGCCAGTCCATGTCTCTTTCAAAAGCCCTGAAAAGGCTCTGCACAAAACGAAGCTGATCAAAGAAAAGCGCTCCAAAAGCAAGTGGTCTCTTCCTCCCTTCTTTCCATGTGGTTTGGGAACAGCAAACTGCTGTTCTCTCTGATTCTGCCAGAATTGGAAGAAAGAGCTTCTTCAGCAGCTTTGTGACTGGCTTGTAAAAGTGCAGCCGGCCAGCTGAAATATGAATAACATACCTGCACAAGCTATGTATTTGTGATGGCCACCCGCCCACCAGAAAGCCCTGATTAACTCACAGTGGCTGTGAAAATGATGTGAGCAAAGCCAAGCAGAGAGGGAGAATGAAGTGGCAGGAGAAGAACCACAGGCGTTCCTGTGCACATAAGCTAAACTCCCCATCAAAAAAATCACAGTTGCTTCTGACTGATTTCCTAACATATATTTCCCTTGCATAGTGGAAAAACACCTCCTCCTGCGAAGAAGATAAATCAGAATCAGGAAAAAGCAGAGGATGCCTACTTATAATATTGAACACTTACTGTAGGGTATATTAGTTCTGTGGCAAAGCAAGGCTTTTGGAGCTCTGAGCACCAGCTGTTTGTGTAGATATGATTAGAGGCTAGGTGCAGATACACTGCTGTATCTTGCTGCATAAGCAAGCTCAAAAAATTTAATTGAGATTTAATGCTGCCTTTTTTTGCAGATACAACTTTATAGATCTGAGGATTCTGCCAGTGGCAACATAACTTGTGAGATAGCTCTGTAGCCAGGGAAGAAAGCCTGAGAGGCCTCTAAGAAATACCATAAAATCCGCATAATCTGATTTCTGCTTAACATTTCACTTCTCTGCTTGCCTAGCACCTTTTCCTTAAGAGGCTCATTATACCTCTAGGTTTTGGATCTGTACTCATAGAACTGGTTTTTTTGGATGCTGGTCAATGTTCCTGCTTTATTTTGAAAAGTCTTCTGTGCTATGGAAGCTAGTTGCCAGTGAGACAACAACTGCCCTAGAGAGAAAAGAAAGCAACTGAAGTGCTCAAATCAATTGCAGTCTGCTTTGTGGCTGAGTGGGAGAATGCCATTTACTACTACAGTAGCAGAGAAGAGAGGTGATAATTTATAGGCCTACTTTTTAAAATTATGTCCATATTCTTTGTAAATTAGGCTTTTTTTTTTTTTTTTTTGTTTTCCTCACAAAATGGAAAGATGGGCATTTGTTTGATAAATACAACCAACAGAATTTGCTTTCTTGACTATTCTGAGCTGAGAAGTAACTAAGTGTTGGTCAACAGGACTCAGGACTGCCAAGAGTCCTCATCCAGGTTCTGCTAGTTGTTGTCTAAATGCCTTAAGCAGAACTCCTCACTGATCCAGCTTTCTTAAAAGCCCATCAGTGACTCAAAGCTTCAGGTCAGATTCTGTGTATAGAGAATACAAATCCTTCATATTGTAATATACTGAGTGCCAAAAACAATGGCTGCTTTTTTTCCGTCTGGGAAAAATGCAATCCAAATAAGTGATGGATTGTAGAGCACTTGTGAATGTAAGGACACCAGCACTAATTGGAAGAATGGAAAAACAGCACCAATCATTTTCATTGTGCACCAACAGCTATGTCTTCAAGATGACTTGTGTTGGTAGTACTAAACATTTCAAAAAAATAAGCTGGTAAATGTAAGATAGAAAGTGATTATAAACAAGACTCTTGAATGAGATACTTGTTTTGCTGGAGCAAGAGCAGTAACTTACTATAAAGACTATACTATACTATAAAGTTTGGACACTGAAAACAAGAACAGAAGACTGTTAAGATCTGATCCAAGTGTCTTTTTACTCAAACACAGGGAGAAAGAACAAGATCCACAAAGAGTAAATTCAGAAAATTTCCTAATAAGAAGTTTCAACATATGCATGCACACAAACCGAAAAAACTCCCCAATCCCTCAAAACCTAAAACATGATATAACAAGAATGAAAGCATATTTAAAAACAGTATATATTTTAGATAGTGTATACTATAAAACTAGCAAAACTAACAATCCCTCAGCCTCTCAAACTGCACACTCTTCTGAGAAAACAAAATCAGAGTTGAGAAAGCAGTCGTTAATTTCTTGGAGTGTCTCTGTGTGTGTGTAACAAAAGGAAGAGCAGACAGCTGGAACTACAAGTATAACAAGCTGAGAAATACAAAGCTTAACAAAGTCACTGAAGAGACTTTTTCTGTAGAAAAGAAAAAACCTGAAGTCCTTCAGTGAAGAAATAGCAAATACATAAGAGGAATGGGTTGAAGGAACAATTGTCTGAAAAAACCCTCCAGTAGCTACAAACACCAACGTGTTCTAAGGTGATGTTTTCTTTTCACTACTTACTGCGCAGGTTAACACATACACTGATGCCTCTGAGAGCAACTCAAGGTTAGAACACGGGAATGAAGAATATTCTGCACAGGCTGCTGACAATACATTGTACAAAGCAGCAGTTAGTCCAGAGATCATACTTCTTTGGAAAAGGCTCAAGCTCTTTGCTATTTCTTAGGTTATTGTCTTCCTTTTAAGCTTGTTAAAAAGAGAAGTTAAATATTTGCAGTGTAAGTTTAATTCTAATGTTCAATTTGCACTTGATTTTAATGTTCAATTACTGGATTTCAGTGTCATACATTATGCTACTCTTCATAAAGAAAAAAATTCCATAATGAATTAATGAAATTTTTGCCACTACAGTAGCAATTCAAGGTAAAATTATTTACTGTATCTTAGAAATACAATTTGCCAAGTAGTCTTTCTCCCATCTTAAGGTTTGCAGCCCATAGTCTTTCTCGGGTACAACTTCATTGCCTATTAAAACTAGGCATTTAAAGAGTGGAAAGAAAGAGATTTCCTTTGTTCCTACAATGCAAGGAAGACTTTATATAGCAATCTTACTCAGAAAATAACTTTCTAAAGAAAGTCTGCAGAGATAGGTAGGAGGAAACACAGGGAAAAAGAGAGCAAGGAAAATAAACTGTAAAAGATTAAAAAAATGGGTCTAGTATGGGGTCAGCAGCACTTAATTCTGTATTCCTTTGCTTTAAGGACATTGGTGCAAAAAAAAGTGATGGCAGGCCATTGCCTTTTCAAACAGACTGTGAATCCATGTAGTTAATACAGTTTAGCAAATGTGGGTAGGACTAATTTGATGACAAAAATGTTAAGAGGAACCTAAATCCCTGGTTGATTAGGCTATCCCAAGTCCTAAGAAGTCCCAAACCATAAACAGGCTCTACTAGTAGGGATCAGGGGGCATGCTGGTATCTGCAACCCTGAAACCATTTGTCTTTTAGTGCTGGTCATGCTTAAACTCTCTCTGACCCTCTGCCTTTCAGACTTCTGTGCTCTTAGCTGCCTGGTGCCAGCACATCCCCAAAAGGGGCTCATTCTTCACAAGGAAGGGCCATTCAAAATCGATAAACTAGCTATTACCCCAGCTCTCAGCCCTAAGGATATAGATGTGCCTACAAGAGCAGACTCCATCTTAAATGCACTGGTAACAGCTGCTTTTTGTTTGTTTGAATTTAAAGGAAACAGGCGTAAGATGAAGTCCCTTTATGCAGCAATTGAAGCTATGACCTATTAGATATGAATCTTTCTTCAGCCTGAAGTGATTCAGACCTAGATATTTCAATTTCCTTAAAGATTTTCTAGCTCCTAGACAACAATGTCCGTCGATTTTACAATGTGTGAAGAGCTGTAGGAATGGAGGTGAGCAATCCTCTTCTCCTTATTGGAGGGCTAGTTGCTAATCAAGACAATACTATTTTCTTTTGACCTCTTTCTGTCTCCTGCCTATTGACTCCCTAATTATTTATGCCCAGGGGCACACCTCCAGCAGTAGAAGGTAGAGTCAGCTTCCTTTCCCATGTAGTTTACAGCCCTGTAAAGAGAAGGTGGAAGAGGCAGTTTAAATCTCCTTTGTTGGAAAGACCACAAAAGCCGGTCTTTATTTTGGGTGAATAATTTTCTGGCTGTGTTTCAAAAGGTGTAATTTCCTAACTTCTTCGTAAAAGGAAGGAACTACATCCCTGCTCTCGAGGGAGGATTCCCAGCTCTGAATCCCAAGAAGGACCCATTCCTTTAGAGCACTGGATGTATCTTGGTGAAGGACGGACGAAGACACATCCCAATCCTGTCCTGGGCAGCCACTTTCACTCTTTGTAGTGTGTCCCACTTGTAGGTGCCCAGCAGATTGTCTGCATTAGGCAGGGGCTCCAGGCACCCTAAAGAAACTTTTGGGCTAACAACCAGACCTGCTAATGCTCAGCACGTGGTGGTTGTTGAGGGCAGCCTTTGATCTCCGTGGTCGGGTGTGGTCAAACATCACACAAAACAAATGAAGTACCACAAAGACTTCTTCCCAGCCAAATCAAATGGAATTTCTCCTAGAATATATGTCTATTGTAAGTCCTCGTAAAGGAACTTTAATCAAAAGCAATTAAAATAATGTTAGGAAATCTTTATCTCACTGACAAGCACGTTGGTCTGCTGAAGGACAGCACTGTTTTACCAGGGCTGTTTTAAGGGCAATTAGACACTGCTGGTGCCCTGACAAGGCTCATACACAGGACAGAGAACAAAGGGGTAGAAGAACTTCCTGGCTCTTTTATCAGTTTAACCTGAGTTTAGTTGAGTAGAATTTAATTTGAGTTAGGCACTAATCACTTTCTGTCTCACAGATACCTATATTGCGAGACTACTTTCCTTTAATTATATACTTCCAAATCTACCCGTTAAGAGTACCATAGAAGCAAAATAAACACTGCTCTAGTAATAACAATAACTTTCACTTTTGAAATGCCTTTCCCTGAAGAATCTTTTGGACTTTTGCAAGCATATAGTTTTAATCACAGCACAGTCAGAAAATTATGACTGAAACTGCTTTATGTGGAGTAAAAGAGGGGTGGAAATCAAGTCCAGGAAAGATAAAATGATTTTCATGATATCATGAAAATTTTAACAAGTATTTGACAGCTATGATTTAATTTGCATCAAAACAGTTGAATCTGTGGGATAGAATATTTTACTTCAAACAAACTTCACCAGAAGATAGTCATATCACATTTATTCAGATCAGATATCTTTTTTATGTATCTTTGTTTCAAATCTGTGAAAACACATCCAAATCTTCTTTATTGAGGTAAATTAGTACAGGGAAATGTAAAATTTAATCAGATTAAAGTCAGTGACCCCTTGATCTTTAAAATAAGAACAACCCCAACCCTTTTGCAGAATTATTGTTGAAATTCGACCAGCAAAGCTGGATTTGCTGAAAGGCAAGAAGTATCAGAGATGAAATCTTGCTCATAGAAACACTGGAAAACCTATTAATTTCACTATGGTTAGGGTTTTGTTCTTTCAGTGGATTGTAGCAACATGTAAGAAGAGAAAAAAAGAGAGCTCAAAAGCTATTCCTTTGTGGTTAAAGTTAACTTAGAAATAAAAAACCTGAGGCAACTCAGGAGACAGCAAGACAGATGTAAGTCAGAGCGCAGGGAATCTAAAGGCTGGAACAAGGTACAAATAATAAACACTCTCCCTTATACACACACATACACTGCCACACACAATCTGTAACTTCAGGAAAGATTTAATCACCTTTTAGAAATGGTTAAGGAAAGATTAAACCACCTTTTTCTCAGTTTTCACACTTGCAACATTTTATAAACATATACTTGTATGTATATTTTTATATATACACACACACACACACACACACACACACACGCACGCACACAATGTTTATGTGGTATTTGTAGCACACTTAATTACTTAGAGTCCCTGAAATGTATTTTATAATTATGCTTTATATTTCTTTGTACCCATACCTTCACACACATCTCTGCCTGTGTAGTATGCAAACACACACACACACACACACACACACACACACACACACACACACACACACACGATGAGCTTACGAATGTTTAGGCACCACTGCCCAAGCTGCTGGCCCTGGACAGAGGCAGTGTCCTGTGAGATGTGCTGCAATGTGACAGCCAGTGAGTGCAGAAGGCAATGGAGTCACTACTACTGCCATCCTGGTAAATAGAAGGGAGGGAATCAGAGCACTGAATTCACTGGGGCACTGAGCCGGGGAGGGATGGATAGGGAAAGGAGGCAGAAAGTAGAGACTGGTATTATTACTATAGAGGAAATAAAGTGTTTTTCTTTCTTATTTGCCTTAACCCTTTTGACAGAGAGGATATGAAAGAATGCATTGCTCTGAAACAATTCTTTCAGCAGGAAGCACAGCAGCAGGCTGAATCCTGCAATCCTCAAGATTATTTACAGCATGAGATGAATGAAACCTCTATATAAATAACTGGAGATGGGAAATATGCCTTTAGATTTCTGGAAAAAGTCTAGCAAGGAAGAGAAGGCAGTCGCTTAGACTAGAATTCTGATGAAATATGTCATGAGGGAATCGGGTGAATTTACTCCCCATTAAGCAAACAAGTATGTTTATTGATACAGCTGATATGAATAGAAAGCTTTAGAGATAAATGATTCTTAAATTCCAATTTAGGTTTCATTCATATTCTGTCCCTTTTTGCATGTTCAGCATCAGCAATTATTATCAACTTCTTTTTTATTACCAGTCAGTTTCTTTCAAGCCTTCTGTTCTTTAAGGTTTTGAGTTATGAATAAGACAAATGTAATTGTTTTCAACCAGCTATTTCTAGTGGATTAATTTTAGTTGCCAATACAGATGTCTAAGATTTATGAGCATGTTTAAAAAATAATAAAAATTTCTAAGAATATGTTAGAATAAAGCCTTTTAAAGGCTCTTTTCTACATATCTTCTGTTTATTTTCTGAGTTCTTCAGGTTCCTATGTCATGTTCAACATCTTCGCATCTGGTTTTGTTATTTATTGTCCTGAAATTATGTTCTACAATGCCAAAAGGGAAGATTAAAATGTAAGTAGAATTTGGTACAACAAATGAAGAGAAAGACTACGAAGATCAGAGGAGTATTTTTAAAAATTGAGTTACTTTGGATTTTGAGGTGTAACTACATGTGCAGAATACTTTTTTATAGATTCCAAATAATTTAATATTAATTGGAAAATAGACTTTTCAGATACCCATCAAATAGTTAGAAAATTCCTTACAGTTTAAAGGCAGTTTTTCTTCTTAAAGCTGTTTATTTGAATGCCAAGCAAGCATTTATTCAATGTTCATGGTGTAAGCATTTAAATAGAAAGTAAAAGATTTCTTAACAGTACTTCTGTGCGATTGACAGATATTGGAATTCGACTGCACTTGGTGCTACTTAAAATGATAACAAATGAAATGTGTGCATCCAGAAAAGCTGGTTTTGGATGGATGAACTTGACTTGCTGATGAAAGTAAAATGAAATAAATTACACTTCAGCCTCTCTGAAACTGGCATATAATGCTGAACTGAACTGTAAGTATTTCACTAGGAGACTTCAAATAGGTTGTCTAAGATTTTTTTTTAATCCTAAATAGAGAATAAAATACGATAATCTCCAGGACACTTCTGGAAAGATACTTTAAATTGTCATTTTGTGCAAGGAAGCAAGACAGAGACTTGCAGTGCTCGTGTGTTGATAATATGATTACTCTAGCTAGATTTATTTTCCCTTTGGGATTTTACACCACTGTTTTTTTTAACTACCACATATAAGGAAAATTAGATAAAAAGGATAATGTGCAGGCAAATGTGGCACAGAATTTAGCTTTGAAATAGATTGATTTACAAAATTTAAGAACAATAGAAACCTTTCCACTGCTATAATTGTTTGAAATGAAGAGCAAATTTTTTAAATCCCTTTTCCAAAATCCTTCAGAGATAACCTGTTCTCTGGTAGTGGAGGACAAACTCAGATTTACTGGACAGAAGCTATAAACTGTGGTGGGAATTACTTTCTTGTTTTCATTGGACAAGGTAAATTGTGTCCTTTGCTTCCTCTTCTTTCTTAATAAACTGATTCTCAAATGATTTTGCATTCTGATGCATTGTGCATAAAGCTATGATCTATGGAAGTTTTGATCTATGAAAGTTCAAAGAGACTTGATCAAAAAATGTCACTTTTTTTGCCATTATCAGTTTGGCAACACAAAAATCTACCTTGAGAAAGTTGAGTTTGTTAATATTTTCTCAGGGATGTTTTTTAGGGACCTCATTAGGGACAGATTTGTTTGAAAGATTTCAATTTTGCCCTGAACAAAAAGGGAACACTCCAATATCACAAAAATTTGCAGAGGACAAAAAATCATCCCAGCCATCAACTCATGGTTCCCTTAGTGGCTGGAAGATTTCCAGTCAAGCATGGCAGAGATACACACTGTCACATGCTGTCAGGGTGGGATATGACAACAGCATCACATCCTTCTCATGAACTGTACAACTGAATGGCCTTCTTAAGGAAAGTAAGGGGGAAAGAAACTATCTCACCTTGATACAGATATAGCGTGAGTAATTAGTAGTTTCTGTCAGGAGACAATCCAGCAACTGTTGCTCTAGCAGCAAGCACCCAGAGGAGTACCAATGTCCCCTAAGCTTTCAGGTAAGTGCACCTCAAAGGACCTTAGAGAGTTCGTACCTGAACATGCACATGTACAATGCTTCTGAGTCTCCATGTGGCTGTAACCTCAGATATCACGGTCCTGTGTCCATGTACTGTGACTAACAGCTTGACCCACTCTCTTAACTGCCTCTCTCTTATTTTTTCCCTTCCACAGTTCCCTTTTCATCATTCTTCTGACTCTGTCTTCATCTTTACTCCTTTCCTTTTTGGGGCAATGTCAGACCCTTTCAGTCTCTCAGAATTAGAAATAACTGGGGAAATCTGTCAGCTCCAGCAGCATACAGACTGTTTAACTGAACTATCCAAATAACACTACTAATGCCTCTTTTCCTATCCTTTGTCATCATTTAGAGCCTGTTATTTACTGTGCATTTACATATTTTAGGACACATCAGCAGAACTTTGAGCGTTCTTGATAGAGCCCAGCGTGTTAATCCAACAACAATTATTTCATACATGGAAATTAGTGGAATAAAGACTTATGAGATGACTGGGAGAAAAGGACTTGGAAGCATTGCATTTTTTTTTCTTTGTGTACCATTCCTCTGAGAAAGGGGAAAGATTATCAGTGGTCAGACAAGGAATGCTAAAGAACTGGAAGCCTTAAGACTTCTAGAGTATACAGGAGAGACAGGATCTCCAGACTCACCCACAGTGAAGGTGGGAGAGCAGAGGCAGTTTCTTGATAGTTATTTTTCTGTTGAAGACATATTATATATATGTCCTATTGTGCTATTTATTCTGTATTATTGAATAAGAATTAAAGAATCATGGCTTTGCTATGTTATTTATTATGCAGAATTAATTTCCACGCCTACCAGTGTTTGCACTAAGGGTGCTACTGTTACTTTTGTGGAGACATGGTGCAGGGTGCTTTACATCACTGACATTTCATGTAGGCTCTTAATCTTTCATGCATTTCATACCAGCCTCACTCTGTTCATTCATTACTAGAGTTAGACCTCATTACCCCAGCAGCAGACACTCCAAATTAAAAATGACTACAGGATCTAATCACTGACACTTTCAGGTGTAATCGTTATCCAGTTAATGAGCATGAATTCAAATCCCATGAATTTGGTTATAACAGTTTATTTTGCATACACTTTCTGGACCTGTGATTGCAGGCTTTGTGTATATTGCCATGCAAATAACTCATTTGGAATAAGAGGCATTATGTTCTTCTGACTGTGTTCAGCTCTGTCTGCTCCCAAACACAGTTTCCTCACTGTCCTACTTCTCAGATCTCCTGGAAGACTCTGGCTGCAGGTGACAGTACCATGACCACCAATGATGCTCTGAACCAAACTGCTTTTTCCCATGTTCCTCAGCATGATCCAGAGCCTGGATTTGGCCCAACATCTACCTGCTCCTGTTCTAATCCTTAGTGAGGTTCCGTACTGGACCTCACTTTTAATATGTTTATATATATTTTTGTAAACTTTCGATATGTGTATGTAATTAGGAATCACTGTTCTCAAATGTTCCCTTCTGGTTGGCCACAGAAAAAATATGACCACTAAGCTATCAAGAGATCTATACTCCAAACTGGTCAAGTTAGGATGCCACAAAAAGCAACATAATAAACAAAACCACAGAATGATATAGGGTATAACTATTATCAAACTGAATACAACAGACTAAAGTAATTCCTTCTGTACCTGCCAAGGAGAAAAATCACTTAGATAAAGCAAAGCAAGGGAAGCTTAATAAATAAATGATACAGTGAAGGCAATTCTTAGCCCTCTTCCTCTTAGCTTAAATGGAAAAGTCTCCTAAGAGGGTTAATTCCAAGCAGAGGCTTGAGATAGGGCAACAGAGAGACTTTTTTCTAAGGGCAAAAAGATAGGGGAAGAAAAAATATGGGCATTCCTGGTCTTTGTTGACCAGCACTTTGCCTTTTGCTTTGCAAGGTGTTGTTACTTCCTGAATAACAAGCCCCTCTTTCTCTGTAATAAAGGTGGCAGATGTTTGTTATTGTGCATCATAAGTCTGAAGGTGCATTTCCGTGGTAAATACGGAGTTTGAAACCCACTATTTAAATGTCATTGCCACAGCTCAACGAACATTCTATCACTGTCATTTTAGCATCTTAATTACATCAACATTGTCCTTTGTGACTCTCACTGCAGATTTCCAATCAAAATGTCTGTGATGAGGGAAGCAGCATTATTGCAATCAAGCAGCTGAACAACATCTCTAAATAATCCTAGCTTGTTCAACTTCCCAGCCACTCTACAGAACATAGATCTGAACAGCTAACCATGGCAGGAAACTACACCTATGAACTGCTCTGGCTTAGACAGATATTGAGGAACTGTTAAATGTGGATGAGAATTGCAAGACTTCAGTGCACCTCACTCTTCGGACCCTATAACATGGGAGGATGGTAAAGAAAGAGGAAAACCAATATAATTCATGCCCTTTAGTATCTTTCCTGTATGCTTGCATACATACATACATATGAATTCACACACAAAAAAATTCCCACACCATAAACTTATTAAAAATGTTTGCACCATTGCTTTTGATTCAATTTCCGGGTAAACCTAAATCCAGAAGGCCTGAGGTTCCTGGGTTCTGCAGCACTGTGAATACACAAAGCTTCCATTTTCCAAAGGAGATACATTTCTAGGAATCACAGCTGTACTGCAAAGCTTGAAAAAGTCATGTGTTCTATCCCAAAAACTAAGATGAAAAAATACAGTTCTGATTGAAAAAAAACATATTATGGGACTGTAGGAAAGCAGCTCCTGAGTATCACTGATATTTCCAATAGAGTATAAAGAACTCACTGCTTGTTCTCTCAAGGCGGAGAACTTTTAATGTGGAAAGTTTAAAATACTCTTGAACAAATGCTGGTTTTTACCTTTTAAAATTCTTTTTCTTCTTTTGATGCCGCATGGGTCTGAACCATGACTGCAGACTATTTTGTGTCTGGAGCAAAAGTTGCACTGGATACACTTGAGTGCAATGCTTCATTAGGAACTGGTTTAGCAACTGAGTAGACCCAGAGTAGAAAAATATTTGAGTGATACCCTCTGTGATTTGGAGCTCATCAGAGGTGTGGAATGAATATGGTCTGAACAGCTCTAGCTCTATTACTGTTACAGAATGAATAACATTTCTCTCTAATTCAGAGAAATTTGCCATTGATTAGATGTTCCTGTTCTGTTTTACTGCATGTTAAGGCTATGTTAGTAAGCATGTGTGGTAAAGTATTTTCTTCACTTTTTTTTT
>VWZT01011116.1:1576976-1653550 GCA_013397055.1 Pachycephala philippinensis
TTTTTTTTGGTTTTTTTTTTGTTTTTCTCCTAAAATGATCCATGAATTTTAGACTCCTATTCTCTGTTGACTTCTCTACCAGTGAGAACACTGGTAAAACAAAAACTTCTTCCTCTTCCCCGAGAATGCCACAAAAAGCAACATACCATACCGAGAATGGTATACACATTGCTGTCTGCACATGTGGAGAAGAAAGCAATGACTGTGGTTTGCCAGCAGCTCTAAAACCACTGTGCTCACTCCTGAAATGTGAAGAAATATGAAGAATAAGTTTATTTTGTGCAACTGTAAAAATACATAAAACTTTTATTCTGCTGGGGAAAGACATACTGAAATGTTAAAAAAAAGTTTCAGAGCTACTTATGCTACAAATAGCTAAAAGTGTGTGTTTCTTTATTCTCTTGTAAAAAACAAAACAAAACAAAAAAAGAAGTTAGGATCCTTACAGAGCTCCCAGATCTAGAATCTGTTCTTGGGCAAAAACCTCATCCTGAACTGTCAAAACTGTCTGTTCTGAATAGGACATTGATCTGCAGCAAGTCTTCACATGGAGTCCCCATTCACATTCTAGTCTCTTCCACAGTTTTTTCCTCAGATTGTCAATCTTACTGCTTAATCAAGGTATCAGTTTCTAGCATTGCTCCCAAAGGATTGCTGGCTGTTACAGCCTGGATTTGGAAATGCTGGTGTAGTCAGATATATTACCTGTAAACAAACCTGTTTTTTAAGAAACTGTGGGAAGCATAATGACTGGTCTGGTAAATTTTGCTGAAAATGAAAGATTTATGCTACATAAATAAAATCTACACCTCATCCCTCTACACCAAAAGAGAGAAGTTTATTTCAGTGTAAACTTTACACTTTTAAAATATCATTCAATTCCTTTACATATACAACTATACTTTAGGCTACCACAGAAGAGAAGCTGTGATGGCACTTCTGACAGAAACTGGAAATGAGAATAACCTATTATAAGTTTGAGTGTGGATGACATTTTACCTGGTGTGCTTGAATGTTGAAAGAGCTGATGGGGACACTGGCAAGTCAGATCTTATGCCTTGATTTAGTTTCCTCAAACATAAAATGGAGTTAAAGAGACTCACCTTCTTTGTACAGCATTCTGAAAGTAGGTACAGAAATTATCGTGTAACTAATATCGTGTAACTGTTTCTCTTGTACTGACTGAATCCTCTGTTAAGTGAGTAATTGGGATCTGTGACAGCTTTGGGCTTGCAAATCAGCGCAGATGAGATTCAGCAGACTGGAAAAGCAAAAATCAAAAAGTGATCTATCAGATTACTTCCTAATCTCAGTGTCATGTCAAGTGCACAAAGTAGGTTGTAGTAATTGCAGAGGAAACTCTGATTTGCATCTCTGGTAGGTCCAGATCACCAGATTATAGCCTCAATGTGTTTGTTTTCCAAATAAGACCAAAATAAATAATTTTAGTTCAGATATCATGTGAGCACCTGCTGTAATTTACCTGAGCCAACCTTTCACCATGGCTTTGAGTGGGCTGACTGCACTGATGCCCTGAAAAACAACAGAGAGCCGAGCTGGCTCACTTCTTGAGTATGGCCAGATCCACTATGCAGCAAAGATCTTACACAGCACAAACATTGTGACAGTCCTTATGAATCACATTCGTTGGCACTTCTACTATTTTACACAAAAGGGCAATGGGGTCAGACTCTGCTCACAGGAGGCACGTACAGGTAATAATACACTGCATGGGTCTTGTGTGTAAAGCCTTTCCTGTTTGAAAGATTTTCATGCACTTTCTTTTATTGGCACCAAGTTTTTTAAATTGAGAAAATACAATTTCTATTCTAGTACGATTTCAAAGCCTGGAAAAAGCAGTTTTTAGTCTCAAGATGATATGAAGAAGGATAAAACTGATGGGCAGAGAGGAAAAGCAGACTAGACAAATATACCCCAAGCCGATATCCAGTACAGCTATTATTTTTATATTTTCTCTCCCTTTTTATACTGTATGTTTAGAGACTTGGTAGTAGAGTAGAATTAGAAGTCTCTGTTCATCTATTCATTACTTTCAAAGATATTTCAAATGCTTTTTTAGCTGGCATGGATCTAAACCCAAAGAAATCAATAAGTAGACTGCAGCAGTTACATGTTAGAAAAAAGAAAAAATGTATTTATGGAGTTCTGTCCCATGTTAACGTAAGTATACTGCATTATCAGTGTAGTTATGCCATTGTAGCATGTTGCTATTAAAATTCATTAAGAAATATTATTTATGAGAAGGTGAGAAGGTTTAAAGTTTTAAAAGTTTTTGGTAGTGGTGGACCCACTGTCTCTGAAGCAAAAGTTACCCCAAATTCCTTCTTCAGTTTTCTTCTCTCAACTACTTCAGATTATTACCCCAAAACACGTTTTCCAATTCAGAGCTATCTTTTCAATGACATATAATTATAGCAGTGATCACGGGTAATACTTTTTTTTCTGTATCATAACTTTAATATGCTCTTAGTAAGCTCACAATATCGTTTTATAAACTTAAGGATAATAAGGATGAATGAATACTCATTTCTATTTTTTTTTAATCCCTTCTCTGTGGGAGCTAAAAAAAAAGAGCTGAAAAAAAGGTGTTGTGACAATGAGAAGATTAAATATTAAGGGTCAGCAAGTGTTTCCATTTCTCTGCAAAGACTTATACATAAAATTAGCTTTTTAAAGCTTCTTACACAGTATTTTATAGCTATGTTTTGCATAGTATTTTATAACTGTTTTACATGGAGTATAAATATATCAATTTTGGACTAGCAATGTAATAAGTATAAAGAACCTTCATGAAATTAACTCTTTTACACTAAAAAAAATTGTTAACTCTTACTATGTGAGTCTAATGATGACAGCCACATTAAATTGCTTATTTAGTATATACTAATGGTTTTGAGAACAAGTGTAATTTCAGCTCTAGCTATAGGTTGCAGAATTCTACAAGTCCCAAGTCAAACAGTAACCTTGGTGAAATGCACTAGCATCCTATTTGTGGAAGGACTAAGGCCACAGTTTTTAAAAGCACCTGACATCCATATGCATTAGAAATCCATCACTGTTTTCAAAACTAACCAAGACATTTTAATTGGGACTTCAATCTCCTGAAAGTTAGGTGTATTTTCTAAGTTGGTTGTATAATCTATTTTCATATTAAAGGGGAGAAACTACTCAGCAAGTAATTAATGAAATAACTGTCTTGTAGGGAGACTAGATGCTTATTTCTTATTTCCTCTAGGGATGTAGAGTTATTTATCATCTTTTGGAGGCAAATGGATGAACTAGGATCAGTTCTTTCTGGATTGGCAGGTGCGGAATGTAAGGAGCATGTCTTAAATGCCATTCTAGA
Source organism: Pachycephala philippinensis (assembly GCA_013397055.1). Lineage (NCBI taxonomy): Eukaryota > Metazoa > Chordata > Aves > Passeriformes > Pachycephala > Pachycephala philippinensis. The sequence goes on from VWZT01011116.1 coordinate 1,580,344, forward strand.
AAATAGGAGAATCAAATCCAAATACCTTCTGTGTTTGATTTGGGTTCCTATCTTCAAGGGAAGAAACCTAACAACTAAGCTGTAAGGAGGAGTTCAGAAATTAAGGTCTTTGTGCATCACAGGTGAGACTTAAATACTTGACTACTGTAATAGAATGTGGTTCTCACCAGAACATTGTGGTTGTGGAGATAAAATCTTCCATCTGTGATGCATCCTAGAATACAGCAGCTTCATGTGACAGACTGCAGAAGGGGTAAATATCTGTTTTAAAATGAAACAAAACACATTTTAAGGACATCTTGTGACACCATAAGTCAGTGCTTTCAGCTACATGTCAATTATATATCCTTCCTCTCTCTTTCTCCATGCTGACTTTTGTGAAGTTCAGTCATGCTCCAAAAATTGTGAGGGGGTGAGACATAGTATAGGGAGAACACATTTTGATTTGACAGCTTAGGAGGGTAATGAGATGTCCCCGGGCTTTTGGTAGCTCAGTCACAGTAGAAAGGTCTGTGGTTTCCTCAGAGCCAAGAAGCCAATAAGTGGATTTTTATGCTCAAGACTTCACTGACAATTTGGATGAAGAGGTCTCTAGAGACAGAAAGCCTACACGGCAGCTGAGAGGGCAGAATGTCCCACAGGTGCCTAAACATTTGAACTTAAGAACATGAAGTAGTTGCCTAAGTCCTGTTCAATGAGACTTTGACTCTCTAGGCTCTATATGAAATATTTCCATAAGTGCCCATAGGTCAAATACTTTACTTTTATGTCAGAACCTAAAAATTCAAATAATACGCTGGGGGAATTTAGTAAAGTTTCTGGGTATTATATTAAGCAATTAACATTCCTGCCTTCAATTTCTGCCCTTTCCATGCCTTGTACTTGCTTTTGAAAATGAGATTTTAGAAATTCTTTTATAACGTACTATGAAAAACTACCCTCCCGTTTCACTAGAAAAATGCAGAAGTTTTGTTGGTTCAAACAGTGACTTAATTTTCATAACAACAGGTTTGTCTATAAAGAAGAAATAAAGAAGGAGAGTGTAGATGGTAGCCTTTTAGGGCTTTGATATGTTTGAAAACAGAATCCAATTAAACCTCTATATTTGCTAAACTTTGTCTTAATAAGGTTGCTGTGGGTGTTATTGGCTGTTTATACCATGCAAACATGGGGAAGCAGCATGATTATTTTCAGATTTGTGTTTAGATATTTTACCATTATAAACGCATGAGAAAACCTGCTTGAATCTATTCAATATAGAAATCAGCAAATAGTTTTAAAAAGGAGAGAAGGTAATTAACTTCACTTCTTAATGATGCTCTTAATTTAAACTATGCAGGAGATGTATAATGACTGAGAGAAATGTTGCAGAAAAAAGCCTGTTCTTTGGTTAAAAAACCGAAATGGGAATCAGCAGAGTTTGAATCTGTTTGCACATCTTCAGCAGACTTTCTCTGTGGCCTTAACTTAAGTATTGAATTATTGTGCCCTGCAGTTTTTCTATAACACAGAAATGAGAGTCAACTTGCTGAGAGGTTGTGGGCCTTAATTGTTTAGTATTTATATCTTCCAGGAAAATACAGATAGAATTGCAGAGTACGATGAATGATTAACATTCTTTTGCTATTACCAAACTCTGATATTTTTACCCAGCTATTTTATCATACAAAAATCTTTACTTTTTATAGCTTTGTATCCAACGACTACCCTGACTGAAATGTATTAAGCAACAAATTTAAAATCCTTTTCATGTCTCTTAAACGTAACTAATGCCCAAATTACTCTCAGAAGCAGTGGAGAACAATGATGTTCAAGTCTACCTCCATTGCTTGTACCTGCCAGTTCCACAGAAGGATGAGTAAAGAGTGTCTTCCAGATAAAATATATTTACCACAATTTAATGGTTTAAAACCCCCCATATCAGCATGGAACTCATTGTCTGCAGGCTTAGCATGCAGATCCTGGAGAATGGAAAAACCCCACAACTTTCTGCTTCTGATCGAGCTGGTGAATACACTCGTGGGCTACAGACAAGATTAGTTTTGCAGGTGATGAGTTCCTGAAGCACAGGTCTGGCCCACACAGCTGCTGAATCTGGGTACCCAGGCAGAATATTAAGCAAACCTCTCAAGCAGTAGTTACAAGAAAAAGGCTACATACGTGCCAAATGCACTGAAATTGATGCTAATGAATTGTTCAGAGAAATTACAGAGTAAGATTTGTGATGAACAATTACTGCTATTTTGAATCAACAAGTAATAGCAAACAAATATATTTAAAATTTTCCTACATAGTTCAATAGAAAGAGGTTAATGCTCTTTTTACCAAAAATATTTTCTTATTATTATTGGCCTTACTTCGTGAATTATTACTTTGGATTGGGGTTTACTGACAAAGGTCTTCAACTTCTTGAAATACCTGATGTAGATGAGCAAGTGGAATTTCCCACATGATTTATTTGTCAGCATAAACTAGGAGAGGGTGCATGTATCTTTTCTGGTTCTAAGAAAACCATTTTATTTTGCACGGAGAAAATTCTAATACTTTCACACAAAATATGTAACAAAATAACAAAACCAGTGAATTAGGACCCTTTCCTGTCTACATTTAATCCTGCACTGTGGAATTTGCATAGATCTATTCTCATGAACAGTAGTATAAAAGGCAATGGCATCAGAAACATTCTATACCTTGTCTATAGACTAAGTTGAACTATAGATCCTGAACTGTTATAAACAGGGTGCAGAACAGTGCATATAGAACTCTTGTCTGCACATGTCTTCTCTACCTTCTTTCAAAATAAAGGGCAGTGTCACTACCTAGGATGTTGCAGACTGTGAAAAGCTTTTTATTTGAAAACTGCGAGCACCAGCCCAGGATATAAATTCCATCATGTCATTACAAACATGAAATGAATCAAACAAACAAAAAAACCCAATAGAAAATAAAATCTGTCCACAATAAACACAGATCCAAAAATGGTTTATGAAAGTGTTGTGGTCAAGAAAATAACACAGTAAAATAACTAGAAAATATGGAACAAAGATTGCTGTTTATTTATTTACTTATTTATTTTATTTATTATTTTAATTGATAATTTAATCTTCGTAATTTAAAATGGTATTAGTAACTTACAGAACTATAAATAAGTTTTACTGTGATGAAGAAAAACAGTTTTTTCAGGACAGAATCATAATCTCTTCTATCAGGTTTGAAGAGAGTTGAGCATTTGTCAGTATGACTGGTCTTAAATTCACAGAAAATAATACAGGGATGAAAAAAGTACAATTTCATATTATTGAATGACAGGTATAGACATCACAGCTGTTGGGCATGACAAGTGAAAATAACAGATCTAAACCATTGTAGTAAGTATGTTAAATTGAGCAAAATAGGACTGCAAACTAAATCCCTCCACTATTTATGACTTACAGGTAAAAAAATTCGGAACGCCCTTATGACAAGATGCAGATATTTTAGACCAATATGATCATATTTTTAATGTGTCAAGTATATTTACAACCCTGGAATATATTTGCAATCTGTCAGATTAACTATATAAGTGTCAGATGTGATTTGAAGAAACAGAAGGAAGAAATGCAATTAGAATATCAAAAAGGTACAATATGTTTATTCTTTTTGCATTTCTTCTGTCCAATTTTCCCACGTTTTTGTCACACCTCTCCAGTCTGACCTCCAAGATAAACAACCAAATATGCAAACCGTAAGGTTTCTTATTTTGTACTCATAGCCTTTTTTCCCCTGTCCTAGCTATTTCAAATCCATTAAATATTTCAGTTGTAGTTTAGGTATTTTCAGAATTAAAGAGAAGAGTTTCTTGCTTTTTAAAAGTAAAAAATGTGAAAAAAAATTGATTTTTATCTGGTTCATACACTAAAAGATTTCTCTTAGTTCACTGTCATTGACTTTCTCAGTAAAATGCTTCTTGATTAGCCTCTGGTTTTCTCTGGAGTATGCCAAATTCTCCTTCAAAGCTGGGTCAAAGCCTTTTGAATATTCCCAGCTTGCTGGTGTGTAGGGCAAGGATTCATCTGAGTGCTGTATCTTGCATTGAAACTGCCTGGTGTGCTAAGGGTACAGCCAGGCCTGCGCCAAACACACAGCAGGCTTTGGAGTGCAGCTCCAGGGGATCACCACTGTGCTGCACACCCTTACCTTCAAGCAGCTGCAGAACACTTGGCTTAAAGCATTCATTAGACATGTGCTTAAAAGGCCAAAGTTGTACTTCAGGAATACATACTAATTTAAAATGGAATTAGCAGCTACTTGCTACAGTGAGATTTCCCAGTGAGAGACTCTCCTGGATGCTTTGAGCAGTTTCTTACACAAAATATTGAAAATGAATAGCAGCACAAAACCTCTTAACTCCCTACACTTACCAAAGGCATTTTTTCCCTCTCCCTCTCCTCCAATAGACCTTTTTTCAGTGTTTCTGTTTATCCCCTCAGGGAAATCAAAAGTGAGTGTGTGTCTTTGTTCTTTTTTTTTGCTCCATCTGATATTGCATTAGTTCTGAGTCACCTGCATTCTCCCGAGCTCTCAGTCTGATCTTGTCTAGGAATTGTACTCATTAACTCAGCTGAAACAACAGTTTACAAAGACATCACTAGCATAATGTACAGAGTACAGAGTCAAGGTCAGGTTGCTTAACATATGCATTTGTTCAGCTGTTTTTGAATTTCCTCCTGCAAACGTGAGCTTGGGGACTGAGTGAGCAAGCTCAATGCTCTTAGAGATCATAAATGGAATAATTAGATGTAAGGTTCTTGCATCTGCAAAACTGGGTTTCCAGCTTTTAAATTTTTTTCTTTGCTGTTGTTTTAAAGATTTTTTAAAAAAATGTTAGCTACTATGAATAGAAAAGATAATGTTTGAGTATATTAGATTATCTGAGAAATACTTAAATACATGCAAATGGTAGCTGTACTATAAAACGTGTGGAAAATAGTAAAGTTAAGCTGCAAATGGAACTTGTAATTTCCTGATGGCTCTAATCTGTGATATATATCACCAGAAAAATTGTCACTTTTTCTCAAATTGAAAATATGAAGTACTTTTTTTGTATACAATACATTTTTTATTTAGTGGAATTTGCCTTGCACTTTTGTGTTAGGAGTGATGTCTTGCTTTTGTAATAGATGATGGACAGAGCCTATCTCATAACTGAGTTAATTTGAGTCATCAGGTAGCACAAACTATTTTATATTTTGCAAAACTATATGACCACAGAACCCACTTCTTTATAAAGATGTAGTTTAACTGGTTGATGTAACACTTTGTTGTAGTTTCTAAAATATTATAGTAACAACATATCTTTTGTCAAGTTCCTGGAGGGCTCCATCAAAACAAAAATTTCAGGTGGAAAATTTACCACAAGAAATATTTTGCCTGAGCCAAGACACAGTAAATGATGGCAGCAAAGGAGGACAAGAATGATAAGATAAAAATAGTGGAAGTAAGACCATGCATTTAAGTATGCAGGTCTCAACGGCTTTAGAAAGCTTAAAGTAGATCTCTATCAGCCATTCTACTTGCTAGTGAATTCATACCAGTGTGCTCTCTTTCTTTTTTTGGTCTTTTTTTTACTTTTCTTTCCTTAGTTGTTAATGGCAAGATCAACTTGAGGAGCCTATTGTAGCATTAAAGGGCAACCTAGAGGGAACTTCAAAGGTGTTTGCTACCGCAGCAGCTAAATGAATAAAGATGGACATGTTCCAAGGTGAGTACAATGGCAAAAACATAAAGGCTGACTCTGATATAGTAGGAAACAGGAGAAGGAGATAGAGCTTCAGAACAGAAGCAAGCCTGTCGTATCAAGACATGGCTATTTTGGCAGCTGTACTTTATATGAGCAGAGGAGTGCCGAGCCTGGTTGAGGGCTTTAGCAGCAATAAAAGAAAACATCGTGTAAGCTCATCTGAAGGAACCACATGGCCTTATCATGGCGATAAAGGCAATAGAAAAGGAGGAACTGAAAATTTTCTCTTGCATCACTGGTTTCTATAATGCTTGGAGTGTCTGAACAATCTGCAAGTACTGCCTCATGGCAATCCAGTCTAATGGTGGGAAGGGATGGAACATCTGGGTAAGAAAAACACAGAGTATTCCCATGCCCACACACTAAGTCAATGTTCTTATTGCTGATCCTCATTTTCTTCCCTTTCTTTCCTGGGTACTTTACAAATATTCTATACAGCAAATATTTTCCAGGATGGTCTTCAGTCTCTCCAGACTGATTTCTGTATTCTTGGTGCTTGCTGAATACCCTGAATGATCTGAAATCTTTAAATCTAATTGCGTTATTTATTAGCTTTTTGAGTAGACAGCTAAATCTACACTTAGCCTCTGAGAGGTTAGAACTCGAGCAGATGCTGTCTTGGCTGCCACAGAGGCCAGCATCGTCTTCTCTTTCCCCTTTTGAGTGTGGCTACCACAATAAAAGTGCTGCCTCTTGATCCTTTTAAAGAAGAGACCTTTTCTACAGGATACGTCCTCTTAAAACACAGGTGAGGAGGGACATTTATAAAATGCATTTACACTCCACAAGTAGAAGCCAAGAGGCACATATAGCCAATAACAGGGATGCTGTTTGTATGAATTATGTCTCAATAATTGCATTGCTCCTGAGTTAAATAATTTCCTTACCCATTTTTCCACCATCTTTTCTCCATTAGATTACAAGTATGAGATCTAAGTGCAAAATAGCCCTAAGATTGCCCTGGCATACTACAATTCTTTCCCAAACTGAAAGATTCCATCCCGGATAACACTCACAAATCGTCTTTCCATCCTGCAACCACTCACTTCACTTTTAACATTAATCATCTTCAACACATTTTAAAATAAATCCTACACAGGTGTTAGGAGTGATTTCCTCTGCTCTGAACCCATATGCATCTTCTATGCATTTATGCAGGCAGCAGAGTGGCCACTTTTTTCTGGCTTTTCTGGGATAGTAGAATTATGCCTTTTCTTGTAATACAAATCTTGTGGCAATTTTTGTAAATTTTTTCAAGTGAAAGGGAATTGGAGAATGGGAGAATACAGTGCTCGGTGTCACTTGTCTTAAAAACTAGAAAAGGGTTCAGGCAGCTACAGTTTAATGCTGCAGTGCCTAAAACTTCCACACTTGGACCCAAGTGTAATGTTTGCACTGAGGAGTGCACTGTGCTACTGAGAAACGGAGCACTTGGAGTCAGATTTGCCATATAAAATCAGGTGTCGCTGTTTCCTCGAATGAATGGGACATCTTGAGGTGTACAAGAGGGATTTGCACTTATCAGCAGCTGAAACAATTTGATGCTTAAACCAGTCCAGAGCAGGGTCAATCTACAACTCCATTTTGCTTACAAGGCATCTTCAGATGGTAGGTAGTCATGTCTCTTAAAATGGAATATGGGTCCTGAAGCCCAACTCCTGACCTTGGCTACCAAATAAGGTGTTAAGTGACCTTTCCTTTCTAGGATGCAAAAGATACATGACTGTAAAGTACAGCAATCAGAATAGTTAGGGTTGGAAAAGACCTTTAAAAACATCAAATCCAAGTAGGAGCAACTATTTTCAAAAGAGTGACCAAGCCAACAAACCAAAAAACTCATTGTGGAAAGATATTGATGAATTAACTTCTATTTTTATCCCTGTTGCCTCTTGTCAGACAAGAATATAAAAGAAATGGAGGCCAAAAGGCTTGTGTTTTGCATAGCACAAAGCTTTGCTGTTACAACATTCACCTAAGAAAGAGTGTTCTAGAGGTATCCTGCCAATATGCTCAATTGTAGGTACTTAGTAAATATAATGTTTGACCTGGAGATAATTGAAAAGATAAGAAGTAAATTCTTCCTGTGTTGAGGAGGCCATAAAGCCAGAATAGTTATAGTTGCCTTAGGACACTTTAAAACAGAAGCAGCCACCTGTGAAGCTTGAATGCTACCTTGAATTTAGACTTGGAAATTATTACTTTTTCCATTTGAACCTTCTGAATGTTCACACTTAAACTAAGCAGAATTACTCATGACCTTAACCTTGAGCACAGACAAAGTATTTGGATGGCCGTGGACACAAAGTAAGATATATGAAACTTAATAATGAAAGTGTGATTTTCCAGAGTTCCGGTCTGGGTTAGTACACACTTTTCTCCCTTACCTGCCGATTCATGTATACAATCAGCATGGCTACTTTGGTTTGAAATGACAAGGTCCCTAGTTGCTACTGATCTGCTGGGAAAGCCGTCTTCTCTTTGGGAAAGAACTTTGCAGATCTTGCAAGCCTTTTTAAACTTTCTCCAGCTTCATCCAAGAAAGCCTATTTGTTATTGATCTTTACACTAGGTAAGTTGTCCTCAGGGGAATCAGGCAGCATGATACTTTCTAGAACAGAACTAGTCTCTTGAGACCTGGAAGCCTTCCTACATTAAAGTGTTGCTTGTTGATCATTTCTTCCTTGGTTCACATATACACAAAATACACAAAAATACCAGGAAGCATCTAAATATAATTGAAAAGCGGATTAAGATTTACTGGTGTTCTATTACAGAGGTACAAAATACTACATAATTGTCTTTATTAAGAGCTAAAAAGTTTCACAACTATTTAACATTTTATCTCCTTTTGCTGACTGTAAATTAAGCTCATATATAAAACTAAGTAATTTTAAAAAATTATTAAAGTAAATGTCTAGTCATTTATAATACAAATCTGCTGCTTCAACCTCAAGTAGTTTCTCTTCCTGCATTGTTAAAGTGATTGATAGTCAATCCACTTTGCTCATCAAAAGGGTTGAGAAAGCCATTTCCACCACAAGTTCTTCTCTGTTACTTTTAAAACGTCAGATAACTTCCTTTATCTTTCTAGATGAAATGGCATTCACCGTATCTCAGGGGGTTTTTTTGTGTGTTTGTTATCCAAGAGTTATCTCAATTTGACTTCTTATTTTTGTCAGTTTTTTGCCTCTTTTTCATTGTCCCAATTTAATCTGATCCTCGTGTTGTTTTTTTCCTTAGAAGTGATTTTTTGCCATTTCTGTTAGTTGATAATACAATTTTTCTTGCACTACTTCTTATGCTTTTATCCAACTAGCTATGATATAAATCTATTCTACTCAAAAAAAAAGGTCAGTTTAACTATACTATCTTAATTAACCTACTTCAAGACACAAAATAGATTTTAACATAATTTGAAATATAAGGCGAACATTTTGTTTTAATCTAGAATCACTCTGTGTTTCTCCAAAATTCAAAATACTCTAATGATGTGGGTATTCCTTATTGTACTAAATTTCTAAAGCAACTATAAAAATCATTTACATTCATGAGCGGCGGTAATTTTTCTGAGCTGTTATTCATGTGTAAAGAGTTAAGCACATGCAAAAACTCCTATTTCACAGGAATAATTTTAAGATAATGATCATCTTTGGGTAGTTATTTAGAGAATATTGTACTGAAGCAATTTGGATTCAAGTGCCCCATTTTTGGTTTGAAAAAGGCACATGCACATGATTCCTCACACCTACATATGAGTACTAAAATTTTTGGCACCTCAATCTAAAAGAAGTGAACATTACCTTAGACAGCTATAATGTGGGATGATAACATAGTAGCTTGGCCAATAGATTAAAAAAAAAGTAATTTTCTTCTGGAAGATCTGCTTGATTGAAAAGTTCATGATCAATTCCCAAATCAAGACTTATATTTTCCCCAGCACATATGTCTGTATCCTGTGTCCTTTGTAGACACTGTAGCTATGTGTAGGTAAATATGAGAGAGAGCAGAAGAGGTTTAATAAAAATCAACAACAGATTTGTTTGAATAAGGATTGCACAATCAGGTTATTTACTAGCAGGCTGGCAAGTATCCAAGGTTACAAGTCCTTAGAGGGAAAGAATACACAAAGAGTGAAGACAAGCTGAGATTTAGGGTAAAAATATTTTAGAATTTGAGAACTGTTGTCTTGGGAATATATGGCAACTTTATATTTTTACTGTATTTCTGCAGTGCTACACACTACAAGCCTGACTTGTGTTGGCCCTAGAATTTCCATCTGTATGTATTAGGGCAAACTGTATACCTTGGGGCTATTCCCTGCCCACTCTTTCCAGTTATTATTCCTAAAACTGGCACACATGAGTTGGCAATATTAGAACTAGCACAAGATAAGTGACTTTTTGCTGCATTTCCGCCTCATCCACTTAAGAAGATTAAGTGATGTAGCATAGATTTTATATGCAGAAGACTTCTCTTCCAGAAAATGATAAAATATTTAAATCCATTTGTATAGAATTTTTCTCTGAAGTGAAATGCCCTTAATGTTGCAAATGGGTAGCTCTAACCAGCTCATGTTTGTCTTTTTGTTGGTGCGTCCTTTACATAGGAGTGATTTATGCCACCAAAAGAGTATTACAGATAGTGCAGAACTGAACATTTATCGAATCAAAATAGTTGCATTGCAAAAATGGTATTTTTTTCTCTGCACAGGAATTAGAATATCCAATCAGTATGAAAACTGAAAAAGAAGCAGTTGTCCTACTGTCACTACTGCCCTACCAAATAAGACATTATTGCCTTATAGAAGAATCCAAATTCAAATACAGGAATAGAACGGGTAAGGGAGATTATCCACAATTAAAACAAAAACCAAACCATCAAAAAAACCCACACCAAAGCATACCCTAATCTTTTGGGCAAAGAACTGTATTGGTATTTCATTTTCATCTGGTAACAGAAGATAGGAAAAGGAGTAGTGAAGGAAATCAAATAAATACATAAACCACTTCACATTTAAGTTAAAATGTTTTTTAAGAAATCATCAACTCACTTTCAAAATTGCAAAATAATGAAGACGTCAGTTACAAGAACTAGTAGAAAACATCTCTATGATTCAGGTCTGCAATTCCACTTATACACAGCACTTCTCTGTGTCTACCAACTCTTTCAGAGACAGAATGCTTAGTTTTAAATAAAATCATGAAATATATTTAAAAAAAAAAGTAGTTGGTTATAGATAATCTCTTCTGTTACTTTATAATCAATCTGTTAGTTTATAGTTAGTTAGTTTACAGATAATCTCATAATAGACTTAAACTCACAAATATTCATGATATACTGTTAAGCTGCAAATTAAGCATCTAAAGTGTTCAGCAGATGCAAGAAATGCTGGTTTGGACCTCTTTGTAGTACACACCACTCGAGACTCATTATCTTCATAAACCAAGATTGACCCTTTACACTTGGGCCAGAAGTTAAGAGAAAGTTAAAAACCAAAACAAAGTGTAACTTCACTAGCACCAATGTGTATTTTCCCACAGACTTGAGTGAGAAAATCTTTTGTCTTATCTACTAAACTATATGCTACCATTAAGCTCCTGAGAATTGATCAGATGGAAACAAATCCCTGCAGGGACTAAGCATGGTCAGAATCAACCCTGTGACAACCATTGCCCTATTTTCACCAAAGTTCTTAACAATATAAAAGGTTCCTTTTCTTGGAAGTGGACCTGTTAATTTTTTTCTCAGTGATCCAAAGCTTGCAAAAATAAATGGTTTGCCTGACTTAAATTAGTTTTTGCATGAATTTCTGTGTATTGACAATGAAAAAAAGAAAAAATCAAAAGCCATATTGTGGTGAGCAATTCTTGTGTGGAAGCACATTATGAAGGTGCTTGTCTCTTCAGTATCATATTCCTTCTCTTTAGTACCATATTTCTTTTTTTTCTTCAGACTCAATCTTTTTTTTTATCTTTAGCAAATACAAGTCAAGAACAATATGGAGATCAGATCAACATAATTTCCATTGCTTTCTCTAAAAACTGTTAAACAGTGAGACTGTGGGCTTTCATGCACACTTTAGAATATTGGCACATTTGTTCTATGGTACTAGAAAGATGGATGCACCTGCTTGCTCTTTTGCATTGCAAAGAGCCCCCTTGATTTTAGTGAGTTAAACCAAGCCTCTGAGCATGCCTTTGCAGGATCAAAGCTTAGCTGCTTCAAACTTCAAGCTTCAGACCTGACATCCCTAGGTCAAATTTCTTTTCTGTTTTAATAATCTGTTTCTGTAATTGCTTTTGTTAAGTGCTCTGTTCTTCGTCCTATCTTCCATAATTAAATTTGTAGTTCAAACCTATACTTATTTAGCAATTTATCAAAATAAAACTGAAGCTAGCTATGCTGCTTTTGACAAAAACCACAGAATAAATAAAGCAGGTAATTATTTTTTTTTTTTCCCAGGAAAAATAAAGTCAAACCAACAGGTCGGGTAGAAATTCATAAAAACTGAGACTTATTTAAACACACACACATAAGAAATCTTAGAATGAGACTGGGAAGACAGAAATCTTTTTTTTTTCTTGCAGATTAGGTGCCTATGAATTGCACAAAGATTGCCCAGATACTTCAATTTGAAGCATAAAATAGTTGTTTCTCAAACCCTGAAATAGCTCCATAACTGGACATAAAATAAGTAAAGGAGCGACACACAGGGAAAAAATTTCCATGTTTCTCTTTGACAGAGTTTTAAAGTGTAGGCAACCCAATGAGACGTATGAGATTTATATTTCAAATTATTTGCATGAACCTTACCACATGACTCTCTTACCTCTGAAGTTTTTTTCCTTTCACTTAGATCTATGTGCATTCATACCATACTGCTTTGCTTGGTGGAAAAGTAATGTCTTTAAAACTGACTTTCTGATTTGGGAGTTTTGCTTTGTAGATAGAAGTTAAAGTAGTCAGGCTTTATGCCAGGGACTCATGAACCAATTTGTTCAGGCTTGTCTCTGGTGGAGCTTAAGCTGCTGATTAACTACAGATAGAAATGAGCTTTATTGGATGACATAGCATCTAATATCTTAGAAATCACCAGTTTATAGAATGGCTGTAACAATAGAAGGTGGATTAATCTTGTCTTTGTTTATTCTGATCAGCTTTCAGCTTGATTATTTACCTAAAAGACATTATGCACAAGAGAGAGGGTCTTTGTGCTTTTCACTCTGGCACTCACAAATGACATGGCCTTCAGTGTTTGGAAATTGACTTTAAGGCCACTTCTTTACTTCTTTTTTTTGTCTTCAGAACATGGTCAAAAATCCTGAGTGATGGTACTGATTGCTTTTGATTGATCCAATTTTTCTTCTGGAGTAAGTAAGAAAAGTACTTGACATTCTTCCTCAGGTCTTGCCTCTTGTCTCCTGGTTTTGTTTAACTGAAGACTATTCCAGATGATGAATAATCATAAGGAAAAACAATAAATAATAATCAGAAAAAAATATGAGAAGACTGAGGCTGAATGGGAGCAGTGTGGTTTCCTGTCCCTAATGATTTTCCAGCTATGCTCTACATGCTGGACCTATCTGATCATCCACAATATTCTTATCCTACTGTTGCCATCTTCCTGGTACTGAAATTAGCATAACTTTTTTCCTGCAGTAGCTCTATTGACTAGCAATTAAATACAACTAAGGACATTTACTTTATAATTTACCTGTGCAACTGGACTGTCTTATAATTTGTTTCAAACTGTGCATTATAATCTCTATTATAAAATGCAATATGGAGGAAAACTTGTACTGTTACTGAAGAATTTAGCTGGGCAGCTACTATTAACATAAGTAGAAATCAAACAGCTTGATCCTTTTAAAGTTTGTTGGCATTCAAATACTTAAATATTCTGAAAATTGTGTAAGAAAACAGGATACTTCCAATCAACTTCCATGTCAAAAACTTACCCTGTGTATTTACCTGCTTCACCCCTATAAAGTGAAAATAACTTCCTTTTTTATCAGTTCTTTTACTACTGGCCAAAAAGTCTTCATTTTTCCCTTAGTATAACAGAGCCTTTATTTTTGCCATTCACTGAGAATTTTCAAACTTTTGTGATGAGTGAGGCAAGGTGCTTTGAGAACACAAGTATGTGATCATGCAGTTAAAGATATAACACACACCTTCACATGAAGGTAGACTGATACTGGCAAACAACCTTGTCTCTGACACTTCCCAGCTCAGTCCTTTGGTTTTCCAACCCAAGTAAGATTCTTCAATCCATTTTTTTGGGTGAAGAATTGGTTTATGTGAATTAACATTTGCAGGAAGTGTGATTCAAATAAAGAAAGGAATAGTCTGAACTAAATTCAAGTGTTGCACAGCTTTCCAAAGAATGTGAATTCCTTGCGCATCATGTAGACTAAGCAACTTTTCCTACTTTGCTTTCAGAAAGCATTGACTTGACATCATCATGTTACTCTATATCTTTTTGTGCCTCGGAGGCAACTCCTCTGCTCTTTATCATAGTATGTGATTATTTATCTTCCTCCTAAGTAAGTTTATCTACGGTTATCTATATCTCCAGTCTGCAGGTTAAAGAAGTGACTTCATTGAATTTCCAAGTCAATCTACAGAAGATCAGTATTTGAGCACTGTAGTTTAAAAACAGGGCAATAGCAACTTTGGAGGGATTCTTACATGCCCTTACTTAGCTACACTAGTTTTTTGTAGAAGAGAGACTTTTTGGTGAAACTTTTCTGAAGTAAAAAATATACTCCTAAAAATATCTGTGGAAACTAGATCCCAGGAATCGTATAATCTTCCCTTTCTTTTTCAGTTCTGCCGTTGTATCTATCCTGCCTTGAAGGAGCTGAGACATTTTCTGATAAGAAACTCTTGCTCAGTTCTCATCACTTTGCCCAGATAGATGGATATGAGCTCAACACAAGTTCATCAGCCGTGAATAGAATGAATAGGATGGGATTTTTTTCACTGCTACAATTCTGATATTACATTTGAGCCCACAATTTTCTTATTAAAACAAAGTAGGAAGACAAAGGCCCACAGGCAATTGCACATATAAACCCAAGCTACTGGGTCATAAAAAGACAACATATTTACCATAATTTTAACACAGTGTGCAACAAGCAGCAGATATTGGTCTCAGTGAACAAAGCTCCATCTTCTTCTTAGCATCTGGACCTGTAAATTTCTAAAGCAACAATGCCATAATGAAGACAAAGGTGCCTGCCATCTGTTCTGTTTTATGAAGATTATTTGTTGCCCTTGTGATTTTGGAAAGTTTCCAGTAAATACTCCAGCAAATTTGAACTTAGAAATAGACAGGTATGAGGCATATGACCATTATTGTGTCCGATGTGCTATAAAACGTGAAGCAATGAGGAAAGACAAAGGAGAAGATAAAAATAGAGCACCAAACATAAGGAAACAAATGTTAATAGATATAAAGGATATTTGATTTTTTAAAAACTTTTCACTAAAAATTAACAATTCTATGCATTAAAAAAAAGCAATATTAAGGCTGTGACTTCAAACACTTAAAAACAGTAAATAGGCTGTTGAACTCCTCATCAACTGCATAGAGGTCCCTGGTGGCTTTATGAGAAACTGTCCTGCCTGAGGAGCTCAGGTGAATGTGAGGTGTGCAACTTGAGACAAAGATGAAAAGATACTGATGGCACATATAAAATGGATGGGAGCAAACAGCTCTAAAACAGGAGTACAAGAATGACACTTAAAACTAGGAAGAAATTATGGTAAAATCATTAAGTCTGGAAGAAGAATTGACAACACATGACATTTCTATTTCATTTTGTGAGGCAATGCATAAAATTTAACTTTACTGTATTCATTTGAGTGCCTGGGGATGTCCTGTTGTCACTATGAACTAATGAAGTACATTTCCTGTCATCTGCTCAAATTTGCAGCAGGAACAGTCTCAGACTATACAATGTCTTCTAGACATAAAAAAAAAAAATAACCAGGTGCGAGTAGATTTAGAAAAACATTGTTGTGACCAGGAGATTCATATTAAGAAGAATGATGTTTTGAGCAAAATAGAGAGCTAGCTGTTCTGATTTCTATTCAGAACCTTGACACAGTCTTCTTTTATGATCACAGAGAAGACTTATATGAGGCTGGATCATCTAAAGATGATAGAGACCATTGAAATTTTTCACTTGAGGTTTTATTTATTTATTTTTTAGGTCAGTTTAACAAAAAAATTAATTGCAAATCTATGAAATGAAAAAAAAAAAAAAAAAAGAAAAAATTCCAGCCACTCCTCCAAACCTGAATGGAAGAAAGTCTCAGGTTTCTTTTACAGTTTGTTTCAGTTTTGTGGCCTGGCACTAAATGTTTGGCTAGGGCCTCTAGAATCTGGTATAGAGCTATTGCAAGATTCAGGTTAGAATGTTTATGGCTAAATCAACTCTGCTATATCAGCTCTTGATCTGTATAACTTTGCTTACTGTTGCAATGTTCTCCTGAGTTGCTATTAACATGTTTGACCAGTCAACAAACAAATAAAGCATATAAATTGTTTATTTTGAAATGAAAATAACAAGGCTGTGATCCATAGTGAAGAGATTACAAGCTGCTAGGGTTATCAGAGGACTAAGGAAATATGTTCCAGTTCAGTATTTGTTTAGAATTTTCTCTTTTCATACTAAGATAGTCATAAATAAACTAAACTAAAGTAAAATAACATGGACTGTTTTTGTAAAGGCATCATCAGATAGAAAAAAAAAATACAATGCCTCTCTGTGGCAGCTGTGGGAGGACACAGTCCTGCACAGGAAGGCTTCAGAGGATATTGATGAAAAGAGAGCGAGACCATGAAATGGAAACAAAGTGATAAAGAGTCCTGGAGGCATTGATTTATGAGAAAGATCAAAAAGGTAAAAGAAATCTATAGCTAATCAGTGACTGAGGATAAAAGACAGCAATGGATGTGGGCATGGTTTACAGTCATGCAGGGAAGTATTACTGGAATAATAGGGGGTTTTGGGGACTGGTAGCCTCCTCTAGCCATCATTCCAAGATGACCTGGTAAAAGAGCTCAGTAGGCTAACTAAAATTAGAAAGAAATGGAAATAATAAAGGCAGTGATGGAATACAGGTAATAGAGAGAACACAACTAGATTTCTAATTTCGAATTCAGTAGCATATTAATGTTAAACTGGAGCTGGGAGAAAGAATTTGCTGTGCTGACTGCTATAGTGACTGTCCTCAGCCTACATCCCTTTTCTCTTTTTCCATGGTTATCTCTATCACGCTGGACAAGGAAAATGTAAGGATCATGTATGCCTGTGGTGCTTAGTAGCTTGTGAGGCAGGATAAATATAAGATATTAATTCAGCCTAAATTCAGTGCATGGGGCTGTGGAAAGTATTGAACCTTGCTCACTCCTAGTAGTGACTGACTCATCTGTTGTTGTATGAGGACAAATGAATGACCTCTCACCCTAGTGACCACAGACACAGTGCCATCCAATCGGAAAAAAACCTCCCTGTTGACCTGAAATGAAATATATTCATATTTATACATGAAGATATAAATGAAATACTAAAGAACTTTTCTGGTGTGTGAATTGATGGACAGGTTTTAATATCAGCCTCCAAAACTCCTGAGTTTATCATATGAATTACAGAGTTTGATTGGTACATCTGGAGGGGAAGAAAGCCAGGAGGGATGTGTTTAATTTTTTCTCCTTTTGATGACATGAAAATCCCTGTATAATCTACTGAAGAAAAAAAGCACAGCATGTCTATGAATGGACCTGTCTACCAAAGATAATCCTGGCTTCAGGATTTCTGGCACCTAAGAACCAATGAGTGGGATTTAGCATATCAGGAAAGAGTGAAAAAGGTATTATTTGAACATTCAAACAAACTTGGTACTGCTTTCAACAAAGGTGGTACAGGTCATGTGTTCTTCTAAAGAAACCCTATTCAGAAGCAAAGCAAGTGCCAAAGTTGCACTTAACAAGCAGTGAAGGTCACATGAGGGCACAAAAAATGACCATTTCAATAAAAATTTATGTTTGTTTGGACTAAGAATGGTTTAGCCTTCATGAGCTCTCCAGTTCTCGCTGTTAGGTTGACTTGTGAACAACCGTCTTGCATAGACTTCTGTCTTAAGATAACTAAGATGTTTCTTGGTGATAAGTGTTTTTAAGTGTTTTTAGTAAGATTTTTTTTTTTTTAAGTTTTTTTTTTTTTTTTTTTTTGCTTTGGGAACCAATTAAATAGGTAAGGGCTAATGGCTAGGGCTATGATTCGAAGTGGCTTAAACAGGCTGGGGGAATGGGCCAGCAAGAAGGTTTCACAATTCCACAACAAACACCAAGTCCTGTACCTGGGAAGAAGATCCCTGGTAATCACTCGGGAACAGGTCAGCTGAAAAGGAGCTGAAGATCTTGGCAGACAGGAAACTGAATGTGAGCCAACACTGTGCCCTGGCAGGAAAGGCCAGCAGCATCTGGGGCTCCAGCCAGTAGATCAAAGGAAATTATTGAGTCCCACTATTCAGGGCTCAGATGCCACCTAGATCCTATGGGGAAGTAGGGGGTCCCCCAGTACAAGACTGATAAACTGGAGTCAATTCAGTGAAGGAGCACCAAGATGCTCTGGTGGGTGGAGTGCTTGTTCTGTGAGAAGCTGAGGGACTGGTGCTTTTGAGCCTGGAGAAGAGGTGGCTTTGGGGACACTTATCAGGTCTTCAAACCTACAAGGTGGTCCCTGAGAAAACTAAGCTGTGATCCTCTCTAGTGGTACATGGAGCGAGAACAAGACATGATGGACATAAAAAAATAGAGAAAATTTTTTATTCTGAAGACAGCCAAGCAATGGCTGCTCAGAGTTGTCAAGTAGTCTCTGTACTTGGAGGTTTTCAAGAGTCAGCTGGACACAAACCTGAGCACCTGGTCTGACCTCAGATCTGAGACTATTTTGAGAAGGATATTGACTTGAAATGAAATGTCGCAAGGTCCGCTTCTACCTCAGTTACTCTAGGATTCTTACTCAATGACACTGCCACTTTAGTTGGGTGATCTTGCATGGTCTAGGCAACTGATCTACCAAAGGATTTAAATGAGAGTACTACACTGAACTGAAATCAGAGAGGACCGTAGCTAAGAATTTTACTGGAGCACTAGGTTTAATATCCAAATCTGTTTAAACGTGTCACCCACTTTATAAATACTTCAGTATCACCTACTTAAAGAAAGAAAAAAAGGAGTAAGCCAGTTTCTGCTCACAGTTACAGTGATTAAGTGCTTGTTTTTTCACATTTTTTAATATGGAAAGATGAGTACATTCACTGATATCCCATAACACTAACAAATAAAATATAATGATTCAGTGCTCAACCAAGGGAAAATGAAATGCACATGAAATTCATATTGCTGTCTTCTGGTTTACCTGTATAATTTTAAAATATCTAAAAAAAACCCCAAACAGAAAGTCTTAGCAGAAAAAAAAACAAAACAAATCCACAAAAACTTTTTAATGGATTGAACCCCAGAACAAGATTAATTCTATTAATTCAATTTATTATTTAATCAAGGAATACAGAATTCTGGATATGCTACCAAAGCATTTTAAAAAGCAAGTTAATAATGCTCAGGTGACTGACAATACAGCAACACTATCCTCAGGCTTCATTTTGAATCTAATTTATTTAATCCAAAAAGCCCAGCCATGCAGCAAGCAAGGTAGTCTTTTCTGGTTTAAGTAAAGATTTGGAGGTAAAGAAACTACATACTACAGAAACTATAAATGTTAACTTTTTTTTGCTTGATTTGCCGTTCAAAAATTATTTAAAATAGAAAGACATCAATTTTGTCCTGTAATTACTTTGTCAAGGTTACCAATTTTATACCTAGCCAACTGATTTTTTTTCCTGGTTCTATTCTCTGCTGCAAAAATATTATATTTGAAATGAAAGGCACTTATGGTATACCTAGAAAATTTACTTTTAAAATGAGCACACAGTTTGTACATTAATATACATTATTGTTATAACAAAGTTAATAAAGTTCTTATAGACTGTATTAACTTGGAATGGATGCATGTTTCCATTTGTTTGTTGTGCTGGGTCAAGAGTCTCCATAACACTGATAAACATGGTTTAAAATTATCTTTTTTGTCTATTAATTTTCCTTTTACCTTGTGAATACTTCCTTTCTGTCTTCATTCCTCTTTCTACCTTTTGGAACTTCTCCAAGTTATCTCTATATTTGAACTGCACATTTCTTCTCTAATTATTCTCTAACTGCCTACTTCCTTCCCCTTCCTTGTTACAGATTCATCTCCCTTTCATTCCAGTCCATGACTTGACATTTGTTCCTCTAAGAAGAGGACCTCATGGAATCTGTAATATCTTATGAGAGATACTAGCATGGAGTAGAAGCACATGACCTATTGAAAAGAGGAATGGAAAAAATTTGGTATGGGAGGGTGGCAGTCCTCACTGTCCCTTAGATATCAGGAGTCCAAGAGTGATGGATGGAAGTGTTGTGCAATGAAATATCAGAAGCAAAGAGAAGCTGTTTTGGTGGCCGTGTTCAAGAGAAGGAGGAGAAAGGCTATGTCATATCAAAAGGTTACATATATGTATATATTTATGCACTATTATTAGTGTTATATTTCCTTTCTTTGTGTTTCTGCTTTCAGAGCTAGAAAATTGCTATTATTCCTTACAATGTATTTTGCTATCAGAATTGATCTCTTTTTAAACACTGTCTCGATTAACAACTGCATGCTTTCACCACAGGCTGCATAATTAAGAAAGTACTGTGACTATCCTAAAGTAATGAGAAATGTGCAAATTAAATTGGCTGTGGAAGATGTTAAAAATTTCTAATTGGGGAATGCACCCCGTTGGAATATGAAATCATAGAAGTACGCAAATCAGAGCACTGCTTAACTTTCATTCTAAGAACAAGACTGTAATTATTTGCAAGTTACACAAAAAAACTGGATATCAAACTATCTTCAGAAGTCACACTAGAACCGTGATTCTGGACTTAAATTCAAATACAAGAATATATATGTTTTATCAGAAGAGTTTTATATATATATAATATTATTACAGCAGAAGAGTAATCCAGACTGTAAAATGACAAAAGGTATCATTTCTCTGAGATTGAAATTAATTTTGTATCATATTAAAGATGGCTACATCTATTTTTTTAAAGTTGGGTAGTTTCCCAACTGTATGCCTTGGGATTAAAAAAAAAAATTCATCAAGCAATTAAGGATAATATGAATAAATGTCACAAATAATGAAGATATTTTGACAACAGAATACAAAAATTGAGTAAGATTTATTCAGGATAGGAAGAACTGCCTTTTTTTTCTAGGGAGTGAAAAGGAAACTATAATTTTTATGAGGATTTAAATACTTATATGTCACACATAAAATATTACAGAAATATTGTATGCTTTGTGTTAAAAACATTGAAATAAAGCAAGTTAGAGAAACACGGGTTTTATTGGTCTGCATGTCACCATGTGTGATTTGTCTCAGACTGGTGGTCTTTAAAATAGTGACCTGCTGTAATTTTAAAACACGACGTGTCCTCTTCCAAGTTTGATATTAAGGCAAAAAGATTTGGATCCTTGTGCCAGTTTAATAGGATAGGTGGTCATGCCCTACTGCCATGGGGGTAACATAAACCCTTATGACTGATGGTGTTGTATTAGCCCAGGTCCCCAGGAGAATTTGGGACCATGCTTCAACAAAAATAGAATAAAGTGACAAGCCCATATCTGAAAGAAAGAAATACTGCCCAATACAGTTACACTGTTTAGGCCACATGATACTGAAATTTCACAACAGAAATATAATTTGGTTTTAAAAAGGAATGACATGAGCGGGTGTGGGATAACAAGCCATGAACAGAAAGTTTTTTAAATATAAAATGCTCAGAATAATGAGAAAGTTACAGCTCAGAATGGAGAAATACAATATAGCTCCACAGAGACATTTGCAAACAACTGCCCTGCACAGGAGACCTTAATCATATATGCTGTTCAGCTCTTGTTTTTAAGATCTCTAACAGTCATCTTTCCCTTTTCGTTCATTAATATTCTATGAACATCTTTAAAGAAGAGGAAGATGGGACATCAGTGTGTACTGTCATACACAAGTTATCCCAGACTCTCAATAGCTTCTTCAATTTCAGTTGTTTGTGCATGGGATTCTGGTATTCTGACAAGGGCTACTGCTGATGTGATGGCCCAAAATATCTCAGTTTCCCTTTCTTTCCATATGTTTCTTCCCTCAAAGTCACTAGGGATGACACAGACCTTTGACAACACAGGGGAAGAAGGGGCAGGTCCTGTCCTTCTGAATAAGAGATTTTGGTAGAGCCACTCCAGTGATGATCCACCCCAATAAAAAGCAGGCAAAGAGTAAGGAAAGACACATTCGTTATGTGACTCAACACACACTTTACTAAAACGAAAATTACTCCTTAAAATTGTATTCCTGACACATTTCAGAGTATTGTGTAGGCACAGACATTTTAATTAGAATTTTGTGATCCTGAAAGGGAAAATTCTTTATGAGATAAAGCAGTACTTCAAAAGTGCTTTTAGATTTTGAATTGTTTTCTTGGAGTTAGATGCTAACATTCCCACTGTGGTCTCTGAAGTGCCATAATATGTGTCTTCATTTGTAAGATCACATGCCATTTTCCAGATAAAATGCTACTATACCTGCAACTCTGCTAGATGATCTTGTAATTATGTAATTTATTTTTCTTAGTTCCTTTTTTTCCCCACTTTTTAGGCTGGTGCTGTCTTTCATTATTCAAAGTACATTTGATATTGAACCACATTTTTTGTGATTTATATTGATCATGCTTTTATGCAATCATCCTTTTGTTCTCATGCCTGTGTTTCAGCAATTGTCACTGTGTACATTTATTACACTGTTAGCAGAAAATATTTCTCTTTAGGAGTAAATCTCTATCTAATTTGTAATCCATTAATATTCTATTTGATAACGCTTTTTTGTATAGCTCAAAGCCTGAGTATAATTGTTTTTTTTCTTTGCTATCTATTCTTTAGACTGAAAATATTAGACGCTACTTTCTCCAAGTACTCAATAAGTATTATTAAAATATTTAATGAATGGAAAGTATTTTGAAATACATCCTTAGCATGATATTTATGATTAGAGGAATCCAAAAAAGTGAAAAAGCATTTTTGTCTTTTCAAGTTACAATATGTTAGTGTTTCCAATTGCAAAAACTTAATTAATACTGTAATTTGATTCTCATTAATGATCAAATATTTGTGCTGAACCACAAAGATCCTTACCCAAAGAAAATATACCAAGTTATGCTACATGTAACATAATGAATATGAGACTAAGGAACGAAGGCAGAAGGACAGTACAGTAAAAGTAGAGGAGTTCCCTGCATAACAGGATCATATTTTATCACAACTGTGATAATGTTTGGAAGGATACAGCCAAGTCAGGATTATTTGTTATGCTATCTAGATAAATAGATACAACCTAAGTAGATAAATGGCTGATAAGATTCTTGCAGACATTACAGAAGAATGGGCTGATCGGAAGGGATTTAAAGGAAAGGGTAGGAGCCCTGTAGGTATTTTAGAATCATGTAAAAGGAGATCTTTCCATAAAGGAAAGAAAGGGTCATGGGAGAAATGAGAAGAACTTGCGGATGAAGTATCCACCTTGAAGCAGTTGAGGTACCTGCAGAGTGTGCAAACAGAAATACCACTACATTCTGCACCTGAAGGATTGGCTAGTTAAATGGACAGTGCACACATGTGCATAATCCCAATGGCAGTGAAAAAGAGTACAAACCTTGGGAATGGCAAAGAGGAATTAGAACCGAAGGAGTAACAATAAATATAGTGACAAACACTTGTAGATTTTTAATCTGTATGACAAAAACAGAAACAGAAAGAAATGGTGCAAAGACACAGCATTATTTAATTTTGAAAGCTCTGTCAGGAAAATAACTCCTGGAGAAGATAGTTTATTTCTAAATGTATTGCTGTCTGTAGTTAAAATGTGCTGTCATATAGATACTCTGTACAGCTCTATGCAGTGACTTGGAGCTGTGCTTCACTTTGAGACTGATCATTGAGGTTTTTCACAGAAATGATTTACTGGGAATGGAATAGAATTGTCCTCAAAGAACAGGCACAAGTGACTGTGAAGAGGATGAAGAGGAAATAGTGCCTGAAATAATGTTTGATTTGAGCATTCTTATTCAAAAGCAAAGCATTACAAAAATACACAAGTCTTGCAATGTAGTTATTCTGGTATGTATGAGTAGTTTTCAGTACATGGACTCATTACAACTGTAATATTTAATTTCAAATAATTTAGTTTCATTTTTCAACAGGAGAACAGTAACCTAAAAAGTACACAAAGAAAAGACTTTATCTAGGGCAGTGCTATTTATTTCCTAAAAAATAAGGGTCATGGTCCTGGGTTCTTTCAGGTCAGAAGCCTGAGCTTGTGAAGACAAACAAGTATTTTCATACCCATCTGGACTCTGCAATCAACCCAGATTGCTGCTATAATGACGATGAAGTTATTCACCTGCTCAGTGAATCCCAGGCGTGGAACGAATGCCTGCTCTCTGTACCAGCCCTTCTGTGCACCTGCCCCAAAACTTTAGTTCCAGCAAGTAAGAACTATTAATTGAAACAACACTGTTAAAGAATTCAAGAGCAAATTTTTATTTTTTCAAAAGCTCCAAAATTCTATTTCCTCTTTAAGTCCAGTTCTGGGCCATAACATATATCACAGGGACTGAGTAATTTACTGAATACTTAATTATTGAGTGTAAATTTTCTCAAGCATGAGTTTCTCGATAATGAGTTTAGTAAAAACAAGTAAAGGAATATCCAGAAAGAGGTTCAATTTAGGCTGAGTTTTATGAATTTAATGTCGGTGTCTTGGCCAATTTGCATGCGGGTAATTCCTGTCTATATTGCTTTTGCAATTCAACTGGAAAAGAGGTTTCCTTTTTCACCTTTGAACTTCTTTGTTTTGTTTCCCCATGTCATTGATCTGTTGCTGCATTTTGACTCCAAAATGATCTTCTTTTATTTTTTGTGGCCTCATTTAACTTAGTTCTCATTAAATAAGGGGCGCATCCTCCATGTTCAATTCACATCAGTACTTTTATTTTATTCACAATTATGTTCTTTACTTTTGTTCTTAAGAGTAAATTTGCAAAAATAACCTTTGTAATTCTAAAGCACTTTCAAATGAAGTAGGAATTAATGTTCTATAGCAGATTTCTAGGCACTGTGCTAGGAAATCTCTTTTTTTAACCAATGCTCTTGGGCTTAGAGAAAGATTCTAGGAACTCTCTCTTTTTTTTTTTTAATAATATATGTGCTTTTCTCAGGTAGGTGTTTTCTCCAGGTCTCACAGAGACTTGTTTGAGCCTCAAAACATAAAGCCTCAAGACTTTCCATAATGTTTCTACCTAGCAATGGTAATAATTTTGGAAGGTCTTGTTTTTTATTCCCTTTTTATTGTATGACACAAGATATAATGCCAGTCCGGTAATCTCAGAATTGTTCTCACTAAATTACATCTCATGTAACCACTCACAAGTCTGCTAAGTTGGTATAAAAACATCAGAGCCATGCTGGTCTATGTTCATTCTTTTTTTTTTTCTTTTTTAACTTTTCACTGGTAAGCACATGGTAATAAAGGTGAGCGGTGAAGAAGACCTTCCCTTTAGACAGTTTAATTTTGGATCAAAATCGAAGTTCTTTAGGTTAGGTGTCTAATATCCACTAAGCTAAATGCCTACTAAATTCTGCGTATTGGATGAAATATCAGAAACAAATTCCATTTGGCTTAGAATACAAAATATGTGTTTCTAGCTTCACAGAAATAGGACTCCTCTATAATGTGTATTATTGGGAATTATTTTAGACTTTATGTCAAATAGGCTCACTTAACTATTCCAAAAGCCTTCCAGTTTTCATTCTGCATCAGGAGAAAAAGCTTGAACAGTGAAAGGGGCAGGCAGAGAGGAAAGTGCATTAGTTGAACATGCCAAAGGGTAAGCAACAGAGAGAGAAACCACTCATCCTTTAAAATTAAATCTCACTGTGTGTGTGCTGTGTATTCTATATTTGGTACTGTTCTTTTTACTGTTATTGAAGTTCTTTTCCAGTTCAGAGCCAACAGCTATAAGTGTAACTGATCTGGATTAATTTACACTGAATTTTGTAACATTTATTTTGACAAATAAGGTTTTTATTAAAATAATCCATTTCAGCATATAATTATCAGCCACAACTTTCTCCTGCAATATTACAAGGAAATTTCAAATAAACTAGCTGCCTGAAAAATAAATAGAATTTAAGTTCTAAATAAGTATAATATAAGCTCCACATCTGTAAAACTTAGAGACCAATACTTCTGAGGCTGTGGAATGCTCTAGTTGTATGAACATTATGTGAATTAAGTTACTGCCAGGACTGATGTATTAAAATGCATTATTTATTATTTCATCTCAATCTCATTGAAATCTTTGTCTTGTTCTGATGTGTAAGTTGAGTTCTCCTCATTTTCCCCCAATTACTAACTGACACAGCCTACAGAATTGCTCTCAGGAGACTGTAAGGCAAAACTTCATTTGCTTCAGTAGGCACGGTAAATTTCTAGCAGTGTTAAAATAATAAATTTGTTTAAGAACTTCAATTTCTGAACTGATCTCTTTTATGCTTGAGATATACTCATTCTAAATGCCTGTACTGATAAAACAAATGAATGTGAAACCAAAGTACGTGTGCTGGTAGGTACCATTTTAATATGACGATGTGATTGGAGTTTAAATGTGAGATACTAAGATGTGTCCATAGTTCTTCATTTTTGGGTATTTTCTGAGGCCTTGAGACCTGCATAAATATAAATTCCACAATATTTGGATTGGGAAGCATCAGAGCTAAAGGTCATGAAGATATGAAGTTCCTAAGGTTCTGTTTCCATGCCCTGTTCTGCCATGCTACGCTGTGCTGAATACACTGCTCTGTTTTGGATGCCGTCTGTTGCTAATACTGGTAGATAAAGATGCTGTCCTTACACACTATCTCAGCACCAGGAGGATAGAGGAACGAGCTTGAAATTTAATATAGGAGATTGATAAAAGCAGCTGATGAACTGGACTGGTATTTCTTATGTTAGAAAAATACTTGGCAGTGCACACCCGAGCAGACACCTACGGCTTCACCAAACCGAGTCTTACGGTAGGATATGGCAGTGTTGCAACAGCTTTGAAAGCCACCTTCTGACTGGGGTGTGTATAAATGCTAAGTCATAAAATAACATCGCTCAAGACTTTATGCCTTGTGTCTCATTTCTTCAAAATTATGAGCTGTGACTGATCAGTAATACTTAGAAAGAGTTTTGTAATGTGTGATTGAAAAATCAAAACAGTGTAAAATAAATTTTTACTTCCTGTTCCCAATAAAACTGGACTAAATATGTACAGAGAGAAGAAACCTGTAATTCAAAGGCAAAAACTGGTTTGTTCTTGAATCAAAGCAGGAAGTTCTTTGGAGCAGATTTGGATTCAATATTTTTATAGAAGAAAATCATGAGTTTTCAGAAGCAAAACAGGTGAAACAACATACTCAGTGATTTTTTTTTTTTTTTTTTTTTTTCCCCAGGATGTGCTCTGCAATCTGTAATGAAACTTCTGGTCAGACCCATGACCATGACCAGATTCCTCCTGCGGAAATGACCTTTAACCCAGGACTGGAGATCTAAGGTCAGATATTGAGGGCCAAGTTCAAGTATTTGATTCAAGAAAGATAGCTGATGGCAATGAATTTAAGGTCAGACGTATAGATCAAAACCCAAGCCAGAGCCTGAGAGTGACTTATGCCACATGGCTATGCACAAACCTATTTCTCCTGAAGTGGGACAGATTTATCAATACTGATGGCTGAACCGACTCTGTGTTTTGTCAGTCTCCAAACCATGTTTCAGCATTTCTTAGCACCAGAGAAAACTGAGGCAGGGAACATGCTAAAAACTAACCAGTGTAAGATGATGACAGTGACTTGTTTTTTTGCTAGTGCTGATGTAGCCTTAATGTCCTACATTCCAGTCTTCCCTTCATTTTCAGGGTTATAATTATCAGCAGTTCAGCAAAATGTAAATACTTCCACTCAATAGAAAAGGTCATGAGAAGATCAGCTCAGCCTTTCAGTACAATCACTCTGAATCCCTGAGTACAAAGGCACTGGCAACAAAGCATCTGAAGCAGGTGAGAAGAATTGTTATGTTCATTTTGACCAGAGTAAGGTCAGTACTGATAAAGGCCTTAGCTTAGTTTTTGATAGCAGTAATAGAGAAATCTGTGACAAGTCATCAAACGCCCGTGTGACTCACCTCTCCTTTATTTAGCAGCCTTACTATGACGCTTTAAATAGCAGAGAATACCCCAAGGTGTTTTTCCTTTCCTGATTTGCAGTGATGGTTACTGAGGCACTTGGCAAAAATGGATGCTGCCTCTCTGATGCTTCCCATTCCAGAGCTTGCTTGTTGGAGCAGGGAATCTCTACAGATGGCTACCCTACAGCATTAGGATGCATATGCTGTTTTCTTCTTTGAGTACCAGTGTCTTCATAACCAAGCACTCAGGACTGAAAGTATTTTAAGTTTTAAGCTTACAAAGCTTGTGAGGTTTAAAGGGATGCTTGAGTTATAAGTTTTAAGCTTTTATATCTATATATAAAATTATACAATGATTGTATTTTATTAAGCTTTTATCTATAATAAACTTTTTGAATATAATAAGTTATAAGGTTTAAGCTGATGCTACTGCTGATGTCACTGCTCTTGCTCATAGTAAGACAATGTTTTCTGATTAGGCTTTAGGTAGTACTTCTAGAGGTATGACCACATCTGAAGCTGCTTTTTAAAACTGGGTATCAAAATATATTCAAATTATTGAACCACGTGTGTATTTTGGTTGCACAACTTTTAAAATATTTTCTTACTACTAAGTATTCTTATCTGTGAAGATGTTTTCTTAGATTTTTTTTTTCTTCCAAGAGGAATTTGTTTTGATCTTTTTTACACATTTAGCAAGTTGCACAAATTTCAGGTTTTAAATTTCTCAATACACTTGATAGCAACGGGTCTGAAAATATCTCTTTGATTCTATTTTTCTTCCCAAATAGTTATTACAGGTGCTAAGTAACATAACAATTACCATAAAAACTTAGAGGAAATTCAGAATAATTAATCAGATAATGTCCTCAAGCTTTTTCTTTTAAGTTAGTCCTTCAGAATTTGAACTATACAGGTTCATAATCAACCAGAACAAAGACAACATTTTTATGCAGCGTTTTCTTTTTTTTTTCCCCAGTACATATTGTGGGAAAAAAAAAATGAAGGCAAAATGATGCTGTTCAACTTTTCATGGAGTTTTATGAATTCTTTAGGTGTAGGACCAGTCAGATGAGCTACATCTTACTTTGGCAGTATAAAGGCATATCGCTCTATGTAGAGAGTAACAGCACAGAGTGATACAATGCTTTGTAATCCTTAGAAGAAAACCTGTCATCTTGTACTATAGCAAAGCATATTATTAAGAATCATTTAATCTACACATCACTGATACAATGACACCAAATAAGATTGTAGCATTTTACCTGCACTTCTACAAATCATGGCTGAATTGTCAGCTCTTTTAAGGTGGGAAGGATTTTGGCGGGATTGTTAGAACTGTACATCATGATAAGAAAGTAATCCCTACCACATAATTCCCATGCATGTACAAGATCCTTTTACAGAGCTGTTTGAGAAGGTACAAAAGGTACAAAAGGTACAAAACATGAAAAGTTATCAACTCAGAGGTGCAGCCCATGCAGTCGATTTTTGAAACAGAGTGTTTGAATGAGATTGGGACAGGAAGAGTCTTCCCCAT
Organism: Pachycephala philippinensis; assembly: GCA_013397055.1. Classification (NCBI taxonomy): domain Eukaryota; kingdom Metazoa; phylum Chordata; class Aves; order Passeriformes; genus Pachycephala; species Pachycephala philippinensis. Next base: position 1,610,100 of record VWZT01011116.1, read on the forward strand.
CCAGCAACATGATGTCACAGACAGCTATGAGATATTCCTTCCACTTTCCTGTCTCTTTTTCTCACAGGAGCATAGAACTATTTATATATCCATATCTATATATCTTTATCTATCTATACATAATCCATCTTCCACTAGCATCTTGTCACAGTGCTCTGCACTCAATAAGAGAAATTGATTTTCATAATGAAAACTAACTGAAGGTTCCTTACAAGTAGCACCCAAAATTTATTCATATTTTTAAACATGCACTTTCCTTAGACCCCATGTAATTCATATTTCTGACAAGAAAAATTGTTTTGTAGTAAATGACTCAAAGGAAGTTCAGTCATTTCTCACTACACAGCCTACTGTACACAGAATAGCTAAAGAAGACAAGAGAATTCATTAGTATCCTAGTGACCTTCTAGACAGACTGCACAGGAATCCTGAAGGTTAATTTAGAGTTAAATTAATTAAGATAGCACAAAAGAATTAAGACAGCATATTTTCAGTGATGCCCAGTGACAGGACAAGGAACAATGGGAACAAATTGAGACACAGGAACTTCCATCTGAATATGACAAAAAACTTCTCTATTTTGAGGCTGACAGAGCTGCCCAAAGAAGTTGTAAAGTCTCCTTCTCTGGAGTTATTCAAAACCTGTCTGCACATGATCCTGTGCAACCTACTTTAACAGAGAGGTTGGACCAGATGATCTCCAGAATGCCCTTCCAGCCCTAACCATTCTGCAATTCTGTGACTCTGTGATAATATACATGGTCAGACTGTGATCTTTCCAGAGTTTTTCTGTCTGAACAAGACACTAGTTCTTAATTTTGTTCTTTTTTCAAAAAGAAGTACTTATCTGCGTCATAATATATACAAAATATTTAGGAAAGCAAAGAATAATGAATTTCTAATGCACTTTCATTCCTGCTGAGTTATGTCATTCAATTATCAATCTTTTTATTTTTCTATTTTTTCAGCCACCTTTTCCTTAATCATAAATAAATGCAAAGGTGTAAATGATGCATTAGTCCAAAGATAGGACAGAGGAAGCAGGGAGAAAACATGAGAAATGGTATTCAGATGGAAAGGAGGTATTCAGGTCAGAAAAGTGGTAAAATAGAGCAGTGATCACAAATTACAGGAAGGAAGGACACCCATTGTTTATATATTTATTAGAATGCCACTCTCATTTGAGTACTTGCATCTTTCCATGAAATGAAATGACATCTTAACTGAACCCATCACATTCTATGCAGGAGAGCGAAAATGGTAAAATACTGAATTTGAACCCAAAAGCAGAAAGCACAGCTCAGATATATTTGGTTACTTTTTGCCTTACGAGCATTGGGAGTCTCCATGGGCTGGTATTGACTGACTAGGCCTATCAGGTCACGTGGTGTCTCCTTTTCCTTTCAGCCATAAGGAATAATTGCTTTTTTCCATGGCTGTGGCCCTGTAACAGCCATTGATCACTTCATAGCTTTTAAGGCCAGAAGAGAACACTGCATTCATTTAGTCTGCCCTGTAAAGTGACATAGGCAGTAACACCTCGCTCAATGACATCCACATGAAGTCCAATAATTTATGGTTTAATACAGTACGTCTCTGGAAAGAAAATCATATTGATTTTAAAATGTTGTATGATGGACAGAAAATCTACTACTTTCCTTCACAAAGTGACCCAACGGCTATTTTCTCTCACTGGTAGGAACGTATCTCATATTTCCAGTTTGAATGTGCCTATCTATAAACTGTAGGCAGTGAGTTTTGTTGTAGTTATAAATAACATGGCATCCATTAGCCCTCTCCTACTGCATACTCCTAGCTTATTATTATGTTATAGGTCAGTCTTTTTACTTTCTCCCTATGGATAGATTGCCTTCTCAAGTACTTCCCTGTGAGGGGGGCTTTTAGCCCCATGATTCATTCTGAGTAACAGCTAGAAGTTGGGTTTTCAGACTGAAAAAAGTTGAAACTGGGAACTAGAAACCGTTCATGTATATAAACACTATAAGTTTTTGAGTTTTATTAGCCATGTAGCTGCACACATACAAATGATTAAACTGAATATCTGTTCTAGCAATCTTATGAAGATGATGGTGGACCTTGCAAATATGTGTCTTAATATGGAAACAGCCCCTGCAGATTGGCAAATGGAATAGCACTTACAGGTGGCTGTGTATGAAGCAAATAAAATATATTAAAGTTATATAGTCTGAAGGGGCTTCCTTACCAGTCTGAACTATCTAATCGGCTGCAGAAAGAGAGGTTCTCAGGAGGAAAGAGCTAAGATTGTGCCAAAATACATAATGTTTTCTTGACCATATTACCCACTGCACTGGCAATATCTGTATGTAACATTGTTAGAAATGCAAAATATATATGTTTTATTTAGTAGACACATTAAAAAGTGGTTTGTTTGTGGGTTTGTTTGTTTGTGGTTTTTGTTTTGTTTTTTTTTTGTTATTAAGTGCTACAAATTAGGTCTGAGATTGAAATATTCTTAGGAACTCCTCAGATAAATGTACAGGTTAATTTTCTGTCTTTTTATGTTCCTCAAATGTATTGTAGAAGTCTTATTTCACAAGGGTCAATGAAGTATTCTAGATTCTGAACATTCTTTTTCTAAGCAAATTTTTCTCGCTTCTTTCAGAACAACCCAATTCCCAGTATAAGCTGCTCTTCTCCAGCATCTCAAAACCAAATGAGCCATGCTAGATTTTCTGGATTGTTCTCATGTCATAACCTAGTATCCACAAAAGGCAATGGAATATTTGTCAATTGTTCTAATGGAAGATTAAATGGCAAACTTGACAAAAACATCTAACCATAACTAATCAGCTTTTGTGTCAATGCTAGCTCTGCCAAGTTAGGTTGTACTGAGGAGCCAACCTAAAATGGCAGGATACCTGATACTGCCATTAGCATCCTGTCTGTCAGAAGCCCTTCTTTTTTGACAGCAATGCCATGTTTTTGTCACTTGAAACCTCTTTAATTTGCTGTAATAGCTCATAGACAATGTTCAAACAGTTGGTGAACAGAACAGTCCTGTATTTACAATGGACACCATAAATTTTAGGGGTTTTTTAATCTTATTTTTGCATTATAAAAGCATCTAATCTGGGCAGTAATGCATGTAAATTTCTAGTCCATGGAGGAACGTGGTAAACTATGTGACTGACCTTATTCCCTTCCATAGTAAAGTGAATGGATCTGTGGACAATAATAGAGCAGTGGATGCCATTAGCATGGGTTTTAGCAAGGCTTTTGAATGTATCTCACAATGTTATTGTATGCAAGTAAGGACATTATGACTGAGTGGAAAAATTTAAGGATAGAAAGATGACTGGAGGGTTAGACTGAGAGGCTGGCATTTAATCGGTCACACTCCACATGAAGGCTAGTAACAAGGGATCATCACAGGGTCTAAATGGGGACCCCTCCTCCTCAAAACTTTTATCTGTGACCTGTAGGAGGCAATTCTCATCCCTCACTCCCTTAAGTCCAGGAAAGGCATCAATAACTTGGAGAGAGCACAACAAGGGCAACCAAGATGCTCAGTGAGTTGGAGCACTTGTCCTCTGAGGAGATGTTGAGGGCTACTGGCTACTGGTGGTCACTGAGAAAGTGGAGCTGGCCTTCACAGTTTTGAACAACAGAGGGGAGAAAGACAGTGGGCGTAGCTTGAAACAAGAGATGTTCAGACTAGATATAAATAGAAACAGTGGAAGAGGTTGTGTGGAGAGGTTGTGATGTCTCCATCCTTGGATGTTTCCCAGGTCTAGCTGGATAAAGCCTTAGGAAACAGTAGGTTGGACTGGAGATGTTCTGAGGACTCTTTCATCCTTGATCCTATGATTTTAACTCTTCATAATAGCTAATTGCCCCACAGGGTGCCTAAACTGCTAGGGAACGAGCCTTTCTTAGGTTAAGATGCCCGATTTTTAAGGTGCCAGTTTTAAACAGGAATGTCATCTTATCAGGGAATGTAAATGGTGTTAATAAACTTACTCATAAAGCTAATCGTAGCAAAAAAACCCTTTTAAATGACAAGCCACTTCTTTGATCTCACCCCTGTAGTAGTGGCCAAAAGTCTTTTACCCCAGAGAAGCCATTTTCTGTAAATCCCTGTCATAGGTATTTAGATGTGTTCTTCCTTCACCCACACATTCACCCACACACTAACCATGCAGTGGCATTCCAACTAGTTTCTGAGCTGTATTTATGCCAATTTTACTTATCTCAAAGAGCAGATTACCCTAAGTCCCTGTTTATGCTTGGGGATGTGAGATCCAGAAGGACATTGCTGTCCTGTTTTCTATAGACACTGGACTTCACTTCCTTGAAAATTTTCATCCTACATCTGATTATGATCAGATGAAATAGTAAGGACCATGGTGCTGCTGGTCATGCTTTATTCCAGCTGTGCCTTTTTCTCTAGTATGGCTATGCTTGCTTCCAAGGCAGTACTTGGCTTCAGGTACAGTGCTCTATTAGATGTCTCTGATGAGCATTTGGCTTTTAGCTGCTTACAACTATGACCTATTAATTAATTAATACAAGAGCAGCTAAATTAAAAATGCCTTTGCTGCCAGGAAAGACAAGTGTCTTAAGCAACAGCAAAGTCAGTAATAGTTTAAAGGTATGTGAAGTTATTGTCTGGAGTACAGATGTGAGATGATGGGATGAACACAAGGGGATCTGATAGTCTGAAGGGTAAACTTGATAGACTAAGATAAATTATACATGCCTAATTATTAGATGACTGTTTTCCTATCTCTATTAAAATGTAAGATAAAGGGACATAAAATAGAAATAACCTTGTAGATCTCTGTAGAGAGGCTAGCAGGAGCTGGCAGGAGCAGACATGCAGCCTGCTGGATCTTCTTTACACTCTGAAATGAGTAGGGGGAGCCTGAAGAGCAGGAGATGTCTGTGAGCAATATAAAAAACTTTAAACAAAAGGTATGGACCTTTTATTCATAGGAATACAAAAATATATGTGTCTTAAGCCTCTTATCTCCATTCAATTCTTCATCAATTATAAAATTAGTGAATGTAATTTGTAAATAATCAGTGAATCTTTCATTTACATGTGTCTAGTATGCATACATTAACGAATTTACACAGCTTTGAAGAACTCTGTGCTTTCTTGTTTTTAACCTCCCAGTCATGCCATCTGGTTCTGCTCAATGGCTGCTGAAATCATTCATTTCCTTTTTAAGGTGACCTTGAGTTGACTTCACATTTCACATAACTGATTAAACTTAGTGGCAATTATTTTCAGATATTTTAACATATTCTCAATCCTTTCTCATGTACTTGCCAGGAATCTAATTTTAAAATAAATTTGCACATGTAACATTTTCGCTATTTTCTGTAAGTCTCTAATTATACTGGTACCACTGTGAAGATACCTTCAGCATGTCCAAAAGACAGTAATTTGGGCATCATCTTTCAAATGTACAGGTAATGATGAAACAAGTGCAAGAACACATTCTTTAGAATTAAGCCTGTAGTAATACATACGTTCTAATAGATAAATGTCTTGAGTGCTCTAATGTGTAAAGCACCATCCCGGTCATTTATTCTGTGTTGGAAATTTCTTGAATCTTTGCTGTATGCTAAGGCAATCCCAATCCAGTAGGCCTGTTGAATTACTGAATAATATTCAAATGTCATTCAGGCATTTTGTTTCAATGATTTGATTTTGTATTGTCATTTATAATCAGAAGTTATTATAAATTAATTAAAAGACCATCTGAAACCCCTCAGGTAATTTTCAAACACAATGAGAATCTCCCTTGTACTGATACTGCTGTCCCTGTCAGTCTGTGAAGATATTTTAATCAGATACATTAATTTTGCTACACTAAAATGGAAGGGGGAAATATATGATTATGGTCTGTTCCTACTGTCAGCAACGCATAAATCTACTGGCATAAGTAGGATGCACAGGGTGTAAGTCAATGGCACAAGTCCAGTATATCATTTCACTTGAAGTATAGCAGGCTACAACAAAGCAAAAACGCATTCTGTGTAGGCTGTCATGTGTAAGAAAGCCAAGATACAGAAAGATTTATTTAACACCTTTGGCAATTAATATACATATGTGTTATGATAGCTCATGGAAGCAGTTGGCAACAGTAGCCTCTAAAATAGCAGTTCAGCTGAGATGCTCAAGGATACAGGAAACCCACGGGTGACAAAGGATGTCTGTCTGAAAGCTGCTTCTTTCTCCACATCTCTCTGTTAGTCTGACTGCTGGAGGTTCTCCACATCTAACACAGTTCATGATCTGTCCTACTGCTGGATGGAGTGCAAGATGATTCTTCTCCCTCTCAAAAGCCTGTTTTATGGTTTTGTGCAAGTGAGACACACACCACTTCTCCTTTTCTGGGTAATTTTGGTCTTAGACGCCCAATACCTTCAGCTTAATGGAAACATCATTCATGGGAAGGGTTTTTTACTGCTTTGCTGCTCATTCTGACTTCTCTGGATAAATAACTAGCCATTGCAAGGGGTGGGTGAGCCTTATTTTAATTTCATTTTACCAGTATGGAGACAAGGCTCTAACTGTTCAATAATGGTTTTTTAAGACGTTACTGTCTTCCTACAGGTACTGGCTTACTGCTAGTTGATAACAAAAGTGAAAGGGCATTGTCCTCTGAGCTGCCACTGTTCACAACCTATGACACTCACATAAAGGCGATGCATTTCTGTTTAGAATGATATGCTGAGCCACAGGGTGTCATGACCAAGAAGATAATATACATTCACTTCTGCTACTAAGGCAGAAAAATTCTGGAGCAAATAAAAAAGATTAGCATTTCTCAAAATATGTCACCAGAAATCAGGAGACCTCACTAATCACAGCCATTGGAACTTTTCCTTCTGATACTATTCCATTTTCCACAGGTTTGGCCAGAAGAATTAATTTTTTTAGAAATTAATTTCTAAATTAATCCTTCTCCGTTCTTGTAGAATGGAGAATTACAAGGGATCTCTAGCAGCTTGCAAGAAGCTGGAAAGAAGTAAGATGTATTTTCACTAGAGCTGGTGTGTAGTTTGGTGGAGCTTTTTATATCTTTGCAGAAAGTCATGTTTCTTTACGTATTCCCAATAAATTATAATACTTGTTGAATCCTGTTTCCGTGCCATGGGTGTTGGAATTTTTAATCTTGGTAAGTGAGATAAAAGTAAAGCAAAAAATGACAAAAAGATCTCAGTTTGCTTATATGCTTTGCAGTTTTGTATTCTTATCTTCAAAATATTTTTTTTAGGGCAGCAATCCCAATGTTTCCTGTTACCCACACTAAAATGTGAATGGTGGTGTTAGTGGGGTACTCTGTAGAAGTGTCAGTACCGACTTGGGCTTTTTTATCTCTTTTTTTTTTTCTGTTACTGAAACTGCAGAAGCTGAGTGGACAGTTAAGGAGAGTAGAAGAGAAGTGGGCTCACTTTCTGAAAGGTGATCACATCAGCTAACACAATTTAGTGTTTGAAGGAAGAACGATTGCAGTTCAGGTTCTAGGCTCTCATATCATCTTTAAGATAGGCTTAAATGTTTCTAAGGTCAAAGTATGGCAGATAGCAAACTATTTCAGGACAGTTCCTGAGGCTGAATTCCATGCTCACTCAGAATTGAAAATACTGTACTGTATACTGGACATCAAAGTCACATCATTTTTGCTTTAATTACCCTTTAACAACTGGCGTTTAAAATTAAGAATGTCATTATCCAACACTAGCTTTGTAATCCATGTGTTTAAAATATGTTGAGAGGAGTGTGTTAAAAAGTCAAAAATAATGGGAAATAAAGCAAATATCTCATATCTAGATTTCTACAAATTAGATAGTTGACTATATATACAACTAATATATTGTTTTGAATTTTTTTCCTATTTAATTTTAAAAAACACGTTTCTTAAAATTCTGCATAATATCTTGGTTTAGTGCCTGTCTCAACACTCACAAGAAATCTTCTCATGGGAGTCTTATAGCCAGATTTGAGACCACAGGATTTTTTGACCAGTCAAACACAGTCGTAACCTACGGAATATACAGTTGTTTTGTCCTTTACTAAAGGTAAGGAAAGGCCCTACAACATGCAATCAATCCACCATAAATGGAAGAAAAACTGGAAATAAATCTCTGTTAACGCACAAGAGTACTTTAAATTGGGTCTGAACTGTAAGAATCCCAAGTTCCTATTTAACTGTCATTTTGTTTTCCTCAAATAAACAGGGGATTAATACTTTTAAAACACCAGCTAGAACTGCTACAATGAAGCACAACCACTTTTGTGATCATGGACAAGAGCATTTCCATGTATGTCTGTCAAGCTTATAGCAAAATTAGATGAGGAAGTCCGAATTCTACTGCTAATAAATATTCCCACTAGATACCCTGGAGAGAGACAAAGAAAATGAACAAAGGACAAAGAAAACAGCATACGAACAGAAAGGGAAAAAGAGGACACATAAGAGCACAAAGTAAGAGGTAGATTTGAATAGGGAAGCAGAAAAAGGAGGGGGAGGGAGGGATAATGAATACATGTTAGAAACAGGGGACCTTTTGATAACGCTATACCATGAGCTCACATTTGCTCTTTCTTTTTGCTCATAGGATATTTAAAAGTATTACCTATGGAATTGCAGATGATAATACAGAGATGAATTATACATATAGCACAGCATACTTAAGCCCACAATTAATGATTATTGTGGAGTGACATCATTATGGGGCTCACAAGCAATTTAGAGGGATATGAACGTACAAACAATGAAGAAGTGAAGAAACGAAAGTGCTCAAACTAGGAATTTAGTTAATTATATCTTGCAGATGTCAGACAGATGAGAACGCTTATTTTTAAAAGATAAAATTTTTTTTCATTATGTATTCACAAAAAACAGCACTGGAAGAAGGCAATACTTCTGGGCTGAGTCAATTCAAGTACAGTTTATTCTTTTGGAGACCAGGGATGCTCCCATTATCAGCAAGAGAAATTAATTTTTAAGAGGCAGTTTAATAATCTCAATTACTCAGAGGAACTGATAGTATAATCAGGTCCTGGTAGAATACAACTCCTGTAAAGGAAAAGTTACTTTCAAAGGTTAATGGCATATAATTTACAATAAATTTCTTTTCTTGACTGTAGCTGAAAGTCAGAATGTGCTGAACTCTCCCAATGCTCAGACTAAAAAATATACTGATTCACATTTTTTTTCCCTGGTCTTGAAATTTCTCCATCACTTTACTCCTCTGGAGATTATGCTCTAATATGACATGCTGGAAAACTGCAATAGTGAATCATACTATCTATAACAGTACTTAAAATACAGTCTCAGATTATAATCTTAAGTAAGCAAGTGTTGGGTCATTTTAAAAGTAATTTTTATTGCTCTTTTAGCATGAGATATTAAAAGAAAAAATCACAAAAAAGTTTTTTCATTCTTAAAATGTACTTTCTGGCAGGGAAAGGCTCCAACTGAAAAAGAGTTTATTTTAATCTTTGGAACAATTTAAGTATCTGCACTAAAATTTAGTGAGTGGGTTAATATGCCTCCATTTGGACCTCAATTACATAGACTTCAGTTCTGTTGATTTAGATCATTGTTCTCCTCAACAAATCAAACAATTTAGCTTCCTAGGGAGCACACTATCAGAGCAAAATCCAGGGGACTTTAATAGAGATATGTTTGAAATTTCTAAATAATATTGAGAGTGTTTAAGTGATTATTGTGCAAGGCTTGTACAATATCATGCTGCTAAAGAGATCACCTTGCAGTTACAGTGACAGCACTTACTTTGCCAGTACAACCCATTTTCTTATATTTTATGTTTTCTCAGCTGCTTATTTTGATTAACAAAAATGAAATGGTATTGCTCAATTTTTCTCCACTTAAGTAAATGCGTTTTTCCTTTGCAGTAGCCAATTATAATATTTTACTCACAACACATCCTAAAGTAGACTGGGTACTAAAAAGAGACCTTCCCAGGGCTGTGAACCAATTGTGGAGCTGACTGTCCTTGCCTAGCTATCCCTAAACCTACCCTCAGCCCAGGATCCGATTTTAGCACCCTCCAGTGGTGCTGCAGGGTCTCCAGCCCTGTTCCTGAGCAACTATTTGGATTTCCTGGCTTGTCCTTGGCCTTGAATTGTTACCTGTTTTTTGGCTGGTTTCATCAATCTGTCATCAGGGCCTGTTGCCACCATCACCCTGCTTGTCTTGGCTGTTTTGGGTGCTGTGGGGCTGCACCCATCGGTGTGGGCACTGACCCTCTGCCCCCCGGCTGCCCTTGGCCCCAGCACGCTGGCCCTGAGGAAGCTGTTGGCCTGCACATCACCCTGTCAGTGAGTTCAGGCCTTTTGGGTCCTGAGCTGGGCACCAAGGAGATTGAAGGTCCCATAGCCCCTGCTGTCCCCCAGACTTCAGCTCTGCACCCAGAGCTTCCCCTGCCTCACACTGCCTCCAACCCTTCCACACTGACTGAGAAATGGTACAGTGGTTTCTCCATCAGGTGTGGTTACTACTCCCTGCCTTTACCCAGGGGACAGCAGGTATCAGCCTGTTGCTGTGCCATTCCCTCCTGGCTCTCAGGAAAGGCTCCAAACTGGATCAACTCCCATTTGGAGCCAAAGGAGTTGATTGTGACTGAGTCACAAACATTTACAATAGAAGAAGGCTCAGAAGAGATGGGGATGGACGATGTACTCACAGTGCTTGGAGCAGAGGGTAGAAAGTGGTAACAGCTATGGTAAGGGGAAGTGAAGCCGAGCAAGAGAATTGGACTGGGTGTTCTCAAGAGGTCCCTTCCCATCTAAAGGATTCAATGATTCTGTACAAGAAGCAATTCAAAGATTCCTGAAAGCCAAAGAGAGGAATAAAACTGGAACTGACCAAGTTACACGAGAAGTTTGAGGTTACTTACCTTAGCCTACAGTTTTGTACAAAACTTCACTCTCAGAATTGCACCTTTGATATAAATACCACATACAGATAAATAGTGATTTAACTCTAATGGAAAGGTAAACTGAAGTCTAAAATTTGTGTCTCAACTCATGCATTGCAAGTGAGAGATATAACATTTTACCTACTCAAAGCTTGATTTGCTGCTTTTCAAAGAGAAGTATTAATTTTTTGGTGCTTGAGATGACTTGATTAAATCCTGGAATCACTGAATTCTGTGTAAGGTTAGACACAGTCCGGCAGAGTTTTGCATAATTTACTCTCTGTGAGAAAGTAAATAATTTACTCTGTAAAACTCATTACACATATCTGTTGGAATTCCTATAGTGCATCTGCAAATGTTTTAATGAATTGATTCCTCCCATTCCCCTCCACTTTCAAGTCGTCTTATTAGTGTGTGCATCTTCCCTGGCCGACAGTGTGCTTCCTGATCTACTCTTTCTTCTCCATAGCCTCAGAAAAGTTCTGGCCTAGCCTGTACAAACTCCCGTTTCACCACGATAGCACCATTAGCACCACAAAACTGAGTAATTAGCTAAACACACAGCTTATAGAACTCAGAAATGAAAAGAAGCACTGCAGCTGCATGATACATCCAAATTCTTCCTCAACAATGGCAACTCTGCCAAGTCTCCTCAACCACTCAGTAAAGCCAAATGAGCAGAATCAAATGGGCATTGGATACCCCATGTAGAGTTCTGCAATTCTGACCTAGGAAAGAGAGGTGGGTCCCTAAACTCTGCAGTCAAAAGAGTAGGTCTCTATTCCCTGCATGCTGCAGAGTATGTGGAAATGCTCAGAGAAGCACACTTGGCTGCACACTTTGGACCTGTCCACATGGAACTGCTGTCCAGTTCTGGCCACAGCTCATGGTCTCAGTTTTTCCTACACAATATGACAATAAGATACTGAACAACTTGCAGTGACTGCAGTGGAACCCACATTGGAAGCTAAATTCTATTCAAGATGACAACATATGAGCAAGTGACAGGAAAAGTAGAAAACTATGACAGTTTGAATTCACTCTTGGTAAGATGCGATATGCTTCACCTTTCACCACCGACTGGTCTAAAGAAGGAATTGTGACAGAGCTGACTTCCATCTAATGCTGTTTGAAAATCCCATGCTGGGGATAACACATTATGAGAAACAGAGAAACATTCCATATAAGCAAAATAAATAAGCGAACAAATGAATAACACACCCCCCGCCCCCCCCTCCATACAAAATCAAAACATTTAGGAAACTGTCTCTATTTAGAATCTACTGCAAACCTGCTATTTTCACCACAAACTTTATCATTATGTCAGAAAATTGAATTCTGACAGCAGAGCAGTTATAGACTGTATAGTGTGTATCTCTGACTGCTGATGAATTTTCAATATGCTTGTCTTGAATATTCCATACCTGAGACCATCAATTGTCTTGGTGTGGACAGCTCAGGATAGTGGGATTTTTGTTTTAACTCTCTCCAGTTCATATGTGTGAAGAACTAATTTGTGTTTCCAACGGAAATGTCATTCCATTCTAAAAAATAGTGCTTATAGACTGCAAGTGACTGACTGTAAATATGAACCTTCAACCGGAGATGGATGCTTCACTTGTGTACAGAATAAGAGAATCATTGAATACCCTAAGTTAGAAGGGACCCCCAAGTATTTACAAAAACTTTCTGCTGAGCACAGCATTAACTTTGATTTCCTTCTGTTCAACTTCCACTGGCTGCTCTCTGTTCCTAGGCTGCATCTACATGCTGTAGCTGTTAACTGCTGCTGTCTCAGTCCCTATGGAAATGGAAATAAACTGAGATAATACTGAAAGGTTGCTAGGAAACAGTCAGATGATGGTGATGAGGAGGACAGTATCCTCTTATTCAGGATATTTCTCTACAGTTCGTCAATCAAGATGGCCTTTGACAATTTACCAACTATAGGTGCTGCTAAAGAATTAAATTTAAAAAAAATCAGGAATGCTTTTCATACCTGCACTTAGGAAGACAAATGCAAAATTATTTTTTGACAAGATTTTGCTGCTTTTCTCAATTGTACATGGAACTACTCTTAGAATTTATTCTAACTCAGGCTGATCCAGAGTGCAGTAAATTATCTGACAAGTTGTATAGCACACTTATTATACTTTGTATATCTCTTTATAGCATACTCACAATGAATATTTGAGTGCTTTCCAGTAGTGCATTAAGCAATGTGACTAATGCTTGTTACATGTTTATTCTTTCATTCCTCTCCCCAGGGGAAGATGTGTCTACTGTGTAATGTTTTGTTTTACAACATATAATGCTTGTCTGACTGTTTGTCTAAATGTTTATGTTGCAGAAAGAAAGGTTAAGAAAATCTAATTTGCACTTGGAAAGGAGGATGGCACTCAAACTTGTTCTGGACCTTGCCTCCTGGAGGAGTCAATTTCTCAGTCTCAGACTGGCCCCAGCAAAAACACTGTTTTCTATTTAAAAAGATTTACTGTCCTTGGAAAGGTTTCCCTTTGCCAGTAGAACAAAATTGTCAATCACTCCTTTCATTCTGGGACTTCAGTTTAGATACCCCGGGTCCTGGCCACAAAAAAACCCCATGCAACTTAGAATCCAATTCAGTAGCTGGTGAGACTGGAAATAACCCTCTGTAAACTCCAGCAGTTGTCTGTCAGCTGGAAGAGTTTGAAATCCCCCACAGCTCACTAGGCTCCTACCACAGAGATTGTTTCTCTTGTCACACAGTGTTGCTGCGACCTGCAAGGGCAACCAGGATTGACTTTTAGCAAAAGGGGTTTCTGATGGCCTCTGTTTTGGGAGTAATGCTTACTTGTGCAGGAAGGTTCTGAATTGGAAAAAATACAAGGATTGGCAGCATCTAGGCACCAACAGGAAAATCGGATTGCTGGTGAAAAAAAACAGGTGTGAAGGAAAAAAAGGGATTTGTTGCCTGGTTGGGTTTTGTTTTTTTTTTTTGATATATTGCAGAAAACTATTGAAAGACATGCCTTCACTGAATTTTCAATACAATGTAGAATTGTTTAATAATTAATTAACAATATTTGTAGTGAGCTGCAAGCAAATTTGTAAAAGGGAAGTATAAAAGAGGTATTGATTTCAGTTTTATTTTTATTTTATTTGTACTCTATAAATTGTAGAATTTCATCATAAAATTCTTACTTCATGTTTTATGGTGTTTTTATACTTTAGTTGTATTACTGCCATTATTGAGTATTTCATATTTCAGAGCATATAATGTTTCTCATAGCAATAAAAGTGTCTTTCCTGGTAACAGTCAGTATCATAAAGAGTTCTGAAGGTATGGCATAACTTCTGGAGATGAGTTTTGCTGCAGTCAGGACCATGTGCCCAGGCTAAAACACCTGGAATGGCCATAAGGTGCAATATTGGCATAGTAGTGAAATTGAAAAGGTTTCAGCAGATGTTAGCAAATTCAGCAAAAAGACAACCTACATGCAGCAATGAGTACATTAGCATTTGTTAATATATATCACTCTTATTTGTCTTCTTTTTCAGATGGAAAACAACTCCGCATGTTTTTTTTTTTTTGGTTTTTTATTTTCCTTTGCAACTTGCAATCGTCTTTAAAACACAAAGGAGAGAGTAATGGATCAATCAGGTTTTTACAACTATTTTTCAGGAAAAAGTTATGACTACCCAAAGAGATTAACATTCTTTTTCTTCTCTGTTCTCCCTTTATATTTTAATAGATACTTATTATAGTTTGTCAAAACTGTATCTGAAATACCTGCTCTTCTGAAAGAATATAAAAATAAACTTTTGTCTCTTATACTATACTACAGAAAAAAAAAAGTGTTCTCTTTTTATGTCCTGTGTTTAAAAAAATATAATCAATGAGATATATAAAGGCAAATTAAGACTCCTTTGCACACCTTCTTACACTGTGAAATACATTTTTATGTTGGCAAATGTTTTTCTCTAAGATTGAAGTTTTTCTCATCTCACCAGTTAGTTACAAGTAAATCAAATGATGACAGTGAAGGACCGATCATTTACTACAGGATAGCAGATGAGTCCCATGGTTTAATGAAACAATGTTGCTGCAGGCCCTACCATTGAACAGAGGTGTTGAAAACCCCAGTGCTACTGAATTTGCTGCCAAAACGCAAATGCAAAAATGGCTACTTGGGAAAATATGTAAGAGGAAAAGTCAAAACTGCTCTACCTTCAAAAAAGAAATCTATTGGAAATCTACTGCTGTTCTTCCTGCCTGGCTATCCTCTTCTCTGATCTTCCTTCATACTTAACTGCATTCTCAGCTGAATGAACGAAAACAAGTTTGTTTCAGTTTTCTCCTCTTTCTCAGCTGATTTATACCAGTTGTAGCAACATGAGTCTCAGAGGACTAACCCCAGAAAAATCTATCTGCACTGGGGTGTGTTTTGTAATACACACCTTCAAAATCTTGTGATAGCATCTTTTGTAGTGTCTATATAACATCTGACAGCATCTAAACCTCATGTGTTTATTTGTCTGTCATCTTTGAGTTAGAATCTTTCACCAGGAAATTTGCTATCAGATTTGTCCCAGTTTGAAAAACCATTAATGATTTTTTTTCCACTCTTTATATCAGACACTGTTTCTATCTCAGGAAATAAAATTCTCCCTGATAAGTTTTCGTAAACAGAAATTTTCATTCCTCCCATTTAGGTAAAATTTATTCAGTCAGAAAAACGATGTAAAAAGCCCTACTGTGATGATCTGAAGGAGATTATTTCTTTTTTAGGAAAAGTTAAGTGGCCTAATAAAGATAATAAGAGGGCTTGTGGTGAATTTTTAAAAATATATCATAGTAAAAATGGGAGATAAAAAATACTTAAACTGAAAGGTGACAGACACTGGTAATTTAATCAATTAATTCCTCTAAGAAGCTATCATATACTTAATTCAAGCATAATTTCTGTTAATTGAGGTTTCAGGTTCCTTCTCAGTGCAGCTGAGAATTGGGCTTTAACTTTGGACTTGACTCAGGACTTCTTGTTACATAAAAGCCCCTGCAAGAACTCTGTCAAATGTTTTTAATGGTAACATATTTTGTGTTTTGTTACTAAGTAAGTTTATGAATAAAGGGTTCTCTTACTAGTCCTGTATATGTGTCTTGTTCTTTTTTCCTACACATTCCTTACTATTAAAATGAGATTCTGTCTTTCTAAAAGTCGTTATGGATTTATATTATTTATTCAGAAAATTAAAATCTATGCCACAAGCAAGTGCTATAGAAGTATTTTTTAAATCAAGTGGAAACCACATAGAACGGTTCAGCCACAATATGCTACAAAAAACAAACTCGTGTGAACCCTAGCAGAGTCCAAACTCCTAGAATGACAATAGCTGTGAAAAGGAGTAAAATAAAACAACAGGCAGTCTGTTATTTTTCCAAGCTATCCAGTTTTTACACAATTTAATGTCAATGCAAGTATTCATGCACACAATTATATTCATGATTGCATGTGGAGACAGTGAATGTAATTGGGATGGTAGTGGAACGTAGTCATCAACTGATAATGTCCCAATTTAAAACCTGCACACAAACTGAGTAGGACAATCACTGTCAAGAATTATAACAATAGGGACTAAATAGGTAACTGCTGCTACCTGTAAAAAAAGAGTAATAAAGGTGGTCATTAGCACTGTCACCGTACATATTTACTGCATCCTGATTTGGTATTTTTTCTGCAAATCTCCTATGGTAGATTTCAATGCCTTTGAATTTGGTTTCAATAAGAAAAGGTGTGAACACAATTTTAGATTGCTGGCTAACAGACAGGTATGTCTTTTTTGGGTTCAGCTTCACCAAAGCATTGCTTTTCCTTGCAAAATTCTACAGAAAGTGCTTTACTTGTGCAGCTCAGAAATGGAGCCAGACCTGCAGTCACTCCCTCAGAAATAGTGCTACCATCCTTTACCTTGTGAGGATGTTACTAGTCATTAGTGTTCTAGGATTCACTATAATTTCTGGCTTGGGACTTACCAGAGTTCAATGACCTGGATAAACTGGAAATAGGCAGCCAATATGAAGATGATCTGAGAAATTAGAAGAAATATGAAAGAGCAGGGAAGAGACAAAAAAAGGACAGAGGAGAATTAATTAGTTAATTAAATGAAAGGATGGAACGGAAGGATATGGGATTCCAGAAAGTAAGAACAAGGTAAAGTTAGCATCAGAACAAAAATTAGCTGTTTCTGGAAGATGCTGATGAGTTCAATGGAGACTAATGAAATATATTTTACTGATGAAAATAGAATCCTGAAGAAACTTGAAATCTGAGTATATGAACCACTTAGGCTTGTTTTGTGCTATGGATGAAGGTAAATTATGGAAGGAAGTAACCTTGAACTTGAATTTTGAAAAAAAAAAAAATGATATGTTCTCTATAAGTGGTCAAGTCTATCCTCAAAACCACTTTGTGCAGAAGACAGCTCAGACAAAGCTCGATCTGAGCAGCTCAAGCCTAAATTTGAAACAACACAAGACAACACAGTGTGAATTGTCTGCCAAGCATCCTTCCATACATAGATATTGTTCCTGCTTTTTCATTATTATTATTTTTTGTCGGAAAAGGCAGATGGATGAAATACGTATCCCTTAAAACAACCAGTTCTGGGTGTAGGCTCTAGTAAAAGCTATGTAAAATCAAATGCATTGAAGGACCACTGATTAGGGCCTGGAAAGTTGGGAAGCAAAACAAGTATCAAGTTTCTAAATATTACCATTAAGTAGAAAATACATATGCAACTAGATCATCTAAATTTATATACCAATTACAAGCAGTATTTGCATGCTTAGCTGGCTTTCCTCAAAGGCTTACCCACCTCTTTTTATGCTCCCAATTACACAGACAATTGCTATTATTAGGCAAGCAGTGCAGATGAATCTGTCAGAAAATTCATCTTGCAAAAAAAAGGAGAAAAAGATTGCTGGCAAGTGTTAGGTTTCTTCATTCTATCTCAAACAACAGCATCTCCAGGTTTTGGGGGGTACATATCCTTCCCTTTGTCACATATCTAACATGGAATTCAGCTTCTTCTAAAACTCAAACCTTAATCTACTGGAATACACAGAAGCTACACCACATGCTCCCTGTTCCTGCAGTAGCAAAACAGGATCTTTGGGAACAATCTGCTGAAGAAGACACTGAAAATAGAGCAATAAAGATGCCGTTTTTTGTGCTAGTTTTTGTTGATCTTTATGCTATAATAAAACAAGGCTATAATTTATTAACCTAAAAATGTGTGCTAATCACCAAAATTTTGGCAATTTAGTGCAGCGATATTTATGAATGGGAATATTTCTTATAACGTTCTGTACAAGATGTGATTGCTTCCATTTCCATTGAATTGGGGATGACTTC
The DNA here is from genome assembly GCA_013397055.1 of Pachycephala philippinensis. NCBI lineage: Eukaryota > Metazoa > Chordata > Aves > Passeriformes > Pachycephala > Pachycephala philippinensis. The sequence continues at coordinate 1,628,444 of VWZT01011116.1, forward strand.
TACAAAGTATGGAAAAGGAAAACTTCAGGGCATTTTTGAGTAGATAGTTGCTTGTTAAACAGTTTTTTTATCTGTTTACATATTTTAGATTAACTATGTATTTTTGTTGGTTTATTTGAAGAGCTTCTCTTCACAAAAAGATGATCTTCAGTGCCATCACATGGCATGTGGAGGATGACCAGGGGACCAGGTCCAACCAGCATGTTGTGCCAGGGGAAGTTTAGATTGGATGTAATGAAGAATTTGTTCATGGAAAGGGTTGTTAAGCATCAGAAAAGGCTTCCTGGGGAACTGGTAGAGTCAGTCTCTGGAGGTATTTAAAAGACATGCAGATGTGGCCTTTAGGGACATGGTTTAGTGTTTGACTTGATGATCCTGGGGGTTTTCCAACCTATACAATTCTATGATTCTATGACATACAGCAGTGTTTCCATTTGCTCAGAAAAATGGTGCAATTGTAATTTGGGTCGAAGATGATGTATTCAGCTCATACTGTACTTGGTAACCAAAGGAGTGTGCTGCCATACTGCTACAACAGACTAAAGCAGAATGTGACCATGTGTTAACTTGAAACTTATGAGTACTTGCAGAGCAATATTAAAAGTTAGAAAGTGGAAATAATTTTTAGTATTTTCATACTTTGGTCTTTGGAAAAGAGCAACCAAAGTGGGACTGCTCTGAGGGATTGTGGTGGTTTCTTGGCCACTTCCAATCAAAATAAGTTATTTATTCAGTAGCAGTTGATAAGACAGATATCAGCTGTCTGGCTAAATTTCTCTGCTTATTCTTTCCTTTATGCTAGTTTAACTTATTCCCTTTTTCATTGCCAACAGCTCTTCAATCACCTTTTTATGCCATACATTCCTCTGTGCTTTGTTTCCTGCTCTATTGTGAACTTTGCAGTGAAAATATATTCTAATACAAGAGATGGAGAAAGCAGCCAAAGGAAGCATCCAAGGCAATAAAACAAGAAATCAATATGAAGCCAGGTGTTATGTTTGACTTCCTCCTGTAGAAAGCCATGGAGGAAGAAGTGAGAAGGCTTTGCTAGGATCAATGAGTTTGGCATTCTTGGTATAGGAGCCTTTCCATTACATCCCAGATCCTTCCCCTTATCATTCCCTGCTAGATAACCTACAACACTCCAGTCTTATTCTTGCTGTAAAAATCCCTAAACACTAGCAGAGACATCTCTGCCTCCTGGCTACATAGATGTAAATCCCCATTTTGGTGCTGACCACCCCTTGAAATGTGTTTTGGTCTTGCTGTTCTCAAGACTAGACATCACACAGGCTTTCAATATTTGGGAGCACAGAGCTATGTCTGGCCTGCTCGCAAAAAGAGAAAGCAAAACCATGTCTCAGAACAAGACAGACATTGCCAGTCACTTGACAGCCACCTCCACCTATCCTAAGCACAAACCCCATTCCCAGGAGACATGCCTTACATTAATCATCCTACATTATGCAGCCATCGGATACAAAGATGATGAAAGTTGTGCCCTTTGCGAGGTTGTTATTGACAAGTTTCACTGTGCCTCTGTGATGAACAGATCTTATTTTTCTTGCCTCCCACACATGTTTCTAGGCACAAAAACCAATATTTAGCCTTTGTGGTATGTCACAGATTCAGCTATGATTCCCTGTTAATTAGACACTATTAGTAGTTATCAGAATGCCCCTTTTTATTGAATTTGAATATCTTTGCTTAAGTATGCCTTATGCAGCAATTATAGGTGTTGCCTTCAAACCACCTATAATTCAGTTTCTTTCCTTTCTGTGCTTACATAAAATACTATAAGCCTCTTCTTTAGGTAAACAGAAAAATGTTCAAAATATATCATTAGCTGAGATATAAAAAAATGAAATGTTCCTGCAGAGTAACTAGTTTTGATTATGCCTGCTTTTCCCCCACATTTTTCAATCTATTTTCAGCTCTTTTCTCATAGGCATGAGGGATTTTACACTGTAATAGCTTCTTCCCTATCCTCAAAGGAAAATAAAACTGATAACAGACTTTTCTATTAAGCAAGCAGTGAAGTCAGTGTGCTGACAAGATGTTAATTTTTTAAAGTTTCCTCATTTCTTTTTTCTAATGCTACTTCATTGAAGATAATTGGCCTTGTGTGCATGTGTTTGTAGTTTTAAACTCAGACGGCAATTGTGTTGTCACTTGTTTTCTCTGTTTAAAATATTTGTAAATTCATCCATTGATACTTCAAAGACTAATTTATTCATTTTTCACATAGGATTATTATACATTTAAAAAGGATATGCTGTATTACGTCTTCAAAGTAATGCCAAATCATTCAATTATGTCCTTAAATGTAGATTTTTCTCATTTTGAAAGAAAGCCAGTTTCCCACCCTTTGCTCTCCCCCTCACTGTCCCTGCCCTCTAATTCCAGTGGTCATGAAAAGACATTTTCTTTCTTGACTGCTTCAACATTGAGGGCTCTTCTCTTGTTAAAAAAGTCAAGCATTTCCTACTAAAACTTAAACTGACATTTTTATTATACTGCTGAATCTGCTGAGTGAGAAGACCTTAGACAAAGGGCACTTTTATAAGGGAGCTATTCACAGGAGGCTCTGCACTTCTCAGGAATGGGAAAAGCTTTACCTAGTCACAAGTAAGGGCAGCAAAACAGAACAAAACTGAATGCTGTAACAGCACCTCAGGTTTCCCAAGCTGAAAGATCAGTTACAGGCTGCAGCATTGACCCTTTAAAGGTAGGCGATAATGAAGCTGAACATCAAACAACAAAAGAAGGTGGGTCCAGAGAGATGATGTGATATTTCCTCTCAGTTTTTAAGACTGTGATCATTTAAATAAGGTACAGAACAAGGAAGACTGAAAATGTCATAACTACACAAGAGACATTATGCAGAGAGTTCCCTCATAGTAAGAACACCAGCAAGACTCAAATGAGTATGAAAGAGTTTGTGTCTTTGCTAATAATTCAAAAGTTAGAAATCACTATTTTGCATAAATTCAGTGCCCAAATACAGCCCCCACCTCCAGCAAATTTGGCTGCTCCTTTAGGATTAAAAAGAAACAATTCTCCACCTATCATATTTGGCTTTAAATAGAGCTAGTGGAAATTGGTTCTATTATTCATTAATTTTGGACAGCTTTAGTCATAGAGAGTTATGTTCTCCTGCAAGGAGCTGAAGGATAAAATCTCACAGGGTAAAAAGCAATCCCTTGTTTGGACATTTCCCTCCTGTTCTGCTTTCTTCAGCCACTCTAACATTTTCCTCATACTCATGAGCAGGACACAAGAATTACAACTCTCAGTATACCTGCTACCTGAAAATGATGATCCCTAAACCAAAGCATAATCAGATTTCTTTAAATATATTTGAACAGACAATATTTATTAAATTTTCTGGAGCAGCGAAATATGTTGGGATTCCTGAATTTAGAAAGTCTTTTTAGGCTCATGAGTGAACTCCATACACTGCAGGTCCCCACAGGTTTGGTGTGGAATATTTAGCTAATCAAACTCCCCATGCCAAGAGAATAGACCTTATTTTAAACTGGCAGTAGTCCATATCTACAGACATGAAAGAGGGGTATCTAAATGGGAATTATATGTAGTCCTATCACCTGACAGTGCCCACTTCCATGTTTTCCTGAAGATGAACAAGCCACTTTTATCACAAAACTAATTTAACTTTTCCCTTTGAAAAAGAAAAATGAGGAATATATATAAAGCAAGGTAGCTAGCAACCATTCATTTTTTAATATTTGAAATAAGTGTCAGCTCATGCATATCTTGGGGGAAAAAATGAGATTATCATGCAGGTTATGATGCCATTCCCAGAAGTGGGAAGGGCAAAGGGAAAGATATTTTCCTCGTGGAATGAGGCAGCCTCAGTGATATTGCCATAAGTGACATGGATTTGGACATGACCACTTTTGCTGCCAGTCTTTATTTTTAGCAAAGTCCAGCTCAGTCTTTTCAAGTACTTAGTATGTGACTACCCTCATAAGGAGGCTTTGGATGGAATTTGGGGGAAATTTGCACCTGGATAATTTAGAAAGTAGGCTGCATAAACGAGGTATTTTGCACTTATCTCTTAGTAAATCACTGGGTCCTTAGAATTTATATTAAAATCTTTAATTTTTACAGATATGCTTCCTTTCTTGCTAATTTTAAAGGTAATTTCTATTTCTCTAACTGGAAACACATTGAGAAATTATTTTTGTAATGCAGCCATTTTGTTTTCAGCAATTTATTGGCAGTGGCTGCTGCAGTCTTCAACATTCCTTATTTCTTCTCTTTCTTCGATCAGCAAAAAATGGTTTTATTTAATTTTTCTGTCTTTAATTATTTCCTTTAAGACCCTTCTCTGGATGAACATTTTCACTTTGTTACATGCTGCTGTTATTTCTAGTCTTTAAAAAAAGCTTTATTCCCTACATCTTAACACAACTTGGGAAGATCATTAAATCACCCACTCTGAATGATAGGTTCACTGTAAGTTCTTTCTAAAGATAAAAATCTTTAATCATAGAGACAAATCCTATTGGACATAAAGTTATCATCCATTAAAGAAATTTCTCTCAATCTTAAAGCACACACAAAAAAAAAGCACGCAAACTAACCCAAAACTTCATGAGACTGGGTTCACAAGGAAGTGCTACCTGCTTGAGGAAATGGCAATGCAGACGTGTTCATAATCATTCAACTACAGTAAAATTTTAGGAGTCCAGGGTTAACTACAGAGATCTGAAAAGTCACATCTTAAACTTGTTTTTATTCACTACAAATGCTGTGCCTTCGAAAAAGCCAAGCTGACACGTACCTACTCCCTGAAATCTAATGTAAAGAGTAAGAAAACTTCCATTATTTTAAACATTGAAGCTCTATTTACTCTTACTCTATATCAATCAGTGGAGTTTAAATGTCTTGGAAGACAGCCTGTGTGAACAGCAGAATAAGTTTTCTCCACTCCAAAGGAACTTGTTAAGAAACTGTTTTGGTTTTTTTTAAATGATGCTATTTGTATAGATAATAAAGTTCTAAAGTTAGAATAAAAAAAATAGATTCTTAATCATTAGAGCAATAATTTCACCCAGAAAGCAGATGTCTCACATTTAATATCCCAGCAAGATCTTTTTATACTGCCTCCAAAAATATATGCTGAACGGTTTAATTACTTTCTTAAATAAATAAAAATGATTGTTGCTGTAAAGAGATAGTAAGAATCAAAACCAGAATAAATTTGAAGTGATGATAAAAAATTAGATTATGCTGACCATACTGAAGCAATTTTCTAAAATGAGCATTAAAGATCTAATGATATGCATGCAGTTTCATATTATTTAAAATAAATATATGTATAATCAGCATAACTCAGTTTCATTTAGCATCACTACGAATCTATACAGAGAAAACCTATTTTTTTAATCCAATTTACTAATTTTGACACAGTCATAAAAATAATGTTCATTTCCAAGGACTGAAATTTATTGCTTTTACCAAGAACTGGCAAGTTCTGGAGAATGGACTGATAACAGCACAGTGGCCATAATACACAGAAATCAAATTACATTGAATGCAACAGTTAAGGGCTTTTAAAAATCCTTTTAAATAAGTATGACAAATGCCAATTGTGGAATATTTTGGGATGAGGTGTCTTTTATTTGGAGGAAAAAAAAATACATTTCCTTCATCAGAAAATAGTTTAGAAAACAATTTTGTTCAGCAGGTGTGAGCAGTGTATATTCAGGATTTCTCAGAGGACAGGTGTTACAGAAGTCTTTTAAATTCCTTTGAAAACAGGGTTTGTTCTGTGGCCTCTGTGAAGAAGGAGATCTGTTTTTCCAGATCTTCCAAAACTATTTTGGAAACCTTCCATGGTGTTAGTGAAGGACTGCGAGGTTAAAATGTTTCCCTTTGTGTTAAGTTCCCTGCAACAGCTCCCCAGCTGATGAGAGTTTGCAGAGAAGCCTGGAGGGTACCCAGGGCACTGTGCTGGCTGCTGCAGCCCAGCATCTCCAGCTTCACAGCAGCAGGGAGGAGCAAATCCTCAGAACACCACGGATTGTTTATTTCCCTGGATGCTCCGACACATCCGTCGTGTTCCGACCTTGCACAAGGCAACTGGGTCATACAGAGGAAAGGGAGTGAGGCTGTGAAGGCATTCCTGGAGGCCTGGTACTTGTTCTAGGTGTTTGTGAGGCTCCTTAAGTGGAAGACTACTAATCTGAAACAACGGGAACAGCACAAAGCAAAATACGTTTCCTTTAATACTACATGCCCAGGTCTAGAGCAAAATTATGTTAACTGCGAACCACAACTAGCAATCAAGATGATAAAACCTTTCAAAATACATATCCAAACTGAATGTTCTCTGAAGTCTGGGCTCCAGTATTAGTGTTCTCAATCTCATCCAGTGGCATGAGAGCTGGCTCTTAAGGGTGGTAACCCAATGCTCAAAATTCTTCAAAGACTTTCTTAGTCTTGTACCAAAATTAAAATGTGAAATCTATCTAAAAATCAGTATTTATCTGCATAGGAAAAGAGCATGGTGTCATTCTCTAAATCATATAGACAATACATGGTCGGGCTCCAAAGTAGTTAGGTATCACATTAAATGAATTGAATTGAGGGTTTCCATTTCCAAAATCCATTTGCCAAAAAAGAAAAAAAAAAACAGTTGTGAACCCCTTTTTAATAAGGCTGTAAGAAATCAAACACAGGGTGACCTAAAATTCAGTGATCTGAAGCAAACCAAAAGTTTTCCCAAAAGTTTTAGAAATAAAATCCTTTTTTTCATATGGCCATTAAATCACTGTTGTTGTAATTCTTTAGAGTACCAGGGTCTAGAAGGTAGTCTGGGAATAAAATTCAAAATGAAAATTATTATTGTTTATGGGTATTACCGAGAAAAATAGGAAAATGCATTAATTTCTAAAATTATCAAGTAGATAATATATTTATCTGTTACAGAACAATGATAATAATACATGAAGAAAATCCAGATGCTCATGGAGTTACCAGTTCCTAAAACTGGTAAAAGATACATAAAGCTAAAACTCAGATACAATCTTTTGTGATTAATGATAAAAGAAATTACTTAGTAAACATGAAGTATAAGGGATAGAATTACTGCTACCTTTTTTTCTTTGGCAAAACTCAAACAAGAACCTCTCCCGTGAAAGTGGATAAACATCAGATACAGAAGATATTAAACAATGCCTTCTCTGTCCATATGGAGGGCTCAGAATGAATGTTGGCAGCACACAGCCAAGGACCTGAGTATTTTCCAAGGAAAAGTGATAGTCAGAGGAACTGTTTCCAAGAAGTGGCATGTGCTCATGGTGCAGCAGACCTTTAGCTCTTCATACAACTGATTTAGCATTTAAAACTGCAGTAGAAGAGTGTACACCCGTAGTATTCTGTTCCCCACACTGCTATTTTTGTTACAGTTACACTTTTCTCCCACTATTTTCTTGAGGTATAATTTGAACCTGCATTGACTTATGCTTGTAAAACCTTCAGCAACTTCTGCTAGAGAAAAATAAAAAATACTTGGCCAAGATGAAAATACTTGGCCATCTTGGAACATACAGTAGAATAGGTGTGATGAACGAAGCAGTAATATACAAAGAGCAAGACCTAATGAGCAAGTAAAATTTGCAGAAAATCAAAGGCCTAGTGTGGAGCATTATGTTTATCAGGAAAAGCAGATGCTCTGGGAAAGCTGCAGCTCATGGCATCAAATCACAATGAGTCATCATCACCAATCCACCGCGCCCTATCCCATAACCAAAAAACACACAGATTAACCAAAGGTTCAGGTATAAGGCTTATCTTCAGTTATGAAGCAAGACAAGCAGTCAAGGGGACTACTACTTTGTGAAAGATTATAATTATAGCATTAGGCATTTCCATGCTGATTGCTCACCCTGATTTAAATTCCTACTGGTGAGTAGGCACACCGATATCAATAGTACTACCTGCTTAAGTATATGATCATCCAAGTATGGGAGGCAAATTTGGATTAAGATTCACCAAGGTTAAGATTGTTCAAATTATATCTCAAAAAGATAATTCTTAACAGCTTGCCCATGAACACTGTTTTGTGTAGAAGTGGAGTGATTTTATTCCTATTGTCCTCATTTTTTTATCACAAGAAGTAAAACCTCTATAAGCCAAAAAACTGCCTTTATTTCTGCACAACTTCATAGTCTTGAAAAGGGTCGAGAAAAAATAAAATTAAAGATTTGTCAAATTATATAAAGAGTATGTGTAAAGTAGAAAATAATTCCATCTCCTTTTTGAAGCACAGTTTTATCCAACTTCAGTGGATTCAGTCAAACTCATCACTCTCCAGGCTCCATCTGAATTGCCCCAGTGGTACAGATTTTATTGTAGAACTGAAAAAAAGAGTTCAAAAATGGTAGCTCATATGAAACTATGAAGTGTGCCCAAAAATTATGTGAGACAAAAAGAAAGACTTGAATACTTCTAAAATATGCTTTACTTTTTTGGTTTGATTCATTTGGGTTTTTTTCTTATGGGATGCATTTTGAAGATATCATCTACACTCATGATATCTGGAAAGTAAGGATTTGGAAAAACATCATCCTTCATCATCCTCTGGTTACAGATATGATTGCCTTAATTAACTTCCACCTACCCTCCTCCCATCACCTGAAAGTTATAATTTCTCTGATCCAGAAGTTCAATTCCTCACATTAGTATATATTCATAATTTGTCTCAGGCTAAAATATCTAGTGTAACCTAAATACTTTAAATAGTATCTGTTTGCTAACAGAACTGAGAAGACAATAATATGCTTAGCAGCTGGAAAGGATTTTGCATAAAAAGTGTACTGTTACTGTGTGTATATTTCTAGCTCTCTCTGTTTTTTTTTTTTCCCTGTCTAATGGCATTTGCGACTTTCATGCAATGCTATAATTTTCTAAGTTGGAGCATTAAGAGAAAAAAAATCATAGCATATATCACAGAATAATGAGATTAGGTATCAGCAGCCCTTTCATGTGCCCATAAGTGGTAGGAAAACTATGCAGTGAATTTTTAGGAGTACAGTCAATGCAAAGATACTGCTGCTATAAAACCAGTTTTAGTTCCCTTTATTTGTGTGCCTTGTTACTTTTAAATCAAAAGTCCAATAAGAAACCAATAGGTATGTGTCGGTGTACACTGGGGCAACATAGTTCCAGATATTGCCATACACTGGGCCAACACAGTTTGCAGTATAACATTGCAGCACCACCTGCACTAATCACACATGGGAAGAGCTACAATGGCTCACCGACCTTATGGGCAAGAGCTACAGCGGCTCACCATCCCTCTTAGAGGCACGGTCACCCATAAGGCAGTCCAATCCCAGACTTGCTTGGGCAAGAGCTACAGCGGCTCACCGTCCTTCCCAGAGGCACGGTCGCCCAAGGCAGTCCAATCCTGGACTTACATGCGTAGGCTACTCACGGCTCTCCTGGGCACACCCCCGCCCAGGGATTACACGCCAGCCGGCTTTTCCACTTCCCCCAAGTGGATTGCAGTCCGTGAGGCTCATACTGCTGGAGGCTTTCAAGAGCTTCTAAGGCTCAGCCAGTTATCGCCGCCATACATACAAACACAAGGCACCAGATGTTAAAGTCCAAAACGTCCAGCATAGAGCAGGGTAACAGGCATCAGCAGGCACCAGCAGACCCGAGCCAGCATCCACAGGCACCAGCTCGGCATCCACCTGCTCAACCACAGCTCAGCTCAGTATCTGCTGCTCTGTGACCCTACAGCACAGCCCTTTATAGCCATCATCCCTTGGGCTACTCATGTGCTTCTTGTTGTAGGAATCACCACACCTGCATTCAGTGCTGGCCTTCCCGCCTCCCAGGGACACAGCCGCAAGCCATGAGGCCAAGGCTGCCTACAGCCCACTCTTGTAACCCCACAGGTATGTGGAAGAATTAAAGTCAGCTTTCTTCTCCAAGAAGACAGAGCTGGATCTCAAACCTGCTGTCTCCATGCTTTTCTCCTGGGGCAAAGGCAACTTAGGGACGTAAAACAAGTTCAAATGCTCATGCTGTCCTGACAGTTCTCAGAGAGGGGCACTAGCAATTAGCTCAGAGCAGGTCTGCTCCCAGCTCATCTCTGCTGAGAATGACAGTCATAAAATTAGCTGAGCCCTATGTTTATTGGTTTAGGATTGCCTTACACACAGTTTGTCATTTCCCAACCTAGAAGTACTTTTAGGTGAAACAACACAGTTATACTTGTGAAAATGAGTAGTAAACCAAACTAGGGACCAGATTCCATACCAATGTAAATGTATTTTTCTTGGCAAACACAAATTTGATTCCATGCAGTGAAAATACTTTCTCTTACAAAACCCTGTGTAGCACTAATATTACAGGGTCTAACTTAAATGAAATCTATTCAGCTGGTAAAATGATAATAGCTGTACAGAAAGCCAGACTTGCTTCTCAGGCTTTCAGAAAAGATTGCAATTTTATCTTCCCTAGTCTTGCAGTTCTAAAAGAAGTGTTGATGTGTCATTAAAAGCTTCAGAAAATCTTATTTGGAATGGCACTGTGAGCATTTATTGCAAAATTTAGGTTGTGTATCCTTTTGGTTTAGGAATAACTAATGACATGCACTTGTTTACTAGCATTCAGCTTGCGTTTATTAAGAAAAAATAATGCAAGGACTTTTCTGTAATTTAATTAATTTGAATTGCTCCTCCGGAACCAAACATCATGATGTTCTCACTTTTTTCCTGCTTAACACGTTCTTTAACATAGATGTGCATACATGTAGAAATTGGAGGGTGATTCCATTGTCTCTCAGGAGACCATATACCCTGTAGCAGCAAATGGCTTATATGAGATGTCTCTAAGATGTCTCTGAAGGTTTATGATGGTTTGTCAAAAACCAAGTTAGAAACTGAAAGAACGTGGTAATATGGAAGAAACTTGCTAAACAAATGGACTTTTTTAGTCTATTTGCTACAAAAAATTTCATATGAATTTTTGTATTCTGCCTGTGAATTAAGCTGGTTTCAGCAGTGTTTCTTTACTCAGTGTGCAGTGCTGCATGAACACAGCTGTGCTGCTCCACAATGGCTTCTGTGCTGGCAGCTCAAATATCCCTGTGCCACAGTCCTGCGCTTTCACAACTGCAGGGGTAGCACAGCAAGCTCATCTGGCTCCTTTCCTGCTCTCCACACGTTATCCATGTCAACCACATTGGAAACTGAGTCTTGTAGAAATATCATTTATAGTCTTAAATAATGCCGTCATATTTTAAAGAGAAGTTGGACATATTCTCCGTGGTACTCTCGGAAGCCCCTCTGTAATGCTATATACTCTCCTTTATAGAGGGAGTGACTCTAAGAGACAGGTCCAGAAAGTGCAGTGAATTGCCCTTTTCTCTCTCCTAACTACAGAAGAATCCTTGAAGGTTAGCTGACTTCTTGGTGGCTAAAGTTACCTGAGGGAAAAACCACTCATGAGTGCATTTTGAACCTCTCCAGGCTCACAAATTTGGGTCAATTATATACAATATTACAAGTAAGATCATGACCCTGAGTGATAAAATACTGCTAGAAAAGACAGGAAAATACAGAAGATGAGAAGGAAAGGCGCAGATTACTAGTTACAAAAAGGAGAAAACAAATACAGGGAGTAAAATACAATGCCATATTTGTACTTACAATTTAGGTGGCTTCACATGCAAGGCAGTCTTTCAAAGTAATTAAATACTTAACTGTCAGAGGCACACCTCTGTCTTAACTCATTGACTTTAAAGAAAACTCAGGGATTTCAAAATGCAAATATTTGAAGTCGGCTTTATGAGACGTATTAATGTGCACCCAATCCAGAGCTGAGGATTTGACTCTAACAGGAAACAATGACCATTCTGGCATATATGTGCTTCAGAAAGAAAATATAGACTTTCCAGAACTCACAGAGAGACATAAACCCAAGACTAATTTGAAAGATTTATTTATTGTGGAATAGATATATTCTAGCCATTGGACTGTAAGTCCAGGAAGAATTCAAGTCAAAATTGGTCTATCAAAGAATTGCAGGGTATTCATCCAACAGTATTTACACATGTAACAATGAAGCTACGTATTATAATCAGAAAAATAACATTTTCCAACCTGTTAAAACTTAGATAGATACATTTTTTGAATAAAAACACATTGCTTTGGGTTAGAGGAAGTCGTGAAAGGTTAATAGGTGAAGGCAGCTTACTGCCTGCCTACCACCAAGAGAATACAGATATTTTTGCAGACATTGGCAAAATAAGTATTTGGCAAATTCTAATGCTCTTGTCAACTTAATCCTGCTTCAGAAAGGTTTCATTCTAAACAGGGAATAATAAATGTCAAGGGTTTGTTTTCTTCCATTTTCCATATCAGGGAAGACTTATCACAAACATTAGTTTTCTCTAAAATTATATCTATGACTTGAAAATTGTTCAAGGAACATTAGGAAGTATGAACACCTAGCTGAACTTGAATAAATTCTATTTTTAAGGACATCAGCAAGTCAGTTTTAGTGCTACAGAATCCTATGTAAAATAAAATGTAAAAGCTATATTAGATTAAGTTGAACAATCATGTTAATCCAGAGTTGCCTTCAAGGACACAGGAGCCATGAAGACTTACAAATCTTAAATAGGAAGAGCAATTGGTAAAGGACTAGTAAAGTAAAGATCTTTTTGAGTAAATAGTCTGTCAAAACTGAATATTTATGGGAAGTGATATTAACTTTCATCTGAAGCCTAATTCCCTGAACTAAAACATTTGTCTACTCCTTTGGACATTAACTTATTTTATGCTTTTGCCACTTGAATACCTTCTGACAACAAATGGAGACAAAGTGGTGAAGTAATGATGGAAAGCTATATTATCACTTAGTACACTGTATCTCCTATGTGAAAGGAGAGAGACCTTTAGTTCCCCAAGCTGGATACTAAGATCTTGCTCTAAAATGTTAAATTTATGGAATGTTTCCATTATTAGTACCTTTCTGTATTTCTCAGTGTTGCTTTTTAAAGCCCTAAAATGGAGTACCAACTCTATCAAGGGCTTTAGCTGCCACTTTGCACAATACCAAGTTGAGCATTCAGACACCACCAACAAACTTTCCAGCCTCCACAAAACTGCAGCACAGTCCAAGCTCATGGTACTTGTGCACCAGCTCCCTCAAAACCTGACCCTGCCAAGGTTCTTGGATCCTGAACTTGCTTGCAAGAGGTAGCAGTCTCATCCCACAGAGAGAACTGCTATGTTTTCTGAGAACATGCTTGCCACAGGAGATGTCACATGCATGGGAGGGAAAAAAACCCAACAAAATAGAAGCAAGACTTTCTGAAACTGCAGAAAATTAAATTCCCTCTCGGGAAACAGACAAGCCCACTTCATCTGATCTACAGAGAGTATTAGACTTAAGATTGTCTGCCTCCCAGGAGGTTCCCATTAACCAGAAAGTATTTGTTATTTGACAAGACAACTTTTTAATTTTCCCCTCTTGGAACTATTCAGTTTGCCTTTAAATATTTATTCAGCCAAATAGCAAGCAATTCACTCCACAGACCAATGTTAGTCTGTTCTTCTGTGAAGAAAGGGGGTCAGGTTTAAGTTCCTGCTCCATTAGCTATTTAATCAATTATCCAAATTGGCAAGGTTTCAAGGGGAGAAAGTCACTAACTTCATCCCAAAATAACCATTCAGTGAGTAGCTAGGGCACATTTCTGACCTGAAAGTGCCTGTGAGTGAAATTTTTTCTCAACTCAGGAGTGTGGGTATGTGTTTAAAAGGTCATCCACCTCAGTGGTAAGTGCTCTAATTACTGGATATTTGGGCATCAATTAGCAGCATGTTCTAATAAGTTTGGAGAAAAGGCAGACTGGCCTTATATGTTTATTTTCAGGGGACAGTAGAGACCTCCCCAGTGCTGAAAGAAGATACCTTAAAAGCGTAGGTTTTATGTGTATTACTGTCCCACCATATTCCCTTGCAGCTATTCTTCCTTCTGCTGTATGATTTCTCTGGTTGCCCCTCTTAGCCATCCATCTCCTGTGCTTTGTGCAGGAAGCCTAACTCAGGGTAGAGAAAGTCTTTATAAACAAAGCACCTGTCAGTTAGACATTGCAACACTTGATGGTTTTGTCCAAAAAAATGTTAGGGTGCTAAAAGGCAGAGCAATTCACTACATTACTTTTGGTGTCTTGTCCCCACATTGGATGAAGCATCCATACTTCAGTGTTTATGAGCTATATGGGCATTCCCCAGGAAGGTAAATGGTACAGACTGGGTAGTGGGAGACCCAGAGAACTATGTAATGTCATGGCACTGAAAAGGAATTTTGATACAGAGGAGAGTGTTAATCACAAAGTCTGTTTCAAATTTTACCGAGCTGGAAGTTAAGCACCCTGTGTAAGATTAAAAAGAGGTGCATCTATCTGTTCAGGATTCAGATTTTGTTAGCAAAATAAACATATTTTTAGAAACTGGAGGTAAGGGAAAAAGAAATGGAACCAAGCTTTTCTTTAAAATAAAAGGATAAGAGATGTGTTGATGTTCTCCTAATGACATTGTGATTAGATTTGCTAGCCAAAATATTGACAGTCTGAGTTCAATTCTGCTGATTCCCTGCTGTAGTTGTGGCACTGCAACCTACTACTCCCAGAGACTGGATCAAGATAAAATGTTGGCCACACCTATAGGAACCATAATCAGAATGAGGGAAATAAGCATTTACTTGCCCACACAGTAGTGGCGAATGACTCTTTAGCCCAGTGCCTGACACAGCTGCACAAGGAAAGAGTAACTGATTGCAGTACTTAGTCCATGAGTCAGAACAATGAAATATTTACAGTTCTCAGCCTTGTTCACTCTACAGAAGACTTAGGGTTCTTTTGGGGACAGAAGCAAATAAAAATTTTAAGACTGAGTTAGGAATGTGCAATTTCAGGACAAGGTGGTGGAGTTTGTTGCTGGGAACCTAGGAGATTGCCATCTGACTGGGAGACACGGAGTTGGTTTGCACTGAACCCAAATTGCCACACATTGGTTAGGTTTGAAAGCAGCCTTGGTGTGCATGGATTAGATTTCTTTTGAAGCAAAGTAAACCAGAAGCTCTGCTTACGGTCCGTACCAAATGTACTGAAAGCTGCAGTGGGACACAAGGATCTGAACTTATTAGTCCTTCGAATAGCCTCAAACTACTTTCAGGGTAAAAACAGTTTGTCTGAGACAACAAACTGGATCCAGTCTGTGGTAAAACATATTGATCACATGCTTAAATATAAGGACCTCCACACCAGATGCTTTGATCTACCGCTCTGCTCCTATTGTGCTGAATTGATTGCTAATACAGACAAAAACATCCAAGTCACATTTTCTGCTGCCTAAAAAACCTTTACAGAGCTGTAAGTCTCTGTGTGGATTTTGCTCTCGTTCCTCACAGATAACTGTTAATGAAAACTTCAAATTTCCTGCCTTTTTTTTTCTCATAAGGGTAAATAAAATAACTTTTCAATAATTAAGTAAGAAGGGATAATTGGGGAAATGATACAAAGGACAAGATGAAAATTAAGAACTGAAGTAAAACAAATATCAGGAACAAAATGCAGGAAGAAAGTGTCACAGAAGTTAAGGAAATGTTAAGTAATGACTAAGAGGAAACAAACTAGAAAGGAGAACAGGTGGAAATGAATCAGAAGGAATATACTATTTTGAAGTAATACTTTGTAGAAAGCTTAAAAAAATATACATACCATATATATAGAGATTATTTTGTATACATTCAAATATATACATACCAGTAGAGAGCTATCTACACTGATCAGAGACTGTCTTCTCAAGTCTGTACCAGTCTTTAGTCATTGCGGGTGGAATAGCATATGATTATCACTTATTACCTCCCCTTCATGGCATCAAAATTGTTGCCCATATTTTTGGGAAAATCTATGCTAAACCAATTTTGTACTATGTGAGGAGGCATGGCTGGAGCTGGGGATTGAGCACTTAGAGCCTTGGCTTCCATTTGTACCTGTGCATCTCTGACCTCCAGGGAGAGATAATTCTGGAGTAGTTTTTTTACCTGAAAAGTATAGATAATCCATAACCATTGCACAGCATTAAGCACTTACGAAAACAGGCCACAAACATCAAAATTACTTATTCTATAACAACCCAGTGAAAGGAACAAATATCTGAATAGTAATGTGAGCAAAAAGAATTACAAATTCTGCCAATCCAACAAAGTTCAAGGAAAAAAAGATTGCTTCATAAATCCACCACAGCAAATTGCTCTTTTGGGAAAAAAACCCCAAAACTGCTGAGTTTCTGGTAGGAAGATTTTAACCAGGTAGGGTGCCTGAGGAGATCAGCTGCTATTGCACACCAGGAAGAACAGAAGTATATATTTGTGTGTGTGTATATATATTTTTTTCATATATATGCATATTCCTTTATAAGCATGTATATATATGTGTGTGTGTGTGTGTATGTATATATACACTAAAGAATTATATATATGCATATATATGTGTGTGTGTATATATATACACACACACACATATATATACAGACTAATTATATGGTTAAGACACGGGGATTCTGTTCATCAGATTAGACTACTGCTGTTATACACCTTAACACAGAAAGCTACAGGTTTTCCCAGTAACATCTAATAGGCTATGATATACTTCCTGTAGATCTACAGCTGCATGACAATTTTTTTTAGGGAAGAATAAAAGACAACTTGATATTCTAACACCAAAAAACCTCTTGGAATTGTGCAAATTTCAAGAAAAACTCTTTTGAAAGAAGTATATTTTTCAAGTTTCTGTTCTGAAATACCTTTCCTCTGCAGTGTCTTTTCCATCATATAGAAGTAACAAATTGGTTTGGTTTTATCATAATCAATCTTTTAAATTTATCTACCACTAGGATGACCTAAAGCAGAATTACTGACTTTAAAAAGATCCACTTCTTAAACATTCAATTTATGTTTTTGTTCTTTTGGAGAACTGGTGAAACTGTAAAATTTCCATATATTAAATCATGTTTTCATATGGCTGAGCGCTTCATTGATAACATAACAGACTCTACTTCTCTCCTTTTATTGAATTGATTCATTCATACTGTGGTTTGCATGTACACACAGATAGCAGCCATCTTCCTATTTATTTCATTGATTGCATGAAATTAAATTATTTTCAAGCTCATGATGGATATTACCAACAATATAAAAATTCTCAGCCTTGAGTTTCGTAGCAGTGCTGCTGTGTTTCACTCTAGTGCAAGCAGTTTGGAGTTCCTTCCCATTGAATATTGGTACCACTTGCCATGCAGGGCTTAAACATCTATTGTCTGGAAAGAACTATAAACCAGATGTAATTATTGCTGTTAATTTTTTTTTTTTGTTATAATTGCTTTGAAAATACAGATGCTTTCATCTATTTGCATTTGCCTTTCCTAGGATGTCTGTGGAAAGAAGATTTTTCATCTCAGTGGGGCCTTAAGGAAACACACTTCTAGCTATGTGCATTTTAACTGCCAAAATATTTTAAATGCTATTTTGAAAATTTCTTATTTCTTTCTCCTTAAATATTCTTTAGTTTGAATCTCAAATACTGTCAGCTTGCTGCAGGTGGGCATGCAGGCCAGTGCTGGAGGTCCAGCAGGTCAGGAAGCTATGTACAGAGTAGCAAGCCTCGGTGAGGTCAAATAATTGGAAATTTTGGCTGTGTTCCCCAG
The DNA here is from genome assembly GCA_013397055.1 of Pachycephala philippinensis. Lineage (NCBI taxonomy): Eukaryota > Metazoa > Chordata > Aves > Passeriformes > Pachycephala > Pachycephala philippinensis. Next base: position 1,646,206 of record VWZT01011116.1, read on the forward strand.
GAAGCTCTGCTGGGGAGGCAGCTGGCTGTTCCTTTGCTCCCCAGGCGTGCTGCCGAGAAAGGGTGGCCAGTAAGCATCTGTAGAGAAGGCATGGAGACCATCCAAGCAGTGAAGTTCAATCCCTTCCCTGAGCTCCTACCTTCCAACCCTAATAGCAGTCCTAATACTGAATGTAGGACATCAGCTGTCTCTTACTGTAGCTGGTTGAGGTGAATGTTGCTTGTGGCAAACATTCTCACTGGAAAGTCGCCTAATTATTGCAAGTTCTAGAATTAGCAAGCTTGTTATGTTCCCAAATGGCATTTGTTGGATACTACTGCATTTTCTTTCTCCATTCATCTAAATGAGGTTGCTTAAAAACTCTTTTTTAAGTCTGGTAGTTGCAAGAAACTAATTAGCATTTGTGTCAGAGCAATCTAACTTCATTATGCTTAAATGTTGGCCTTTAAACTATGGGTATTTAGAACTGCTGAATAACAGTCTTAAGCAGCTAGTTTGTGAAAATCTTCTATTGTCAGCTTAAATAAATCATAAAATCAGGATAGCCTAGGTTGATAGCCTTGACTGATAAAGTTTATTCCATACATAACATACAGGCAATAACTTGATTACTTTCTAAGTGTAGTTGGATGTCCTCTCATTCCATTTAAATGCAATACTCAGCAGTAGTGGCCGTAAAATATTTCCCATTTCAAATTCTAAATTGCAAAACTTTATGTTTTTGTGTTTTTCAAGTTAAATTAGTGGTCTTCTATTACTGACCCACACTAATGCCAATTCTAATTTCAAAGCATGAACTATTTCCGTTGAAAAATAATCTTGATGGAGAATTGCAGATCAAATTCTACCATAAGTTCTACCCGCTCCCTCTAAGACAAGACTTTCACTGCTTTGCCAAACAGCAAGGACTCAATTCTGATAAAGTCAGAGTACTTGCCACAAGAGTAATGTGATGTACACAATCAGTCAATTTATTGGGATACACACACTCCCCAAGCTCTGCATCTACACAAACAATTTTGGGATTGGTGCCTTCATTCACCACAACCTTAACTTTAAGGAAGGCATTTCTTCTCTAGTTTAAGCCACAGAAGAAACTTTACTGAAATCTTATTCTATCTGAATATGAGTTCCACTCATTTTGCTTCCCAAAATTGAAATAATTTTGCTGGGTTTTGTTTGAAAGAAAAACCTCAAAAAAAGAGAAATATTTAAATTGTTTCTGATATGCTGGTATGTGTATTACAATATTTTACCTTTTAGTCTATCCAAAATGTTTTGGTGAAAACCTGTTTCTTGAAGGCTTCTAAATCTGTCTTTCTTTCAAAGGGAGATATTTTAAATTTGAAATGTCACACTGATAAACAGAGAAAACTGTTTTTGTTGCTTTGTGAGCCTGCTTCACCCCGTGGTGTCTGGCATGGTCTCCCTGCCACCTGCATCCATCTGTCCTTGGTTTGTAATCTGCTCTGGGTACTGCTGTTGGTACCTGACTTCACAAGATGTGGTGACTCATTTGAAGTCATTGAATATGCAGGGAGTTAACGATGCTTAATTATAAAAATAAAGGCTCTCGACAAATACAAATTGCTCCCCCCTTCCCTGTATTTCATATTTTAAAAAGCCCATACTCATTGCCTCAGTGAGAAAAATAATTTTGAAGAAAGCACATGTTTTATGTCATCATGACCTTTAAAGTTTAGACCTTATGGATCTCTGCCTCTCACCTCCATTTTAACACTGGAATGGGAAAAGAGTCTTTCCAGCAATTTCAGCTCTAACACACTTTCTCAGTTTGAAATTCTTGTAGCAGCTGTCCTGGATAAACTAAGAGGAAGAAGAAATATGTAGAAAAGACAAGACATCTTTAAACAGCTGGATTATCAATTAAATATTAATTTTCAGTGTTGGTGGCTTTCCTTAATTCAGGAGCATTATTTATATAGCAGGTGTGGACTGTAGCATAAAATTATTACAATAGTTTTAAGCTGATTTTTTTTCCCAAAAGAGTGCTAGGCTTAAATTAGACAAAATAAGCCATTTTACATAAAAATCCATTATAAATAACAGATGTTTATTTAGTCTACACTTGTCTTTATATTTATGCATTTATTTGATCTTTTAGTGGCAAATATGGGAGGAAAAACCCAACATCCCAAACATTAGTATTGGAATGTTTCAATTTAGCCAGGTATAGAAATGCATGGTTAAATCATTGTCTACTGTCAGATGAAAAATGCAGCATTATGTGGTAAAGAAATACAAATCTATGAGGCTCTTTGCTCACAGATTATATATGTATTCAAGAATCAAATATCTGGCATTAACCATCTGTCTACAAAAACCAACAAAACCAAAACTAACCAAACAAACAAACAAAAACCAAAAAAACAAAAAAACAAAAAAAACCAAACCAAACCAAAACAAAAAAAAAACCAAAAAAACAACAGCAACAAAAAAAACAAACCAAAAAACCCCCCCAAAAATATCTGTGAAAGTACTTTTTAGAACAAATGAAAAATATTTTTGTGTTGTTAATTCATTTCTCTCTGCCCCAGTTTCTGAAATATAAATACGTATTTCCAGTAAGATATCCTTGAAGAACTAAATGTCTCAGGGGACCGGTAATCATATTTTTGGAGCCTTTCACCTCTAGTTCACTGATTCAAATACAGCCAACATGCAGTAGTGACGGAAAATCATTGAGATTTGAAAGCTGGTTTGTGGCCTGTGTGAAATGAACTGGTATTTCACTCCATTTCTTAGAGGATCTTGAGAAGGCACTTGGCACTTCTGAAAGCACTGATGTTGTGCTTTTGCAGGATCCAGTCAGGTCCCCATGGAGTCACAACCAGGGCTGGTTTCTTTGAAGACGACAGAGGCTGAGGTTATCAACTAAAATCCCATTCCAGACAAATTTCCTCAGTACGCTGATCACTTGGAGCAAATTGGTCCTTAGCCACCTGGAAGAGCTCGGTGGGCAAACATTTTCCCCATGTCAAGAAGCCAGCCAAGCCAGGCTGAAATGGCAGATCATTCTGGGGTCACCACACTGCGCTGTTGCTTCCTGTGCTCCACAAAGGCTGGGTGAAAACAATTTCATCTTCCATTTCTGCTAATCTAGTACTTTTCACTGGCATTAAATATACTTAATTTTGGAAGAAAAACAGCAGAAAAATGTTTCTGCCTGCAGAAAGAAATTGCTGTATTTTTCTGAGGGCAAGGGTGGCTTAATTTCTTTCTTTAGACAGAGGTTCATGCATTGTTAGGAATAGTTAATAAAATGTCCTTTCTTGAGATCATACCTACCATATTCTAGAAAATTTGTCCGACAATAATTTTTTCTCTTCAGTCACAAATTATCTCAGTTCTGTTTCCCAGTGAAGGCTTTACATTATCTCTTAAATTATTTCACCTCCTTTACATTTGGAACTTATGTTCACAAACTTACATATATTTTCATAAAAATATAGTCTTTTTTTTCTGAACATTTAATATGTTGTATTAGGAGTTTCCTCAGAGGAAAGAAGGAAAAGCCTATCTTCATTAATCACTAAATATAACATGGGGAAATTAAAACATTCAGATGTCATGTCAACTATATACATTATCTTCTATGATGTCACATTTGATTTTCTTTTTTTATGACTTTGACAGCATCATATTAAAAATTTGATTGCACTATGACAGTACAGGCTTTGAATTATTCAGCTTATCAGCACAGTCTTGCAGTAAGACTGTTTTGTATTTCTTTCCATTTCTGAAAACTGACATTTAAAAAAATGTAAAAAGAAAGGGAAAATGGTTACTAATAGCTAATTAATAACTTGAGCTTGGCAAAGGCAACTTCATTTTAATAGAATATCACACAAATTAAAACCAGATTAACTATAACATGCAGCGTATTTCAAAAGTCACTTGAAACATTATTCTCAGGTTGACATTTTGTCCCAGAGAAATAGATGGCAAGCCTCCAATTCATTTTCAGTGAAGTCAGGACTTCTTTCTAACTGAAGAAAGCCCTTACATTTCTAATCTGATTTTAGTAACTATCACTCTGAGTTCTTGTGGTACTTAGTTGAATTACCCATCTCTTCTCTTAGCAAACACTCGAGCTATTAATGTTTACAGAAGTCAATGGGCTTTTTCCATTTGACTCCCATAAGGGAGTCAAACACTTAGAGTCTCTTGGGTAATTTTTGCAAGTCTTTCAGAGTTTATACTGTGTTTTTTCCCATGAAGACTTGTTTTTGCCAGCTTTCTTTTTTGTTCCATTTTACCTATGTCTGGTGTTAAATAAATGCAATCTGTTGGTTCATTTGCATCAAATAACTTCATTTATAACCCTTTTCAGAGTGTCCAAATTTGTCTTTTCTTCATTACAACTTAAGGTTATTTTTAAATCACTAAGGATGTTTTTAATCACTAAAGATAGAAAGATCTACCCTCCATCTTGATGAAATTAATCTAGTCCTTTCATATCAGAACCTTAAAGCAAATAATGCCATTTTAAGAAACATGTTATTCCCACTTCCTAATATGAAATTTTAGTGGCATCAGATATGAAAATATCATTCAAAGTCAAGCCTTTTTCCAACAAACATAGCTATTATTTGGTCACAATAAAGCTGCCCCTAGAAATACCTGTATTCTTTCCCACAAGAATTATCTCAGCTGATCTGTCTGAGTGGGTAAGAACTATAGGCCTGAGTACTGCTTAGGAGGGTACAGTGTGGAATATTCCATATGAGACACAAAATAAACCCTTCCAGATATGATAATAGGGAAAATTACAAGTGGCCTTTTTGTGTCGTGGTTCCCCAAAAATGGATAGCAGGGATGTCTTTGATTATGCTCACAGCAGTGTCTGGGGAGAATCTCATACTGATTTAGCAGGGATCAGATTCATGACCAAAGTTAAACTGAGAAATGTGCTTGCATTCCCTCAGAAATATCTGATGTTTATTCAAGGGTTTAGTCTGTCATTAAATATATGTATTTTGCTGTTCTTCATCTCTCCTCCAGCATCTCTAAATTCCAACTCGAAGACAGCAGGAGTGCCTGTTTTCATTATAAGCAGTGAAAATTAGTTACGGATCACTTACACTACATTATTTTAGTTCACTTATTTAACCTGAAACTAGCCTGTTTCTACATATGAATCACCCTGGGACAGCATTTTTTCATCCTTAAATAAATATTTGCACATTTGTGTTGCTTTCCTACTGATAAGCCAAACTTATTTCAAAATGCACAATTGGAAACAAGATATCACAATTCAATAACATTTAATTCTGCAGTATCAATATCAGTCTTCAAATATTCTGGCGGAAATAAAAATGCAGGAGCTACCAGGACAGAATCCTCTGTCCTTATCATTTACTGCTCAATCTCTACCCAAACAAACTCTGGTTGAAGACAACAAATGATATCTATAAAAGTGCTGAGTAAAAATGGCAAAGCAGTATAGCCCTCTACCAATTTCATGTGTTTTTAACATCCATCCTTGTCAATGGTTTCAGGGTTTAAACAGTGTTTCCAAAAACCTGACTAAACTGAAATCAGAATCAGTGTTTTCCTTCGAACTATATGTGTTTTGACTGAGAACAGGCTGACCATTAAAGATGACAGAGAAACTTACTTCCACAATAACCTTTAAATCTTATTGTTTCCGACTGCCACCAGCTGTGGCAGGTAAGATGTGCAGAAACCATTCTGAGTCTCACAGAGATTCCTCTCTGCATTCCAAGGAGAAAACTATCATCCTGTGACTTGTACAGAAAAGCAAAAGCTACAGAATTACAAGCTTTTTGCAAATGATGTGCTTTACTTGTATGTGAGACCACTTGAATCCTTTTACCCTTTAGTGTAATGCAGGACTAAGGCATCGTCTGTAAGTAAGAAACAACCGTCTGAAAAAGTATCAGTGAAACACATGAAAAAGCACAAGCCACAACCAAGGAAAAATTCTGACAAAATTTAGCTAAAAGCAGGGATTAGGTGTGGGGGGAAAGACATTTTCCCCCAGACTCCTCCAGTCATAAGCGTTATCACAGCACCAGCTTCTGGAGAAGGGAGTGAAGATTGAGTGTGAATCTTATATTCTTACTTGTTGGCTATTTGGCAAAGAGGCAAGAGGCTGCCTTTTTTTTTTTTTAATTTTTTTTTTTTTTTAATTAAGGTAGTTTCCAGGTCTTTAACATTACTCTGTGCCAGACATAAAAAATAAAATAAGCGGAGAGCGCTGCTGCCATAACAACCCTTCGACAGGGAACTATTGGGATACAGATAGTTACTATACTAGCTACCACCAGCCGTGTGCATCATGACACATAAAAAACAGAAAACCCTTTTCAGACAGCATCCCGTCGTTTGCACTCGCAGCTCTGGGCAGCGAAAGCAGAGCAAGCACAGACTTCTACCACTTCTCCCTCCCCCCTCCGCAGTCACTTTATTTATTTAATTGTTTTAGGTGGGGGGGAGTGTTAGAAAAGTCCATTTGAGCGCGGAGCCCTGCCCGAAGCCGCCCCCCGAGCCCCGCGGGAAGGGCCGCGCTCCGCTTCTCCCGGCGGCTCCGGGAGGCGGGCCGGGACCCTCCGCCCCCTCCCTCCGGCGCCACTCCGGGGAAGCCGCCAATTCTGCTGAGCTGGGTCCTCCCTCCCCACCTCCAAATGGTCCCTCGCAAAAGTTAAGGCGCTGCCCCCTCCCCGAGCCGCCCCTGGCGCCCGGGGGTGCGGGCTCAGGGGACTCAGGGGTCTCCTGGCTGCGCTGGGGAGCGGGGCTCTCGGGGTGTCCGTGCGACATCCCCGCGGAAACGGGCAGCGGTGCCCGGGAGGGGCAGCAGGGCGGAAGCCCCTTTCCGCGCATCCCGGCGGAGCCACGGGCACATCCCTGCTGCCCTGCGGAGCTTCCGCACCCGCGGACGGGGCGGGAGAGCGGGCCGGGACCCTCCGTTCCCCAGGGCGGGGGCAGGGGGTGAGCGCGGAGCCTTCCCCGCGGCCCCCCCGCTCTCCCAGCGCTCATCCCCGGGGCCGCTCCGGGATGGGAGGCGCGGGAGCGGGAATGGGGGGGGATGCAGGGCAGGTGCTTTTCGGGGCGAGGGAGTAGGGCCCGGTGACTCACCCGTCCGAGGCGGGGGCTGCGGATGGCGCGGCGGCGGCGCTGCCCCCGGTGCGCGGGGGGCGGCGGGGCAGGAGCAGCAGCGGGCGCGGGAGCAGGGGGGAGCGGCGGGGCCCGGGCTGCTCCTGGGCGCGCTCTCGCTGCCCATCCCCGGCGCTGCCGCCGTCGCCGCCGCCGGAGGAGGATGCGAGGGAGAGTCAGCCCCGGGCGCGGGCACGCGCAGCGG
>VWZT01011116.1:1653994-1666525 GCA_013397055.1 Pachycephala philippinensis
TTTTCCCCACAGCAGGAGGAAAAGAAACGGTTCTGTAAGGAAAAAAGGGGGTAAACAAGAGGAAAACATAGAATACAAAAATCGTTGACTGTATGAGAAACAAACCATACACTGGATTAGTTCTTAAAAACAGTCTTTCAAGCCTGGTCCTGAAAACAAGAGGATTTCTTGGATGTTTATTTAGGATCAAGAGTAATAACTGAACATTAAAAAATAAAAGAAAAAACAGCTCAGAGTACATTGTGTAAAGAGGAGGTCTATGAATCAAGCGAGTCAAATAAACAGGCACACCAAAAGCTGGCTATCAACTCTTTATCCTTGCCCTGAACTCTTCCTGCATTATATAATGTTGATAAACTGCTGCAAGTACGTTTGGGGAAAAGATACGGCAATGACGAGAACATAGTGCTTTTTATTAGAGCACATTAGTATCCTTACCTGACAAGTAGTTGCTTCAGAGGTTCATTTGCAGGTTTCTCATCAGCCCTCCAAGTAAACAATTTACTAGATGTTCAGTGCAGACATATGATTCCCTGGTGTCACTGTCTCTGTCCTAGACGTTTCTGAATGGCTTGCAGATTAACTTACTGTGCTCTTCTGCTCTGCCTTGTACCAGGAGCCGTGCAGGTATCAACAGCTCCCACTTGTGAAGCCAGGAAAGAGAAAGATCGGGTAGATTTCCACGTAGCTCCACAAACTGCTGATTTGCTGTAAGGGCTGAAGTCACTTAGAGAGTAGGTCTGGTCTTCTAATAGGTTTATTCAGAAAGAGAGGCCTGACCCAAAATTCACTGTAGACAATACAAATATTTCTATAACCATGATGGGAATTGGTTCAAACCCCTGTGAGCTTGCTGTTGGCGTGAAGGTATTTCTGAGTGCAGCTATTCTAGTAAGAACTCCCTGGGAACAAGAAAAATTACTCCCAGGGAACAGGAAAAGGTACTAAAATATGCATCTTTTTCATAAGATTGTTGAGAGAAGGTCAGGGACCTGTCTCTGTTCCCCTGCAGCTATTGGCAAAAATATGTACTAGAAGGCAGGTTACAGCCCCTGGCTAGAGGATGTCTTATGTCTCTGCCGGCTCAACCAAGCTACCAAATGCAATGAGAAGGTGGAGGGAAATTACAGGTCCAATTCTGGGCATCACTAAAGCCAGTAGGAGAATAACTTAATGTTTCATTTTGAGCCATTGCTGCCTACAAAGAAACTCAACAAATTAATCTTTCAGTGTTTTTTTCTCCTCTGGTCTCAGTCCCGGGATTAGAACTAAGCACCCTTTTAACTTGCAGATTTTTGCTATTTTGCCTGTGTTTGTCCCTCCACCCCTCCTCTTTGCCTTCTCCAGCACAGGATCTAGGCTGTTAAGAGAAATTGAAGTAGTCAGAGAAGAGAAATTTGGCAGTGGGAAAGATCTGGGCTCTGTATACATAATGACATCAGCTTATCTAGCACAGGTGGCAAAAAAATTGGCTTATATTTTTTTAATGTAGTTAATATAGGAATTTAGTCTATTTCATGCAGTTTTTAATATAGTTAATTTTTTTTGTTCCTCGCTCTCTAGTTGCCATGAATGACTTCAGTAGGGACAATGTAATAGTAGCCTGGCAGTTAGTCATTCCTGAGAGATGAGTGACTGACTGTAAACATTTTTTTCACTGAGATTCAGAATAGGAAATGAACCGTTGAGGTCCTGTTTTTCTCAGATGAATGACTTTAGCTCTCCTATCTTTGACTACAAATTTAGTTTGCATCAAAGCAAGCTCATACATGTGTACAGAATTTTTTTTCACCAAAATTATTTTGTTGAAAATTGGTCAGTTCTTCAGGAAATTACAGGGCTTGCTTCAGATTCTCGCATGCTCTTTATATATTTGTGCAAGGATTTATGTTTATGTACAAGGATTTATCTGTTTTTAAATTACAGCAGAATTTTGCTTATGAAGAATACAAATATTAGCCTTTACGTTTCAAAGTCATTGTAGTGAACTGGTTTATTCTTAGATTTGAAGTTTCATCTCTTCTATAAATCCTTTGTAATTGCAGTAAACATTTTTTTCTCATTGAAGATAAAAATGTAAGCCCTTTGTGATTATACTATTGCTATATAAATTGCCTTTGCAAACGCTGGCTGCTGAGCTTGCCACCTTAGACTGGAAATACGCTTATGCTGTCTTCTGAAGGTTCCAAAATATTTTCTGAGAGCACAGTAACAGGTTTTATCCACATAATGGAAAACGTGGATATTAATAGATATTTTAAAAGTAAAAAAGCATTATACTGTCAGGGTCAAAAGAAACAGAACGATATTACAAAAATAAAACAAAAGAAACAATTCCATTCTCAATCAGTTCCCCAACTGCAAAAGTAGATTTATAAAAGTCATGTAAAAAAAGAAAAAGATTTTTTTTAATCTAACATCTGAATATTTATGTTATTTTTGTGAGATATTTTTAAAGAAAGACCACTTAAGAGTTTACTAAAATCTTACATGCTGTACCTAAATGCCTGCTCTTCCACTGATGGTGTTCCCATCGGTGTTTGCAAGGATAGGACTCCTCTTTCTGTCCACATTCATTTTAAAGAACCCAGATCCTGTGCTTGTGGGAGACCCGTGTGCATTTAACTATTTGTAATTGATTGTTGGCTTGGGGGTTAAGTGCATCATTTAAAAATCTATCATCCCTTGGCTTGCTGTTCTTGACATTCATTAGTTATGGCTTGCCTTAGACTTGGCCCTGTATCTGCAGCTGGAGTGCCTAATTCCATTACCTGGAGCAGTGCAATCAGCCTGAATGACCTTGCTGAGCGCAGGGACTCCATGCAGTTTGCAAAGTCGTGGACAAGAAGTAGGATTCTAGGTCTGGACTAGAACTGTATTGTGCAGAGAGAACTGAACCCAGCCTTTGGGTTTGATTAAGTTTAAAAAATAACACAAAATATAGCTAATATTTGAATCTGAAAAAGAACTGTATGCTCTCAGTTTTTACTTTGCAACAGGTTGAACACATTTAACTTTGATATCTGAGTGGTTTAAGTCTCACATTTATATACTTATATACTGTCTGCTAATGTCTTTATTTTAGAGAAAATAAAATAAATCACATTAAAATATTTTCTATATGGAAATGTAGATAATTTCTTTTATTCACAGAAGATTTTGTTTGCCCTATATATTTTATCAAGGATAAACAAAGATTAGGTAAGGATAAGTAATCTGTTGTGAACTAGGGTCCTTTGGGGTTTGGGTTTGGGCTTGGATTTGGGATTTTTTCGTGTGTATGTGCACAGTACAATTTTGTTGAGTAAGGCTGTTTGCTAAACAGCAGTTTCATATTATACAGGATAATCAGATTTAAAATTTAAAATTAAATGCCTTTGCACTATGACTCAGAGGACTGATCCTGAAAAAGTGTTTTGCTGTAACAGGCCGAGGCAAATCAAGGACTTCATTCTTGCATCCAGACTGGGCTGGGGTACCACTATCTTTAAAGAGACCTTGTTGCATCTGAGGTTCAAGCTCCACTGCACTCAAAGGATGGCTGTGAAAACTACAACTGCTCTAGTTAAGACTTTCTGTCATGGATCTTACAGATCAGTTGATCATCTCTTACCACACACAAAGAACTTTACAGGCAAGCTTATATCAGCTGGTGAAAAAAGTGTGAGAGAAGAAATGAAATAGAGTTACCCCTTTTCCATTACAGGAACAGCTTTGGAGAGGGAAGATATAATAAGAAACCAAACATGTAGACACTGGTATAACTTTCTTCCCAGTTTAATCAAATGTAAAAGGGACAAATAATTGAACTAGGGAACTTCAATATACTCACAGATTCTCATAATATGCAGTAAATCTTTACAGTTTTACTCTCCAAGGAGATTCTTGAGTAAATAATAATGACTCTGGCCTCTTGGATAAATGAAGATGGATGCACTGAGAAAAATCTAATTATAGATTTCTCCTGCCTTTTTTCTGCCTTGACTCTTATCTTGTGCACCAGTATTATAGTGTTGATACTTCATATATATATATATATTTCAGTAGTGGTACACTAAAATGAAGCTTAAAGCAGGAAAAAGGGAGCACAAAAACTTCAACAGATCTGTTTTTATATTAGTTCAGTATTAAATGTGGTGGTTTTGGAAACAAAGAATCTACCAATTTCTTTGAAAATTACCGAGTGCTACCAAGTCAATACAACTATGCTGCAAACTCTGGTCTGTTCTGTGGATCATCAACAGAATTGTTCACTAAGGGCCAGGTCTTCACTAGGAATGATTTAGAATTATTTCTACAGTAGTGTGCCTTAGCAGTAACATTCTAAACAAGGGTGCAGCTTCTCTTGTGAAAGCTGTGTATTGCATTCTTTGTTTGATTACCTCTGAATTAAACAAGCGAAGCAGCTGAACAAATTTAACAGCTAAAAGCTCTATTTTTCTGTGAGTTGTTTTGTTTACTTTTTCTTTTTTAAATGCCAGTGTGCTTATAAGAGAAGCTTCTGTAAGACATTTTCATATCAGTGGATCACAGGGCTATGCCCACAGAAACCTGCAATGTAGGCATAGCTGAATTTCAAGTTGGTACGGGCAGCAGAATATAGAAACTGTTATTGAGTGCATTACTGGGAGAAAATAAGGACCCAGCTGGTCTGGCCATTTTTACTGCTAACACTGAGGGGAATAGAAATACAGTCTTTTTGTGTGAGAGCCCGGTCTGGTTGGGCAGAGCCTACAGTTAGAAAAATGGACATGTTTTCTATTTGAAACATAAAGTCACTTATAGAATGGTTTGGGTTGGCAGGGATCTTACAGATCAGTTGCAACCCTCCCTGTGCTGGGCAGGGACATTTTCCACTAGAACAGGCTGTTCTGTATCTATGTGACCAAACTAATGGAGAGAAGTAAAAGCATTTAACTCCATAGTGACTCAATTTACAGTGTCCTTGAAGGGACATATTAAACTTTAAAAGTCTTTTTGCCCATGTGAGAGTTAATCCTCTGTTCTCTCAGAGTGTTTTTCTTCAGTATCAGTTACAACTGCTAATGATTAATTATAGATCTGACTCTTTCTTTTGCACTGTTCTCTTAGATTCCTGGCATCTCTCATTTGTCTGGAAGGACCATAAGGTGTTCGGAGTCACAAAGCATCTTTTTGTTCTCACATTTTACGGTATGTAGGACAATAGAGTCATGGTCCACCAGTATGGTTCCAACTAGTAGCTAGTAATAACAACAATGCATCAGCTCCAAATCCTGTAATCACGTGGGCTAGACAGTTGGGAGATATGCAAAACATCAGATTCCTTTGATGTTGGAAAAATATGCAATAGAGTGAGAAGCAGCTGTGAAAATTTTGTGTACGTAGACAAGCCAAAGTTAGTAGCCCTTTGGGGAGGGATTTGAAAGGCTGCTTTTGTGCTGACCACAGGAGATGCAGGAGACGTGGTGAGAAAGAACACTTGGAGCTTAGGAAACCTTCACTTCGAGTATGCGTACAGTCAAAGGTTTTCATGACAGCTAGCGGGTAAGTTAATGTTTAGATAGTGTTTGCAAATTTGCAGAGAAAATAGGACGATATTTTGCATTGTTTGTTGGTTGAAGTTAAGTACCTAAAATCACTTGTATACTTTACTTTACTTGTCACAATTGTGACAAAATCTACTTGCATGTAACAGATTGAAACTTATAAGAAAGTACATTTAGAAAAGCTTCCACTTTTTTTTGAGTGCGTAAGATTGAAAAAGAAGGTGGGCAGTGATTAAAATTTTTTCCACCACGATCCACTTCAATAAAATCCATACAGTAATTAATATATTTTGAACATTGACAAACTCCAGAACTCCATTGGTGCGTTCCAAACATGATCAGTCACACTGGATGTCAATATTCCAGTTTAATTCACTCTCCTGAGGAAACACTTTCCAAAGACCTAGGATAGACTAATAAACCTCAAAGCAGAAGATAAGTCAGAATATTAAAATAAAAGGTATTAATTTACATAATTACTGTTGTAGTTGTGATAATCTAGGGATGTAAGAGAGGCAAGGTCTGTGGAGAAAGGAAATCTCTCTTGCAAAACTAACTGATGGATTCGGAAAAGAAGCATTACTCCCATCCCATCTCCAGTTTATTTCGTCCCCTTTACTTGAATAATACTGAGTATGTAAATAATGTGTCTGATGAAACTGAGTCATGTGAATGAAAGAGGACTATTTGCAGCACAAAAAACAAGTGGCAAGATTAGGTCCTGTCATGTTCTTTCTAAATGCCTAACTGAATAACATGTTACAAATCAGAGTCTAGATGCCAGTGACTGAATTTATATGAACTCTAAATCCCCCCCCTGGAATTTTATTCTGGGAAAGGCAGTGGATATGTGAATTTTTGAAACACAGGAGTTTCAAAGTGGCCTGCAGAAGAAATTTCTCTTCCCCTTTTTTCAGTTGCTACCATCTCAGTTGTGACCGCTCTTAATTGACTAAAATGTCCCAGAGGAAGTGTCCAATATAGAGTGACTTGTTCTCTGTCAAGGTTTCCTAACTATCTTTTAAGCCTCACTGAATTTTAGGAACATGCAATTCAGATGTAAATTTATGGTTGATACAAAATGATACAATCCCTTCAAAACTAATGGCTCATTCTTTTACTTATACATTTATGTTTAATTCTGAGGAAAAGAAGTCTGTTACAAAATCTATTCTTATTTATATTACCCTTGATAAGAAATACAGTCTCTGGAATATCTACAACTTTCATATATTTGGAAATAATGACATTGAAAGCAAATGCAAGCAAATGACAGCAGAAGCAAAAAAAACAGAAATGTAATTGTACATTTTTGAATGTAAACAATTTTCACACTATGTAGTAGTTTTCCTTCATCTTTGATCTGTTTTTCATTCAATTCATGATAGAACAGGAGTCTAAGACAGCATTTTAGTTTATACGTATTAAGAAGCGGTGAAGATATGATTCATAACTGTAATTAATCTCTCAGGAAAATAAACAGGCACACTGTATGGCCAAAAGATGAGTGCTCCATGCTAGGTTCAGTGAATGCATGCTCTACATCCTGTGGTATGTGTCCATCTCTTGTTCATCATGAAAGGCAGCCAAGTATAGATGCATTCATTTTAAGCCAAGGGATGACACAGCCTGGATGTGTGCATATCACAGGACAGAAAATGTTCTCCATCAGGAAGTTTTTTTCTCTCTTTCTGTCTAGTCCCAAAATTTATTGTTTGCATCCCATCCTTTGGAAAGTCATTCAATCTTGAGTTAAAGACTCAGTAATGATAAATTTACCACTTACCTTGGCAAGCTGCAACGATGATTAATTGCTGTTCTTCCTAAAATCTGTCTCTTCTTTCTAATTTTTACTTTTCTGTCTTCAGCTTATCCAGAAACTGAATCTTTTTATGCTGTTATCTGTCAGATTAAAGTGTCCCAAATATCCGAAGTCTTTTCCTCTGGGTTCTTGTGAACTGTGATCAAGTTACCTTTTAAACTTCTGTTTGATACACCTAAGTAGGTTGTGAATCAGGATACTAAACCTGACAATGAGTCTCTCAAGATGTTGAAGTCACTCTGGCTGAGAAAATTATGTGACATTTGGAAGACTTTCTTAAGGATATTGGTACATTTTTTCATATTTTTTTTAGTTGTACTCACAGGTTCTTAAAAAAATAAAAGAAAAAAAACCACAGAATCCTGTCCCTCAGAATCCTCTTCACTGGCTTGATTTTCTTGACTAGCTATAACTTGAACTGTGTGTTGTCTGCATTATCCATTCTACTGTGGGGTAAACCTGCCCATGATCAGGTGCTAAGATGTTTCAATAGCTTTCCACTGTTTTTCTGAATGCTTCTAAGCCTTTAGTTTGATGTTTCTTCCTGACAGCCATGTCAAAAATATAAACTCAACCTGCCAAATTTTGCATACTTGGAGACATTTTCTTGAAACCTTACAAGTGCAGGTAAGCAAATTAGTTTGAGGATATGATTAGCCTAAGGATGTGCTAACCCTGACTCATGGGTGTTAGGGATCTAATTTCTCATGTCTTCTGAGAAAATCCCTATAGGCATGATTTTTGGTGCCTAAATTTATTTTAAAACATGGCCCTTGCAGCCTTTATATCAGAATATTTAAGATTGCTATAGTACTTTTCATATATACAACATAGGTCAAGTATACTTTGCTTTCAGATGTGAGCACTCAACACTGTTATAAATCAGTCTCCATATATCTTGGGTTGAATATTCACAAAAATTCCTTCTTTTAATTTATCTCTCACACATTAACTCTTTTTTCTTTTTCACCAGTCACTGCATGCCGTTGCTTTTCCCCTTTATTTCAATAGTCAGGTTACTTGAATACTCAGCATCTGAAGTCTTTTGCCATGAGGAGAGGAACGTTGATAATGTCTTCCTCCTCAATCAAATGTAAATTTGGGGCTATTTTGGCTCTCCAAGAAATTCTACACTTAGGTCTTTCTTCTTTGGCTTGCAATTTCAAATTACTTCTAAATTTAATTCTATATGGAGTATATTGTATATGCCAGATATTTGTGCTGTTGGTGACTCCTGAAATCAGTTTCGTCAAGCTTCAGGAGCTTCATTTCTTTAGCGCTCAGATGAGGATAACAGGCAAGCTGTGCAGAGCCCTGAAGCCTCTCCTGCACTTGCATTGCACTACACCACATTGTTATTCTGGAACCATAGATGCTTTATTCTACTCAGACTAACTACCAGAATAGCTACCTGTAACCAATATCTATTATTTACAGGACATATATCAACATTACAACAGCAATAGGTGCTGTAGCACGAAATTATGCAAAGCTAAGAAAGGCTAAAATAAATTAGGTGATGTCCACCTGGTCATTAGGCAATTGCAGTTTCAACTATGTAAACTGGAACAAACCTTTTCACTGGCAAAGGCAAGAGCAGACAGGAAGAGTCAGAAAAACCTCATCCTGAGTCCTTGCAGTTATTAAAAACCTGTAACCTGTCACTAGCCATAGGGATACTGCACGTACTTGACTACAGACACACACTAGTTATCTCATTTGAGAATCTAAAATTAGATCAGGTGAATCTAGTCTTTGGAGACCAGGCTATAACTAGGCTGGGTCTAGGCTACTACCAATGGTGAGGAGCAAAATGTATGTTTCTGAGCCTGACAAACTAATCATGGTAAAGATACAGTTTCAGAGCTCTTGGGGTTGTACCAGTCATGAAATCCAATATAGCCGGTAATCTTAAAAGTATAATGAGCTCTCCAACATTTTAATTTCTAATGTTGAATAATTTCCTGTGAATTTCCAAGAGTGAAACTCCTGCTGCAGTGGTTGCAAGGTGGAATTTATATCACACCTACTAGACTGGCTTTTTAATTTTTTTTTTTTTTTTTTTTGGTAAGTTGTCAAATTAGAGTGANCATAACGCTAAGGAATCTTGGCCCAAGCTTTGCTATAAATTATTAGGTAAGTGCAGGTTGGACCATGAGACCAAGAGAAGGAGGATCTTTGCTAGGCCACTTGGAGGGAGAAGTGTAAGCCATGCTGGTACATCTGTGTGGTTCCCTGTTTGTCACGGTGTGGGCAGACTCTGGCTCCACATTTGCATGTCAATCATAGTGTTTAAGTTTATAGTGATCTCCACCAGCACAGCAAAATTTTAGAAGAGGAAAACTGAGCAACACATGCAGTACTCTGGTGTGTTACCTCTGTGCAGACCTTGATTTAGACAATCAGCAGCAGCAATCTTCCCATGTGTAGCCTAGTCCAGGCTGCATGTGGAACGTAGTAGTTTTCTTTTTTGACGTTGACCTTCCAGCATGCTGAGGGTACTCCAGTATGTGAAAACATCTGCCTTTGGGGCATAAGGCCATGAGGAGGCTGATAGGGCATTTTGATAAAGAAGTTTTGCTGGAGCCATAAACAGAGACCTGAAAACACGATCTAGGTCCTTGGACTAGCAGCGAAACCACTAAGCAATAGAGTAAAACCAAACTACACAGAATTAGATCCTAGGTTCAGACCAGTACCTCTTTTTAAAGTCACTGGCAGTTACTCATTCATATCCAGAGGAAGAAAGCGGTCTTTAATAGTAATTAAATGACTCTTGTTTACTGCCATCAGTTGATTAGTGTGGTGAATTGATGCAACCTCCAGGAAACCACTCAGCAGGCACCATAAAGCACTGTGTAAAATGTCTCTGTATTCAAATCTTGTGAGTCTGTAACATCCCTGAGGATCGCACAATCCCTAGCAAACCTTTGAGCTGGGATCACACGCTTTCCAGCTGCTGGCATTGACTGCAAACCATCTTATACTGCAACAATATACAACATATGCAACATTTGCTGCTCTTGTATAATGAACAGGTATTACAGGAGGCACAAAGGAACATTAAAAAGTACATTTTACACATTCCACCTGAATAGCAGAAGATTATCTTCTGTAAAGTAATCTTTTGTTATACACGGTAGTAATAAATCATGATTTAAAGGAAGCAGTGATTATTGAGAACTAAATGTATTGTAAGTCCTTATGAAGAGGTTGCCAATCTAAGTAGAGATTTGGAAGTCTGAGACAACTCTTCAGCAGACATCTCTTAAATCTGTTCATAGGAGGGACTGGAGACATAGCTTTGTGGTTTCTCGGGGTTTTTAAGGACTGAAAATAACACTTGCTTCTCCTCATCTAACATAATTTAACAAAGAACATTCATATCACAAATGAAGCCTTAATGAAAATAGCTTTGGTTCCTGGCTGCCGATAGTCAAAGAATGCTTTCTAGCACATTTGAGAAATGCAAACTGGTGTTTTGGCCAAAAAAAAAAAAAAAAAGGCTGTTACCAACATTTATTAAACATTACCTGCTCTTTGTGAGCTCTCCTCTGGATCTTCTGCTCATTGTACTGTTTTCTGTTACCAATCAAAACGCTTTACTTGACAGAAGATCATCATTGTACCACAGAACAATGATGCACTAAATGAAGGTTCACCTTACTCAGAACTGCATTATTTCACACTGAAACAAGCTCCCCTTTACTCCATTTGACAGCCAAATCAGGAGTAATTTTTGATACAAAATATCATCAGGTTTAAATTTTTTCAAGCTTGCCTAAGTTTGACATTCCTTTCTTTGCATTTTCTACTAGCCGGTTGGATATCGGTCTACTCAGGATACCACCATATTTTTGCTTGGTTTGAAAATACCAGAAATATACTCCATGACAGCTTTTGAGCTACCATTGGTAATTATGACATATCAAAAACAAGGGTGGTCATGGGGGTGGGTTACAGTTTTGCTGATCAGGGAGACCAGAGATTTCAAGACTCAAAGATTTGTAGCTCAAACCCTAAACCTTTCCATGGATAGGGTAATCAAAGATAAGTATCTCTGCGGCTAGTATCAGTTATTTTTCCTTCTGTATTAGATAATTCATGATGGGCTGAAGCAAGAGTGACAGAGGAGTCATTCAATAGAAGCTTTCTTCTATCCTACCACAGAATATTGGTGAGGGAGGTTGCACAGGGGTACAATGGTAGTTGGGAATTTATCCTTAAGCTTTGGTAACAGAGGAGTCGCCAGTTTCTTGAACGTAATTAGATTCTCTTAAGTCATCTCCAAGTTTTTTATACTCCATTCACTCCCAACTTATTGAAACAAATTCCAGGAGGGAGTCAAATGACCTTGGCAATTTTCTCTGACAGTTATTTTTTTTCCTTTGGACATGTAACCTCACATCACATTAGTGTGATAGAACAAATTCTCATCTGAAACAGTCTCTGGACTGTCTCTTTATGACAGAGACCTACATGGTGGATCTTCTGAGAGACATTGAAGTGTTAAGATAAAATTCCCTCCATTATTATTTTATATTCAGCTGTTGTATGTATTGTATATAAATATACATATATATATTTTTTCAGTATGATTTTGATCCATTTTATGATCACTCTTCGATTATCTTAGAATTTTCTTTACTTATTTATTTTAGTGTAAGTGTCAGCAGAATAAAACTTTTGGCAAATTTATGTACCACGTACTGAGGATAAGGTTTTTTCTTTTATTTTCTGTAGGATATAAATTGAATTTCAGGATGTCACTTCCCTTTACTACTTAGTTATTGGTAAGTGTAATATTAGTCACAAAAGGTTCACCTTATAGTGCATTGTGTGGGTCAGTATTTTAGAGCATGTTTTAGACATTGAGTTTGCTCCAAAGCATGACTAAGACAGTAAAAGATATCTACTAGTTGCCATGGTTTTGGAATATGTCCAAAGTTATATTGTTGTGAATCACTAGGAAAACCCTTTCAACCTCCAGAATTACCTTACTTTAAAATCTCAGTGATGTACAGAAGAACAAAGAAAATAAGCAAAAAATATATATCTTTGGCTGTTACTGGACTCTATGGTCCCTGTGCAACTCACAATTTCAATTAATCCAGAAAGATACAGTCCTTGTTTCTTTACCTGCCAGTTAGTAGCAATGTGAACACTTTTTTTTTTTTTTTT
>VWZT01011116.1:1666558-1694416 GCA_013397055.1 Pachycephala philippinensis
TGGAAAAGGATTTATTCAAGCTGGAAATGTTTAAGTCAAAACTGGATGTTTTCTTAAGGGCTACATTCTTGCTCAGCTAAAAGTAACACTAACTTGCACCACAGGAAAGAATAGTTTTGTTCATTGCAGGAACTATTAGATAAAATTATTTGGCCTGCACTAGGCAGCAGGTCAGACCTGATGACCTTAGTGGTCTCTGGTGACCCTAAACTATGAGTCCATAGCTTGCTTCTAGTTGCCGTTTAATTTCTTATCACCATTACTTTGAGTAGTTTATAATTCTCAGAAATAGTTCCATCAGTCTGAAATTACTGCATGAAATACTGTTTTAAAGAGGATTTTTTTCCTGCTTAATGATAATCTCCTAGGCCTGGACTCACACAGGGAATTTTGGATCAATGCAGCAGTGAGCCAAACTGCCTCTTTAGTTCTACTTATCAGCATCCCTAGCCACAAGTCAGGCAAGTACAATTTCCACACAATGATTAGAGAAGTACTTTAATGACCAGAAAGGTAGTTCAAAACAGGATTCACAAAACTCAGTGTACAGAACTTCCAAGGTAATTAGGAGGTGTTGCTGAAGTGAAGAACTTGGCTTCAAGCCCCCTTTGTGATACAGAGATGCCTAAATCCAATCTGGATAGACACACCTTTGTGCACTCATTAATTCTTTCCCAGGTTTACATACTGGGGTTTGTGTACGGGGCTAAACCACCCACAGCGCAGGAGGAAGTTTCAACCCCCATTTGCCATCCCATCTTTGCTATCAGGCTATAGGACATGATGTGAAATACTAATATTAATCTCTGGTGATTGTGTCATTCTTATTTCTGTAAACACTTTACATATTTACTCCAAACCAATATTCAGATTTATGGTCTACTGATTGAAGTGTACTCTCCCTGGCTCAAGATCAGTGCAAAGTGAGTATGTTTACTTTTGAGTGGTTAAGGGATATCTTCTCCTGTGGGTTTATGCCATGTAGTTAGAGCATATGCTCTAGAGCAGGATGCCACAGCTAAGGAAGAGTAAAGATTCTTGTAAGTCAGACTGTGTTTTAGGCACAAAAGAGACACAGAACCATTCACTGAGGCCAAGAATCAAGTAATTTAGCGCCATAGGGGTTTTGTTGAGGAAAAGGAGTGTCTTTATGTGATTACCATGAGGCAATTTCAAAATTAAGTGCCTGAAGAAGCAGCTGTTTCACCAAAACCCATCTTCTTGATTCCTGACTTTATTTTTTTTCCCCAGAAATTCTCTTTTGTGATCAGCATTTAAAATGTGAGATAAACACTGTACCTGTAGCAGCTCAGTTCTGATGAGGGCCCAGAGTGCTGCAAGTAGAAGGAGGACATAATTGTGCTAGAAACAATTCCCAGACACATCCTTCCAGATGAAAGAAGTTAGAGAAAAGGCTCTGGAGTTACATGCAGAGAAATTATTCATGGGTCTCGTTATTGAAGATGTAACATGTTCTCTCTTTACAATGCCCAGTTTGAGACACTGGCGTGCAGAACAAAAGGCTTTCTGCTGTGAGACATGGCTTTTGGGAATATTTAGTCCTGCTAGAAGTGGACCAAATCTCCCTCATTTGAGAACAAACATAATTCTGACTGCTTATGGGGGTCAACCTCTTCTCAAAGGCAACCAGCAACAAGACAAGAGGAAATGGCCTCAAGCTGCACCAGGGGAGGTTCAGGTTGGACATCAGGAAGAATTTCTTCTCTGAAAGGGTGATTAAGCATTGGAATGGGCAGCCCAGGGAGGTGAAGGAGTTACTATCCCTGCAGGCATTCAAGAAACAGCTGGATGTGGCACTTAGCTCTATGGTTTAGTTGCATGGTGGTCGTCAAAGGTTGTAAACCTTTCTGGCTTTATTTCCTGGCAGAAAATGAAAAAAAAAAAAAAAATTACAAGGAAAACAAAAGTAGTTTAATATTAAGGACTTAACTTTTTTTTTAACGTAATTATGAGAAACACTAGCCATACTCTCAGTCAGCCTGTACTGGCCCCTGTCTTTATCTATGAAAAATGAAAAGAGACTGACTTTTAGCGATGAATACTCTGATCTGTCATGCTTCCTTTTAATCAGAATTCTGACTGTGGCAAATAATCAAAATTCTTACTGTAGAAAGTACAAATGACACTCTTACTATAAAATGAATGTATGCATAAACATCTGTGCGTGTATCTGATAAACAGAAAACTGAAAATCTTTTAAGAACCAATTATTTCTAAACTAAACAGAATATGCTTCTAGCTCTGTTTCTGGCACAGGCATCTATCAAACAATAACGGGGCATCTGTTGAATAGACGTGCACATGCAAAGCAAGCAGGATTAATTTTTATTTGTTGCTCATAAAAGATGTTGCCACAGTTTTAGATATTCAATTTTGTATAAACATTTAAGTGAATAAATGAATGAAGTACAGTTACAATGAATAAATGCCAATAAAGACTGTGATTAAATACAAAGCAACGCAGCAGGAATTTCAATAGGTTAAAAATGTAGTCACATCTACTCAAGAGGGTGTTAACAGTATGCTTCAGACTCCCTGCTGTCGTTTTGAAGCAACAAGAATGCCTGTTGCCCAAACAGTTCCCAAAGCAAATAACTTTAGAGACGGAATTTCTTCCTGAGGGAATGTCAGATATTGATGATTATCATTAACATACAGCTCTGCTAAAAGGCTTGTTTGAATGATTTATTCATTATTGGTCTTCTACCAATTTGTAAGGGAAAAGTTTTGGTGCATTAATAAAGAATGAACACATGTAGTAGGGATAGAAGTATGGATTTACTAATATGTTGGGCATTACACTGGTTTTCATTACAGATTTATTGAGCTGGAGAGAGGAGACTGGACCTAATACTAAACTTATGGGAGCAATTGCCACATAAATTAATGTTGTAATACCATGTTCTTTGGGAAAACAAAACATGATTTTTGAGATACAAAATATCTAAATCTATTCTTTGCCTCATAATTTTATTTAATTCTTCCAAGAATAATTATATATACGTTTTGCTACTTAAAAATTCTTTGACGTATTAGTTATCAGTTGACTTGAGGGTTTAATGATAGCAAAACATTCACAACTTAATCTTACCTGTCCCCTGTCAAGCATCCTGGCTCTCCCAGTCCAGGGGAAAAAACGGGCTGGACCATACTGGAGCAATAGATAGGCCCTCTAAGGTCATACTGAAAAAGATGCATTGGGTCTCTTTGTTGTGCTAATATACTCCTAAATCTCATGTGCTATTTGGCAATTACATGCTACTTTGACTTTAAGATGCTGGTCTTCAGTCATTTTAATCAGCTGCCGCTGGGTGCTCAAAGAGAAAAGTCTGATAAGTGTTGGCAAATACTTACTAAGATGCTGGCATAGCAATAAGTGTAGCACAGCCAGCCAGTCCACAGGACTATCTCTTATTACCCAGAGAAAACTGGGTGAGTGGCACCCACAGGGTTTAGTTTATTGTGAGTTTAAACATTTCCTCAGGAAATTGTTTCCATATTCTCTTTACTTCTGCTTACATGCCTTGACGGTCAAGCATAAGGCTTTTTGTGTTAAATGTCCTATGAACTCTTTCCCATCAATTCGGTCAATTGCAGGACAACTTATCTGTTCTTTGCAAGAATTATGGGATGTTTCTAGAGAAGTAATGACAGCTGATTGATTTTCTCCACGTCCTCTGTTCATGGTATATGTGCTTTTGCCAGAACATAACTCAGGGGTCTTCCCATCACAACCTTCCTAGGCAGTCAGTGTTTCAGTTAGTGTAGGTTTAAATCACTTCTACAAGCAGATTGAAGGTTATTATTTGTGGGTAGGAAAGGTAGTAGTACTGACCAGCAAAAGCTCCAGTTAACTCTTTAGTGGACGAATCACTAAGTGTGGGCAGAATAGTAAAACTGTCAGGGTGAATTTGCTAAATGTTGCATTTATCTCTCCAGAAAAGTGCAGTTGGGAAACAGAAAAAGTAGTCACGAAAGCAGTTTTATCTGCTACCTCTGACCTTAAAAGGAACTTCTAGAAAGTTCATATCATAAGTGTGCAAAATGCAAAAGATTATCTCCCTTCTCAAAAAGCTCCCAAAACCCAGAACCCAAAGAAAACAATTTGAAGAACTGTTCTAGCTACCAGGAAAGTCACAACATTTCAGGCTTTTTTCAACCACTAAATCCTAGGAAACTTTGCAAACATGAATAAAATTTCTTTCCCTAATACCTGTACCTCTAAGAACTAAAGTCATAATGATATTATACTCAAAGGCTTGTACAACTTGGAGCAGTAGAATATACCGATAATTTCATTATGACAGAATAAAAGGTTTAGTGTTGTTAATAAAATTAACATATTTTAAAGCTTTAGCTGATCATAATGTTATATATGGAATTCGTGCTTCAATAAAATTGTATATAGTTATAGAAATTACCAAAATTCACTACATGTTGTAAAAACTACAAGATAGAGGAACATGCCCGGACTAGTTCACCACAGCCTTCCGCAGCAGCCAGGACAAAATTTTTACAACTGAAGAGCCACATACCNGGACAAAACCTTTTCCTGTTAATAGAGCAAATGTTAATGGAATGCTTCCTAAAGTTTAGTTTCATCTTGATGTTATTTTGATTACTTATGGAGGATCTGCCTACACATCTTTGTTGCACTACTGCACAAGGTTCTTTGGCATGAAAATCTCTTTGTGTACATCTAATGCAAAACAGCAGAAGACCAGAAGAAAGGGAAGTACAAACCCAGAACCATGTGGCAAACAAGGTTCTCAAGGGAACTCCTCATTACTGTGCTCAGGACTGCAAATCTCCAGAGAAACTTACCTGTGTGGTTGTAAGTGGCAATGTTAGAAGGATCTGTATGTGGGATAGAAAAAGACCTAGACAGATGCTGGACTAACTGAAGCTACAGCACTGTATAGGAATTCCTTCCCTGACATTGTTGCATTTATGTTTAATGCTTCTGGAAGCTGACAATCTGTGCATGCCTGCTGGAATTTGTTTTGAAATAAAGCTCTGGAGACACTATTAAATCAATAGTGAAACTGAAAGGTCCCAGTAGTCCTGGAGCAGAGACTCCTGTACTAAAATCCTCAAAATGCAGTTCAGAGATATCTCAATGCAACTGAAAGTGACCAGAAAAATATATAAATAAGTAAATAAATACAAGTAATATACCTGATTATCTCTTCTCTACCTTTTAATCAAAATGCAAAGATTATTGATCCTCACATTTGGATTTCACATATATAGTATAGCAGAAATAACATACGGTGAAAACAACACAGGACTCAGATTTTGCAAGGCCTGATAAATGAAAGTGAAAAATGTGGCACTGCCTCAGCAAGGCAGTGAAGGATTCAGATCAGAAAAGTAGGTGATGAGCACTAGTAGAGCAGGATAGCATGTTTAAAGCTGCTGTTGGGTTAAAAAGAGAGTTTCACTACAATCAAGTAAAAATTTAAGAAACTTCAGGGTCATGGAAACTGTATTTATCCTACCAGAACGAGCTACAAGGGAAAATGAGAGAGAAGATGTGCAGTACATCCAGGCTGTTCACAGAGGAGACATCACTGTGCCTGCCTTCTCTATGTGTTTATTCCGAAATTGAGTATGAATTGCTTCTAATAGAAGTAAAAGCCCAGAAGACCAATTTGACACAGCTCAATTAGTTTATTGATCAGAGCTATGAAACCACAGCCAGTCAAACCCATAACGTATGTGCTACCAACCCCTGCTGGGCTCTTCCAGTGGTTTGGCTGAAACAAAGCATATTTTTTTGTGTGTTGAGATACTTTAATAGCTTTGTTGTTACGAAGAAAATCTGCAGAAAAAAAATTACCATCCTTTTGACACTTATGAAAGAATGAAATATTGTTGGCAAATGTACAGAATTTAAAGATACATTG
Source organism: Pachycephala philippinensis (assembly GCA_013397055.1). Taxonomy (NCBI): domain Eukaryota; kingdom Metazoa; phylum Chordata; class Aves; order Passeriformes; genus Pachycephala; species Pachycephala philippinensis. The sequence goes on from VWZT01011116.1 coordinate 1,672,489, forward strand.
ATATTTTATTACTTGTAATTTTTTGTAATTTGGATCATACAAAGCCCTATTGCAATCTTTTTTTTTATGCTAGAGCTTGAGAATCATCAGAGTAATAGACAATTTACCATCAACAGCAGAAAGGTCTTTATCGATCAATATTTAAAAACAGCTTAGCTAACAAAAAATGTTATTTGCTACTTGTACAGGTGCAGGTTAGGCAATGCCCTGCAGGACCTGCAGGACAGGCAGATATTACAAATACAGTTTTTGTAACTTTTGCATGCTTTAGTAATGGATCATTTTCCTCTTCAACACTATTGACAAGGTAATACATCTGCTAATTGAAAAGGTTTCCCAGTAATTTCTAGCCTATGACTCCTAGTTGCTGAAAATATCATCAGACTTTAAATATTTGTGTTCATGTTATATGTGGGCTGGTTTGTATATTTCTTTATTTGGGAGAATTTTAGCTGAAATAATCCTGATTTTAGCTGAAATTTTCAGAGGACAAGGCTAATGTTATTTGACACATTTTAAAAGTCTTCTTAATGGTATCTCATTAGGTTTCTGTTCTAACAGAGCAAGCACTTGACATCTGTCAGGTTGATTTCTGAGGTAAAAAGAATAATTTTTTTTTCTGATTTTATACAAACTGCTCCAAATTTGAATAAACTATAGAGCTTTTGAAGTATTATTAACCTGATTATTTATGAGTTGATAGAACTCATATCTTCTGTCCTCTGAAGATGCTGTTGTTTCCACTTCTTAGTTGCCTGCTGAACTATAGCCCTGTCCCTGCCACCCCAAATGTCCAGGCATGCTCCATCTTGGGGATTCAGATGTTTAGGAGGATGTTCCTGTGTACAAAATACTCCTGTGTCTGTTGTTGCTCCTGCCTTTTCAGGGATGTTGTAGCTCTAGACTTTGCAACCGAGTTCCCATGTTTACAATCAGGTCTGACTAACAAGGAAAAATTCTGGAAAAGAGGTTTAACTGAGAAGACACAGGGAAGGTAGGAAGAGTTAGAATAGATTAATAAAAGTGAAAGGAGGAGATTAGACGAGGAGGAAAGGGAGAGACAGAAGGAACAGGAGAGGGGAATAAAGATAAGCTAAAGAGAAGATGGGCTGAGAATAGTTCAAAACCACTCTCCTTCAGAAGCTGAGCAGTTCTTTGATCACACTGCTGGATATTCCCTTGCCGTGTAACAAACTGCTGCCAAGCTGCCAGCTACATGGTTCTGTACCTCTCTGCATGGTGACCCATACAGAAGAGAACAACTTTCTGCAGGGATGGCCTAATCTTTCCTTTTAAACATTGGATTGCACTGTGCCGTATATCTGAATCCCTCCTGGATCCTGTGAAGAGGAGAGGAGACTCATGAGCCAGGTTCTTTCAGGAAAACACTTCGAATAATATATACAAAGGCTTCCACAGGAAACCTTGATTCCATCACTTCCTGGCTTTTGAGAAACTCTGATTTACAATGTTAATATTTTTAGCAACAATTTTCGTCAGAATTCATGTATATCTGTGCAACTGTATTCTCCTTGAAGTTAGCCTTAGCTTATTTTTGCAAAGATTTGAATTTTAGGTTCCTCTGCTAATTAAACTAATTCTGTACTCTTTTGAGATTTTTGTTTCTCTATCATAGTACCTTGGAAAAGTATCTTTTTCACTGACCTATTTTGGTATTGAAATATTATTCTTTGCGGGTATGCTTGGCTGCACTACAGCATTCACTTCTAATAAACACAGCCTCCCAAAATCAGAATTTCTCTGCTGGATTGCTTTCAGCTTCTTGTGTGAATGCACAAGCAGCAGTCCTGCTGTATCAGTTAGATATACATTTTCAGGGGAACTGACACTGAAGAGAGCTAATTGTGTTTAAATTCATCTTAGAAAAGTCTATTGTAGAAACAGGAGCATAATCAAGTCACAATTAGGAGAGCAACTGGCTAAATTTCTTCCATTAAAAAAGCAATGAGGAAGCATCACATGGAAATCCATTATTAATGAACTAATGCATAGAGTACACAAGAGTAATTTGTAAATTGCTTTTAAAATTTAAACATTTTCGTATAATGAGACAGCCATACAGATAACTTCTTAAAACAAATACTTTAAAATTTAAACAACCAAAAAAGGAAAAAGCAAGATTTCTTTACAACAGATCATGTCAGCTAACAGGATTTTTCACTTTAGTAGACTTTCAAGGATGCAGTAGACCAATGATGAAGGTAGAGTGATTTATAAAACTTTAAAATAGTCACAGTACATATCTTTTCTATATTATTAAAGACAGGGTTATTATTTGCAATGACATAATAATAGAGAAGTAAGAAAGAATGGTAGAATATCAGGAATGCTAGGGACAGAGGATGTCTTTCAATTACCTCTCTAAGGCCCATGGGATTGTCTTTTCCCTGTTTTGTTGTCAATGTCTCGTCCCTCCAGCTGTTCCTTTACAACTTTGCCTCACTGCAGCACTTTTAGATATTTTTCTGCCTCTCCTAGGGATCAGGAGTCTCAGAACAATCATAATCCCTGGCATAATGTGGGAGTCTCAGAATGAGGACGGAATTGCTGCATGCAAATCAGGATGGCTGGTAAGCCTGCACAGCATCCATCCATCACACTGTGCTTCCACAGAGCTGCACCATATATCTCACACTAACCACATTCAAGGAGCTTTGTCAGCTGTCATGTTAGTATTTTGCCCATAATTTTTAAAATATAAAGGGTGAATATTAGTCTGTATTGCAAAGCTTTTTGAGAAAAGTAGATTGAATGGACTAACTAGAGGTTTAGGCAGCACAACATGATCTATGACTTCTGAAGCAAAGATGATACAGCCAAGTTTATGTAGTGTTGTACAATTTTCTTCCCCGGTACTTATGAGAGAAAAAGACTCTGTATTTTTAGCCAGACAGTTTTTAATGGCAGTATTTTGTGATACTTGAAATTTTTCTGTTGGCCCCTGTTTTGTTCTGACTCCTTGAGATCTCCAATAGGGAACTTCTAGAAAGAGAATGAGGAAGCCTTCCATCATGAAAATATACCAATTTTTTTGAAGATTGCAGAAAGATGCTGAGGTGAATTAGAACTCATTAGCTTCAGTGCCACCTGCTGGGAAGCAGTTATTTTTATTGCTCTGGCTTTGTTGATTGATAATCAAATAATTACAAGTATTTCATGCAAGCCTGTCCTGCTCATGTCGGATAATTATTCCTGCTTGGACAGAAATCTTACTAATCTGAGCATTTTTAAGATGAATTCTTTTTGCTTGAAAAAATGCCCTATATCATCTTCAGACCTAAGTGAAATGTTTGCCCATTATTCTCGATTATTGTTCCTCAGTGATTCACTCAAGCAGTTTTATTTTTAGCCATGATTGCATGTATTTTTCTTACTTTGATACATGCCATTCTTATAAGACGCCTCTAATGAAGGAAACTAATCCATTATGTATATTTATCCTGCTTAAACTGTTTGTGAAAACCTAATGTACAATTCTTTTTTTTCACGTTTAGGTTGGTTTTTTGTTTCCCCTAAATTTCTTTTATCTGCTCTTTTTTCTTTTTTTTTTTTTTTTCCCCCTGCAGGTTATAGTTCTTTTAATTTCCCTGTGTGAAGCAGGGCTCTGGCACCTTTTGGAAATCAAAGCACTGAATTAGACATAAGAGGGACATACGTCTTTCCTAATGGTCCCTGAATGCTACAATGTAATTGACTGCTATAATATACCACACCAGAAGGAGGAATAATTTTTTGTGTAGATGGTGTCCTAGGGAAGTGCTACTTTACATTACAGGGAAAACATACAGACTCTGTTGTCAAAGGACAAGGGGAAAGTTGATGAAAGGCACCAGGATACACCAGGAACCTGGAAAAAAAACTGCAGCAATTCATCACATTGTTCAGAGTCTGAACTCACATTTGACTTTTGTGTAGAAGGAGTTTCCAAAATTACTGTCCCACATCTCCAGTCCTAGGCGTTGCATCTCATCCCAGCTGGGAGCTCTGCCAGTCTGGCACAGCAGAGCCCAGTGCATCGGGCAGTTGATCACAAACCAGGCTGCCTCAGAGACTGGACTCACATGACCCTGTCAGCGATACTGAAGACACAGGTCTGATTAGCCCGAGGAGAACACAGTCCAGCTGTGTTGCTTTTAATACCTGCTTTACCCCAAAGCACGTTTTAAAGGAAAGCATAATCAGAAACAACGAAACAGAACAACAAATGGAAGATTTTCCAACTGAGTACGTGCCTCAGTGAGTGCTGCAGTGCTATGACAGCAGACATCTGGTGTGGATCTGCTGTCAGCTAGTGATTACTACGCTTTTCATTCTTAGTGACAGAGAGATTCCTCATCTCTTTAAATTGAAGCAATTAAGTCTCAGGTGTGATTGGTACAAACAACATCTTACAAGCATGCCATCATCATACCACCCTGATATTCTATTGATTATTTTAATATGTCATTTTTTCTGGGGGAAAACCATTCATTTTACTGTTGATCGCATTGAACTCAGTTATACAAGGGGGAGTGGCTATGCTCACAGAGGTTATTGGGTTTTTTTCTGGTTAATGAGCTTCTGTACCATAGAAAGATTTATGACATAATTGAAAACAAGGGAGTATTCCTGTGGTAAAGTGACTGTATTTATTCCTATTATCTGGGGAAATCTGCATATATTCAAATGCTATTTTTCAAGTATATCCTTTGACATTCTGTCCATCAACCACTGGCCCTCTGAGTTGTAAATAAACCTTACTTAAGCAGAGGAAATTATGGTGGTTTGTTGTACTTGGAATGCTGGTTGAAATATTTATAAGTCTCATGGATTCGTACATGAGAATATTTTAAAGTTACATTAGGCATTTCAGAATCTGAAGAACATTTTGCATCATGCTGTTAAAAACAGAGGTCTAATATTTCCTTCTTGCTCACAGTTTTGGGGACAGCAGGCACAATCTTTCTTAGATTCCTCTAGATGATGAGCATCTAAACTGGATGAATCTTGTGACACAGTAATTTATGCTGATAGACTGTCTTAAAGAAAACTGAAAATAGATACTGCCTGCAAATATTATCAATCTGAAATGTACTCTTTTCCAAAGCCACTACCACAATTCCTGAATCTCTATAAGTTTCTAAGATTTAGAATTCTTTGTCCCATTGTACGTAGAATCAAGCTGTTACAGAATTATACAGCTTTCTAGCATTGCTCTAGTGCTAATAAGATGAAAATACTTCATACTAAAGGGCAGTCTTGTGCCTCAGACACCTGGGGCAAATTACACTGAACAATCACAGCTTACTGTGATTTAAAACAGGAATCAATGTCACAGAAAGTTTTAAGGGATCAGGGCCTAGGCTGATAATTCATTCAGTCTAAGTGTTTGGTATTTTCTCCTCCACTGGATCTTCTGAATTCAGGAGACCTGAGCTGGCTCTAAATACAATTAAAATGGTCTCAGAAAACGCAAAAAGAATGATTTGCGCCGGCTGTTCAGAAAAAGAAAGCAGTAAAGATTTCACCTGAATGCCTTTAATATTGGCTTCTGTTAGGATTTCCTATTTGTCAAGAAAACTAACTTTTAGTAACTCAGACAGGAACAACCTGAAATCCTCTTTGAATGCAAGAGAAACCAGCTATCTTTCATCTATCATCTTCTGAGAGGATTTGCATGCAATACATTTTTTGCTATTAGAAATTATGCTTGTCTGATAAGATGTAATACAATCTACAAAAGGCTGCAACCACAGCTTACAATACCATCCTCATAATTTTCTCTTTTCTAGTCAGCTTGTTCTGTGTATTTTCACTATACATCAAAGAATATCCTTTGATTATAGATTTCAGACTCATTTCTTTTCTTAAGTTGTATATCCTTTTTCATTTTGAGTGATGGAAATGACAAGTGTATGTTTTTAAAAGATTTGGGCATAGACATACTGCCTCCATCTTTTTTTGTTTATTCCTAATATCTTCGTGCTTGCTGGGCCAGAGAATCTTAAAATTTGAAAAGAAAAATAAATTAGAAATTTGCAGAAAGCCAGGCATTTATTTCTTTTTCACTTGTCCACGAGAGGAAAAGCCTTGAGATCTCCCAAGTCAGACGAAGCACTTGATATCAGCACAAGAAAAAGAGGGCATATATGCTACATGTTTTTTAATGGTGGACACCAGTCTTGGATCTGTAGTGCACAGTCTGAAGCCATTTGAACAGCTTATTTTGGCAGCTTTCTGCTTAAAACCAAGGCATTTAAGCAATCCTGTGTGGGACATCACATCTCCAGCCCTGCTGCACTGCCCAGAGGAATTTGGGACGGATGACAGGATTATTGTTCCCCACTCCAGCTCTTCCAACAGCATGACTAAGTAGGAGGAATATCTGCCTTTTAGCTCTTGCAATTTGCAGCCTGTGATTTCAGCATGAACAGCTACTGTCAGGAGCGTGGAATAGCGAGGCAGCCTGCACACTTCAGCAGGAGAAATGCACCTAATGCAGCTATGCCTGCTTCTTTCCAGGAGAGCAGCCACCCAGAGCCCTGATATGACTCAGAGCCCTATTTAAAACTCTGCTACCAGCAGCAGTATTGAAATATAGTTGCCATGATTTAAAAATACTTACTGCTGAAAGTATTTGATTACAGTTTTACTAAGGAGAGAAGGTGAGGCCAGATAATTTTCTGACCATTCTTGAAATCAAGTGAGGGAGGCACCCAGTGCTGCATTGAGCCGAATCAGGGATGGGGCCAAAAACCAGCTCCTTTGGGTTGACCTTTTAGGAAAACCTGGAGATCTGAGGGCTGGAGCACCTTTCCTACGAAGACAGACTGATGCAGTTGTAGTTGGGGCCTACAGAGAAGCTGGAGAGGGACTTTTTACAAGTGAAATCAGTGACAGGACAAGGCTGTAATGACTTTAAACAGAAAGAGGGTAGGTTTAGATTAGATATTAAGAGGAATTTCTTTACTTTGACAGTGGTGAGGCATGGGAACAGGTTGTCCAGCAAAGCTGTGAATGCCTTATCCCTAGAAATGTTCACGACCAGACTGGATGAGGTTCTGAGCAACCTGTTCTAGTGCAAGATTCCCTGCCCATGGGGAAAGGTGATCTTTAATGTCCCTTCCAACTCAAGCCATTCTTTGATTCTATGATCATAATTCCAAGTAAAGGAAGAGCTCCAAGATGACAAAGTAGGCTGATTTCTTTTTCTTTCTATTTTCAGTCTGGCAACACTGCTTCCATTTTACAATGTTTTGCAGTTAGTCTAGTTCTACTTATGACTGGTCTTTTATAAATAAATTGGTGTTTAACAGAGCTGAAAAATGTTTTCAAACTCACCGAGTGCACTAAAGGCCCTCTTTTGGGCGACAGCTGCAAAACAAGCAACTGTGTCTTACAAAAATAATAATTACTCCAATTTGGTTCTATCAGCCTACATGGGGAACCTTGAACACGTCCATCTGTTATTTGGTCAAGACATTATTTGAATGAGGTCAAGAGATATTTCATCCATAGTGGCTGCTCTTCTGCATTCTCTGACCAAAAGCCACTAGAAATTTCCTCGAGGAAAGAGAGTAACTGATCAGCTCCTGTGTTTGACTTCTTGCTGATTCAAAGTATTTTTAAGTGTTCAGGTTGGTAAGTTTTCAGGAAAGTTTACACTGCCAAACCTTGTTGCAAATATTTAGCAATTCATTGCATATTCATGAAACACTAAATATATTTTAGGTCCTGATGCTTCATTAACAAAACAAGAAAACAGGCTGCATAATTCACTCAATATTTAAAATAAACTCATCAAGGCATTTTAAAGAGCTTTTTTTTCTCCCCTCACTCATTATTTTTAAAATAATCTCATCTCAGGTTTGCATATCATTGTATTTTTTTACTCTTTTCCATATTTTAACTTGTTTTGAGGCTCTGAGTGAATCTCTTCTTTCTGCCAAGAAACAAATTAAAAATCATTGGATAAAAATATGTTAAGAATTCTATGCATAGATATCCTCATTACCAATATCAAAGTTCATATTCCCAGAACTGATAATCACCTGAAAATCTTACTTGCTTTTATGTTCCTTGAAAAGAGAGGTTTAGATTAAAAAAAGAGTGAAACTAATCTTATTTTCTTTGTCAGTTAGATTTCCAGGAGCTCAGAGCATTTGGCTCTTCTGTCTGCCATTCTTCTCTGTGGATAACAGCGTCCTCTTTCTGTAACCCTCACTCGTGCTGAAACCAATGATCTACCTCTCCAAGCATAACCAACCACATCAGCTCTCACTGAAGAGACTGAAGAATGTCTCGGAATGTTTCAGAATTAACTGTAGTTTGTTTTGCACTCCTCTCCTCTTGACTGCATCAAGGCAGTATAGCTGTATTGGGGTACAAGGTATGAAGCCTTCATGGGTGGTATGAAACATGGCAGATTATTTTTGGTACTAGTAAAGGCTTCTGTGAGCAGCTCATAGCTGTCATGTGGGTTGTAGCAGTATTTATTTCATGCTAGAGCTCTGTCTAATTTTCAAGATTTCCGTGACAAGTTCTTTTGTTGCCAAATTTCCTAAATGGCCATCACAGAATATCAGGATAAGACCATGGTCGATAAGTGTGCTTCTTCAACACTTTGTTCTAGGGATAAAATTTTTCTATGTGAAGGACAGAACTCTGTGTGGTTGGTCTGAGACGCTGGATTTAGCTGCTCAGGGACTATCAACAATCACAAATGTCCTCACCTTTTCATTCAAATGGAAAAATTAAGACAGCAAACACCACAGAGCTAAGGGTGAAAAAAAAAAGGAAGTGCTACTAAAGCCTGACACATCTCTGGACATGCTTCTCCTCCTGGGAAAAGACTCAGAGAATGAACAGAATGAACAAACAACACATGACAAATGTATAATATATTGAGTGCATTAGTAATCACAGATGACTATGAGTCATTGATGTGAGATGGTCAGGAAAAAAAAGACAACCGAAGTTGAAAGATGCAGCAATTCAGGGCAGATAGGTAATATGCCAATAGAGGCAGCAATAGCATACTCAGTTCTGGTGCCATATTTAACAAAGGTTATGTTAAAATGCAGCCGACACAGCAACAGGCTGTGAGACAATCAGGGAAATTAATTTATTTCTCCCAAGAAGACAAATATAAAAATCTGGATTATTTAAGTGAGCAAAATCCTACAGGAGATGAATGCTCTGGACAAGTACATAAGAAGGTCAACCACAAACTTGGGAAGCTAAAAGCTTTTTCAGCTATGCTGCCACAAGACAAATGAGTCAAAAAAGGCCAATCAATCAATTTGAGGTAGAATTTAGGAGCAAGTTTCTAAGATTTGGGGCAGTGCATTTCTAAACTACACTTTTGTGATTGGAAAAGGGGAAGCAAGGACCATAATCAGTTTTAAGCAGAATACATTTAAGAAAGGGTTTACCTGACAAAATGATGACTGGACCTGCTGACCTGGACTGATCTAGTTCCATGCCTCTATTTTGTAGTCATATTTCTTGACAAACTAAACGTAGGTTCCAATATATCACAAAAATGAGTACTGTGTAAGGGAGAAGAATATACAAGGACAGACTATAAATAAATAAACTATTTTAGGTTTCTTTTTAAAAAATTTATTTCTTCTTAAGAATTGTTATTATTTTTATCATTCTCTATTTTTTCCTTTTTTTTTTTTAGCCTTCATTCAAAGACGCTTGTTTTAAGGCATTCTGAGCCCCAAATATACAGCTTTTTTTCAACATTGCATTAATTATTTTGATAGAAAATACTGCTTCTCCTTATAAACCTTGTCTCTCTCATGACCTTAGGCTGCTATAAAAGCACTGCTACTCAATAACTTAGGAACATAATTCAATTTTCAGGAGACCCATCTGCTTAGGTTATGTCTGTGCTAGTGAAGCTTGCTGGGTAGCTCAGAGGCTATCTGTGACCACAGAAAAAATTAAAACGCTCTGACAAGGATAAATTTGGTGTCAGCAAAACATACACCATATTGTCCTCTAACAAAAGAAGAGTCACGAAGTTCTGGAAAGTCAGTGACTATTATTATAGAAAAGAGGATGTTGAAATGTACATTATAATTTGACAGAAATAAAAATACTCAGTATGAAATGTTTTACAAGAGACTTATCTGCAAGACAGGAATTCTCACACTCACAAATGGGATAACAGTTTGATAAGGGTATTTCAAATGAATGGAACCAAACAAATTCCAAATTCCAAATTAGCCTTGGATTTTAATGAAAGAAGTTCAGTTCTTCACTGTGTTCCTCTGGGAGAAACTCCCATTCCTTCAGCAAAGCACAAGCACACCTCTGTTAATCCTTTCTTTTCACACTTTCTGATTTTGCAGGTCCCGATGAAGGCATTCTTTTATGAATAGAAATTTAAATAATTCTTCTGAGTGAGGATAAAAACCTTTATTTCACCTCACCCACTGCTGGATTTTAGCATCAATGTCATTGATATATGTGTGAGACTTAAACTAGAGATACAGGCAGCTTGAACAGTGAATTGTCAGTGGCCTCACAGCCACCTGTAGAAGACCAGCTGATCAACATCTTCTGCAACGGATTTAACACAGTAAGATTAGCTCTTCTACAACTCAGCAGCAGGTTACATCTCCCTCCCCTAAAACCAAATGTATGTTCTCATTTTGTATATTTCATGATGTAACCTCAATTTCTTTCACAAAGCCAAACTTTCCATCAGAGGCCTCCATTTACCAGCTGCTATTTCTTCACATGCCCTAATCCATCCCAGTTTTGCTACGAAGTTTTGCATTATTCACTTCTCCAGGAGCAGCTTTGGCATAACTGTGAAACACAATGATAATATGACACAAGATTTCACACATCTTTATTAGAACTTCCTCAGATTGATGAATTTGATCATCTCCTTTTTTGTAAATACCAATTTTAGGTCTTGATTTTCAGGGGTGTTAAGCGAGTAATTGCATGTAAAACATGCAAGTGTAGTCAACATCTAATTTGCCTATGAAATGACCACTATGGCCTCTGAAACCTTCACCTGCAGATGGTATATGCAGAATGGATAATTGCACATGCAAATGGATGAAGACCATTTTCACATTCAGAAACGCAACATCCCCATCAGTAATTATAACTGTAGGCTTGCTTAAAATCAAGTATGTGGTATTTCACACAGAACTGAACTTATCGCACAGAAATGATCAGCAACAGATGAACGCGGACAAAAATGGAATTTTTAAAATTAATTGGACTCCTGGGCAGCAAATGTGGTGTGATGTACATAAATGTCAGAGTAGAAAATAAAAGGTAAATGTTTAAGGAAAGTTACTGCAGCATAGTAATCACAAGTGAAGCCAAAAATGGAAAGTCCTCCATCCAGCATGTTACCACAATGAGCAATGACAGAGTGCTCAGGTCAATAGAAAACATTGAAAAATAAAGAAAGAGAATTTTGAATAAATAAAAAAATGCAAAACTGAACTACTGGATGTTAAAGTTCAATTTATAGGCTAGTACCCAACTACTGGCTCAAAAAGCATGTGTTGAACTTGTTCTGAATACAGTGGGAGTCTCTTCAGTTTTTGCAGTTAGATGTCTGGAAAGGGGTGAGGTCCTTCATCTGCTGGTAGAGATACCCCATGTTATCATTTATACCAATGACAAGCACTAAAATAATTACAGACTGTGTATATGCAAGCTTGATAGATGAGCAGATCATTTGTTTGTCTTTAAGAATTAAAGCAAAACTAAAGACAATGTGGCATTTTCAGGTTTTTTTAATATTTCAGGAAACTTTTAGTTGAGGACATTTGTCTGTAATATTGATCATACAGTTTTTTGTATTACAGTATATCTTTAAAACTGTGGGGAAAACATAAAAATGAAAGACAAACTAAATCAACCAAACAAAACCAAGAAGCCAAACCCCATTTACTGAAGAAGAGGTAGGATCTTTGTTGATAAACAAGATTATGATATTAAACCTATGAAGATATCCATATAGCAAAAACTGCGAAAAGTTGAAGAAGCAAAAGGAAACACTTATGGCTTATTATAAAAGCAGTAATTAAGACAGGACAAAATATAACTGTGTATGAAATTAAACATAAGTTACCGACTACCAATGCCACCCAAGGAGTAGATGTATGAAAGCTTTCATTTTCAGAAATGGATGCTATGTCAAAAAATAAAGAGTTTGACAAAGTTCTCAGTAAGAAGATAGAAAGGAAGAAAACTTTTGGGCAAACATTGTGAAGCTATGTTTTCACTCCTCCTCAAACAGGAGGTAATGGATTCTCTCCTTATGGCAATATTTGTAATAATTTTTTTTTTTTTTCTGTTCTGAATCTGTATGGACGACAGTATTAGCCTCAGAGGCCCGTTTGGTCAGCAAAGTCTGGGCTTCTCAAGGAAGGGGTTTTCAGACTTTATCCCCTTGTTCAGCTCCCTCTGGTGCTAGGAATGGAGTTTGGCAAGCATTGCACTTCTGCAAACTACTTGTTTCTAACCAGACACTCTGCTTCCTTTTTCATCTTCACTGCTGGTGCTTTGTGGTGTAACCTCCTACTCTCAGAGAAATAAGGATGATTTTTTTTTGTCAAATTCATGTTCCAAACCTCAAATTTTTACAGACAGTTAATGGAATCATGAAGAAGTGGGAAAAAAATTGGCAACTTCAACACACTGAGGAGGCTGGAGCAGTAAAGCACTGACAGCTTGCTTGAGATGAAGTAGAGACACAGAGGTTTTAGATGTTCAAACCCAAGCAAATTATAATTCAAAATACCAGACTTGAAAATTGTAATCCTTGACCACCCCACACAAATGGCTGCCTAGAGAGGATGGACATGAAATTTTGACAGCACTGGACTTCCACTGACCACAGTCTTCCACTGACCAGAACCACATTACCTGCAGAAGTTTTCTCCCTCCAAGTTTTGCAAGGTGAGGAACCTGATTTGGCAGCATTTGCACAGCACAGTTATCCAATTTAAATAGCAGGACAAACATGAACAGCAGAGGGGATGGATGTGCCAGCTCACTTTTGTTCAACAAATCAGGCTACTTGAGCCTGTGTCATGCATGGATTTTAATTTCATTGTCTTCTTACAATGTTCTCAAAAGAAAACTAATTAGTATAGGGTAAAGGGTAATACGGCTGGAGTTGGTGTGGTAGTCGGTGTGCTCATGAACCCTGTTGCTGAATCTACTCTGTGTTTAACACCAGGTTATGACGAGATGATCCTCTCCCACTGGATATTTAAATGTATAAACTGAAGTGTTCAAGACATTCAGCCTGAAACATTCCTGTCCCACCTGCAGGTGACCAAATCCTTCCGGTGGTGATTAATGACAACGCTGAAACTTCTCCAAAGGCACTGAAGACACTTAAGTCCATTCTGCATTTCATTCCTTTTGTTGTGCCTACGAGTCTATGACCCACATCTCTTGAACTGTTTTTGAGGAGGAAAAAAGACCTGTCCTCAAAGGCGAAAGGTTAATGAAAAAACACATCATAGTAGTAAAACGCCATTTGCACATTTGCACAATTGCACATGCCCACACTCCCAGACAAATATAGAGGGATACTTTAAAGTGTAGAGTAGGAGGAAAACATTGTTTTAAGGATGTGGAGAGAAATAGAGCCATAAAAAGAAGGATCTTTGGTTCTAATTCTCTCTCTCTAAGCCAGAAGAGATTCAGATTTTTAGCAGGTTGAATGTGGTCTCTGACGGGATAAACACGACGAGGTTTTTTCCATTATGAAAAAGGAATGCTAGCACGGTAAGATTTCTAATGGATAAGGCAGATTAAAATGTGGGATAAAAGGGTGAAAAGAAAGGGTGAAATGCTGGAGTGATGGGGTCAGATGACAAATAAGGTGTCTGGGTGAAATGTTGGGTCTGGTTGTGAAGGACAGAAGGACAAATGAGAAAATGCACGAGGAGAAACTATTGTTTCCTTCCATTATTCTCTTTGAAGTTTATTATTTCAGTTTTCCATCCTGAGATAGAGAGGGCACTATTCCTTTCTCTCTTTTCACTGCAAACTTCTTTCAAAATGCTTTCAGTAATGAAACCTCAGATTTCTATTTCAAAATGGTTTGATTAGCCAGAAGGTAGGTTCTGGATCTTTGGGGAAGAATTAAGAGAAACTTGTGATTGCCTCTATTCTCTTATTTAACTTTTCTGTCAGACATCCGAGGGTAGCAGTTAATGAGGGAGATGCATGGCATTAGTTATCAATGGTTTTCGTAGTTAGGTACACGCATGACATAAAAGTATGGTTATATTTCAAAGTTTCCAAGTTATATTTACTACATAAAAATATAGTGCTCATAATGGAAAAGGCTACGAGTATGTGTACTGAAAGGAAGGATGGCAGGAGTCACAGAATAATTCATGTACAAATAACTCATGCTAGACCCAGATTTTAGTTCCTTAAAATAGCAACTCTCAGAAAAATCACTTTGAATGTATTTCTGTTGCTGCAAATTTTCCTTTGGTATACAACTGCAAGTAATGTTTTTAAAAGACTCTTCCTGCTATGAAATTTTCAAGTACAAATAACCCTACCCAGTCAAAACCAATTACTCCAGGGAAGAAAGGTAGACTGTTATTCACTGCGTATATTTCCCGTGAATAATTAGAATTTTAAAATACTCATTTTTGTCTCAAAAAGTAGTTATTCTGTTGGTTTTCTTGGTTTGCATTTTTTTTTTTTCAAAATGGCAAAAATAATGGTAACGGAGGAGGCAGTTTTTTTCTCACTTAAGCATTAATACTGTATTTCTGTTCCAAATTACATAGTGGAAATACCTTGGGGGCAAAATTACCCAATACACTAAACCTCAGCTAAAAATATTATATGTTTGAAAGATAAAAGTTTTAAAGATCTCTGAATGAGTTACAACAAATAAAGATGTGTAAAAATTTATGAGTAGCAGATTGCAACTAAACTATGGATGATGATTGAGTGTTTTTATCTCCAGTCACAAGGAAAACAAATAGATAAAAAAAAACTTGCCAACAGCAATAGTTTCAAAGGTAGCTGCCAGTATCAACTCACTTTCTAATTTCAGATAAAGTCATTTTGTGCTTTCTGCACTTTTGAGATTTTCTTCTATTTGCTTCTTTAGGTTAAAGAAGTTTTATTTGTGACAGAACATATATCAGTAAATGTGCATCTATGCAGGTGTAATGTACATATATTAAACGTATATTTTTAAAAAAAGATTCAGAAAAGAATTTTGTAACATGTTGGTATACCAAATTCAAAATGTAATTCTCTCTCCTTTTATGATAAGTAGGTGATTACAAGTTGGGAATATGAAAAATGGCTTTAGTTTCTTTTTAAATGCTATTCTAAAACATAAATATCTAATAGAAATTTGGTTAAAATTTGGGGAATCTTTATTTTCTATTAAAATTTTGCAGAAGCTACTGTTCATTTCTCTATTGCTAACTTGTGCTGTTACATTTATCATACTGATTGTGATAATTGATAATGTCCACATTGCTTGAGCTGCATTTACCATTAGTGATTCCTCAGTAAAGATTACTTACATATTTCAACAGATTCTTTGCTCGTGTTCTGTAACAGAGGTATAGTCAGCCAATGAATTTAAAAAAGAAAAGCTAGGTATATATTGATATATATAGGTATATTTAACATTACTTCAGCTGCGTTACATCACATCCCTGAAGGCAGCCATGGCATTGTCCCTGAGCAAGAATGAACAGGTAGAAACAGGTCTTGCATATAACCTGGTTATGCTACTCCCTCCTCATCATTTCTTTTCTGGACTTGTGAGGGCCTTGGAACACTGGCAGCAAAGCAGAGGAGAGTTTTCTACAGTTGTGCAAAACTGAGGTGAATCACTTCGCACTCTCCTGGAGCTGGTGGGTGAGCATGGTGTCATGCATGCAGCTCAGAAGAGTGGGAACAATGCTGCTCAGAGTGGCAGCTTCTCCCAGAGCTGTTTGTTACCAGGTAATTTGGGGGAAGGTGCAGGGGTGACTTTGTTTACTCATGCATTGTGCAAAAAGCAACAATTGGGTCCTACAGCAACTGCTTGGGAGGCATGGCGGGGAGTTCTGCAGCATTTCAGTGGCGTCTGCTGCTGTGTGAACTTACATGGAGGTATAGTACTGTATCAGAGGTGGTAGGATGAGCCACAGGCTCAAACCTGTGTAGGAGACTCCACAACCGCTCTGGGCAATCCATTCCAGGGCTCAGTCTCCTGCACAGTAAAGAAGCTTCTCCTCCTATTCAAGTGGAAGTTCCTGTGCATCAGTTTCTGCCCATTGTCTCGTCCTATTGCTTGGTACCACCAGGGAGATCTTGGATCCATCCTCTGGACACCATCCTTTCAGATACTTACAGACATTGATGAGATCCCCTCTCATTATCATCTCTTCTTGAGGCTGAACTGGCCCAGCTCCGAGAACCTTTTCTTGTAAGAGAGATGCTCCAGGCCTTTAATCATCTTTGTTGCCCTCCACTGGACCCGCTCAAGGAGTTCCATGTCTCTCCTGTACTGGAGAGGCCAGAACTGAATGCAGCACTCCAGATGTGACCTCACCAGGGCTGAGTGGAGGGGCAGGATCACCTCCCTTGAGCTGCTGGCAATGCTCTTCCTAAAGCACCCCAGGACACAGTTGGCCTTCTTGGCCACAAGGACACACTGCTGGCTCATGGACAGCTTGTTGTCCACCAGGATCCCCAAGTCCTTCTCCACAGAGCTGCTTTCCAGCAGGCCAGACATGGTGTGGTCATGGTGAGAAATATATTTTGAGTTGTAGTTGAGTTGAAGATTTCTACTCTTATTTTTACCAATATATACACCATAAATGAAGAATATCAGCTTTGGGATTTTAGGGTTATTGTTGGCAGGGTTGCCTTACCCATCCATGTCATGGTTACACTGACCTTCACTGCAGTGTTAGGTTTCCATGAGCAAAACACAGACCTATGGCTGCGATTTCACATACAGCCTCCTTAGCCACTTGAAGGGAACCCTGTGCTATTTATTTTTCCACTCAACTGTGCCCTGCCATATCTGTTCCTAGGTGACTTGAAAAATAAACATTGTTTCCTATTATAAATCAAATACATTGGACAGTAATTCAGAGCTGGAGAGGAAGGTGTAGCATGCTTGAGCAATACCAAAAATAAAGTTGCCTTTCCTGAATGTACAGGACAAGTACTGCAACAATGGGCCACTATTCTGCCTTTTCCCTGCCCCCACCACCACCAAGCCCTGTGATCTTGGCATATTGGGGTACGGAGCAAAATTTGTGTTCACATAAAATGGGTGTAGATCTGGCTGAGAGTCAGGTTACAGTGTAAACAACATCCAGTTTCATGCGTGGTTCACAGTGCGTATTCAGAGAACAGGAGACAAAAAAGACTACAAACTGCACAAAATAAATATTAATATCGGACAAGTTAGATTATTTTACAATATCTAAGTAATCATGAAGTTTTAAAGCTCTGTTTGAAGAAACTTCCCTGAGATGCCTCAGGGCCTTTGGCAAACAGAACTGATAGAGAATTGTACAAAGAATTGTATTTTATAAAGGAAGAGAGTTTGAAGACAATTACTGCAGAAATAAGGATGAATTTTTAATCAATAAATGAATAGATAATAGAGTTTTAAGATTGCAAATGATTGTTTTAATTCTGTAGCAAGTTCTCTGTTGGCAGATTTTTCTCTTTCTACAAAGTTCAGCTTATTGAGCAATGAGCCACAGGAATCAAAATCTTCAAGTCCGTTGCAAGGTCAGGATTCCGGACTAATTTTTCTCAATGAATATATGCTTGATCCTGTTTGTGTGAGTGTACACATGAGTATTTTGGGTAAAATAAAAAGCCACAACATTCTGAATATCAATTTCAATTTATACAGGGTTTCTTTTTCAACTTAATTGAAGGGTTTTGACCATACTTTGACTTTTTAATTTTTTTTAAATTCCCATATAAATATAATTTTTAGAAGGCAAAGTTGAAATTTTTCATTGCAAATATTAAAATTTAAAAGTGAAAATTATTTTAAGTGTTGTGCTGGTATACTGTCTGACATTTTAAAGAAAAAATAATGTTTTATATATTGTTGACATTTAATTAAGTCACTACCCACATCTAATACAGGCATAGATAGAGATTATATGGTTATTTTAGTGAGAAAAACCAGTTTCTACCTCAGCCAATATGATATTTTCTGTTGAATTTTAGATTACTCTATACTAAACAGGAGTCATATCTCTCATCACTGTCTTTCAAAGCTGTGTTTAAAAAAAATAGATTTGCTCAGCTCAAACCATAGATTACAAAGAAAACTATGAGATACAGAGCAATAATGGGAGAAGCTGAAGAACAAAAAGATACTGAGAAATGTCAGTAAAACAAGAAGGATGTTTTGATGTAGATAATGACAAGGATATTCTGGTCTAGCACTGGTCTAAAGCCAGATCTTAATAGGAACATTTCAATAATAACATAGCAGAGGGAGAGTATTTATTAAATAAAATACTACAGCTCCTGCTTTATAAAAAAGCCAGATGATATGGCATATCAGAGCACAGCGATGGCTATGAGAAGGGGCATTTGTGCTTCAAGACCACATCTGAAACATATCCTGCGTCTTGTCATAAGAAAGAGGTTGCAAAACCGTGCAGCCCCTTATCAATATTGCAGCTGCTGAAGCAAGTATGGCACAAGGGTACGAATGTTTCAATTCAAAAAACAAAGGTATATGTTAAACAAGGACTAATAAAACCAAACATTTTAAAAAAAACAAATCCAGGCAATCTTCATCCAAGTCTTTTAACGGAGCTGTCTGATGATATCCTTGAACTGTTAGGCTTGATTTTCAATGCAAAATTTCAACACTCAAAGCATTTTGGTAGTCCCAGATGTAAATAGGAGATCCAATTCTGTTCCAATGTAAACAAGAAAAAGTACAATTATAGATTTGTCAGCCTGATAATGATCTCAGGCAGAATAATGAAACAGATGATGCTGCAATCCTGTTTTGTTTATAAAGGTAATAAAACTGATGGAACACAGTCTTCTATAAGACATTTCATTTGGTAGCACATGGCATGTTGATTAAGAAATAAAGTCAACATGGCACATACTGAAGTGATTAAAACCTGGGCAAGTGAAAGGTCTTAAAATATTATTGTAAATGAAGAATAATTCTTCAGATGTTTGTCTACGAGTGCCATGGGGATCAGTATTTGACTCCATTATATTTAATATTCCTTTTTAATGCTTGGAAGAAAATACACAATGATACTGATAGAGTTGCAGATGAAAAATGTTGAGAGTGTAGTGAATAATAAAAAGGAAAGTCTTTGATGCAAGTTGATCAAGACTGTCTGGCAAGCTAGATGCAAACAGCCTAACGTCATAGGCCTAGGATGAAAGAATGTTACTTCCAAGAAAGCAGGAAAACTTTTCAGTTCCAAGGAGCCTTGACTGTAAAGCTCAGATGAGCATGAGTTGTGATGCTATTGCCCAGTATTTGTACAGAAGTAAGGAAGTTATGTCACATTTGAATATTACTACTTCAAAGCAGTAATATGTTCACATCTGCTGCTACAGACACACAAATAGTTTAGAGAGGTTACATTATAATCCTTGGGATTATCCTATCGGGAAATAAACCCTACAGTACATAACTCTAGCAGCTTAATCCCTTTTAATCCAGTTAAATTTATCAAATAACTAATTATTAAGATTCAAAGAATCAAAGGTTTGCAAGCTAAAGTACTTAAATGGAAAGCAGAACTTTGAAACTAAAACAAAATTATTGATATGGTTGGAGGGCAAGATGTTAAAATGAGACAAATTCACATCAAACGAAAGTTGTAGATGTTTTCCAAACAGGAAAAAGTTGAAAAGGTTGTCTGTAGCTGGGTTTATTGAACAGGTCATACTGCATCCTGGGCATGCTGGGCATCCTGTTTCCAATAGGAAGTAAGATTTTGTTTTTGCAGAGGCTGCTCCTGGCCTTAGAATTGATGAATTTATATATAGTGATAGACATTGAGCAGTGCCATGGTTTTGGGCCAGCCACCACTGTGATGATGCACTGCCGTAAAGTAGGGTATAAGTGCTTCAATAAGTCTTGTATTTCCTCTGACACCTGTCCTCTTTTGGTGGAAAATTTTTAAGTGTTTATCAATTTTTGCAGTCTATCTGGGAAACCATCCAAAACTTTGTAATAATCGATTTTCTTCCATGTGGTGGTCTTCTAAGGGCAGGAGAGCCTACTAATATTTTCTGCCATGTCCAGCTGCTAACTCTAAAGACTCATAATTGCATTTGATCATATGTCCTGCCTGTAGTCTGATACTAAATAGGAAAGGTAGTGAAGAGAAAATCAATGTAGCTGTGTCATACTCTTGTTCCATAATACCGCATTACAGTATGGAACATCTGTTCTAAAGTTGCGCTGACTAATTGAAGTAGCCCAATATAAATTAATTTTGAACCAATCTCACAGTATTACTGTTATTTGTTCCTAGCAGTTAGAATTATTGGTCATGGGAGTATTGTGCCACAAACTAACAATGAAAATGTGACTTTAATGGTGTTAGGGGATTTTGATTGCTCCTTCTGTTATACATCATTCACAGCCTGGACTTAAGCCATCGCAATAGAAGTGTTAGTGTGAGTGCGCTGGGACCAGAGAGAATTCTCAGGAAATGAGGAGCATACCAGCCCTCTGTGTTTAAGTAATCAGCAGGTTTTCGAATGGCCCATTCAGGCTGAAACAAATCAGTTCTAATGAGGAAATCCTTAGGTTTATGCTAGATATTTGTTGACCGTCATATCTCTCCAGGATGACTTTTATGCAATGCCTCATTAACTGTATTCATGAAGCTCTTATAACTGGGAGTAGTCCATGAAAGGTACCCAAGCTTTCAGTCTTGTCTCAAGTTAGTTCATTTATTTTAGCCCCATTATGATGAAATTATTATTTTTGTGATCCCCTGCAATAACTATTTAGTATCTAACATTAATTTTATTTGGATTTGGTTTGGAAAAGTTTTATAAGATGTATGTGAGAGACATTGTAGAGTTTTCTTTTGTTTCTGAAAAGGCCGTTTGTAATTGTAGTCTTACAGGAGCTTGGGGCTGAATTCTGTCCTAAATTATCTCCTTTGAATTAATTTCATGCAATGTAAGTCAAACAGATTTTGACCTTTATACCGTTTTGAAAAGGCATTATGGAAAATTGCACCTTCCTATTCAGCAGATCTGCTCTATATTCAGTTACATTTGAATTCAGTGACAAAAAGTAAATGTGTTCTACATCCTGATGATAGAAGCAGGGAGCTGATGCAGTTGTGGGAGTGTGGTATGGGTTCCCTTCTGACTCACCATCATTAACATAGCTGCTGTGTAAGGGCTTAATTTGCCAAAGCCTCCAAACTCCCACACTCTCAGTTGACTTCAGTTGAAGTAAAATGGATGGAAATCTTTGAAATATAACCTTCCCTATTTGTATTAAAAGGCAAAATTCCTTTGGGACTCTAGATGTAAACGAAGAAGGATTTTCTCTAAAATAGAGTCATATCAGTAGCAGCCCAGTTAAAATAAACATTTGAGTTTCATTTTCAATAACAAAGATGGAAAATCATTAGCTAGAGGGAAGAAGGCAACATGTTTAATTGTAAGCAGAGCCAGTTTTATCCAAAGATATTGAGCAAACAAAAGCTGCTTCTGTTGCAACTAAAGAGCATTGCAGAAATTATATTTCTGCTGTCTCTGCTAAGGTGAAACACCATCCTCCAGAGCTATGGTCTGACTTTGTCTTCACAGTGCAGGACTAGGACTTTCTTGAAGTCCAATGACTTTATAGACTTTATAGTGTAGACACTAAAGCCTCTGAATTTTTTTCTTTTTTTTT
>VWZT01011116.1:1700892-1798291 GCA_013397055.1 Pachycephala philippinensis
CTCCCCCAGAATACCAATATATAACTGGTATTTATATCACAGCAATATTTAACTGGTTTTTACTACCCATAATCTGTCAAAAAGAAAATGCTTGGCAATCAACCCTAGAGGACTCCTGAATTCACAAAGACATTACAGCCTTTGTATCTAGCAGCCTGATAGATAGAGGTACCAGTTTGCTATTCTCCACTTTTTTCTCCATATGGAGTTGCATCTGTGTGACTGGCCAGAAGGGTCAATATCCCATCCCCGTATAAAAGAGTATGTATATTTAATATGTGAGTTCTTGTCTTGTGATATCTTCTCTTTCCTATGTGGCTTTCAATCTGCATTTTTAATTGTTTTCCCTCTTCTCATTAATTTTCTTTTCATTTCTCCTTGAATTTAGTGGATTTAATTCAAAAGAGGGAGAACACTGGGATTTTGTCTGACCAAGACAACATCCCTATCTGGATGTTTGCTGAATAAAGTTTTGCCATAATAAATAAATCTAAATTAATGTAAGCAAGCTAATTGATTTAATGACATTTCAGATCCTGACTTATAATAAAGGAATTATAAGATGCTCTTTTTTTGTTTGCTTTTTATGCAATATATTTTTCAGATATAGTCTTTATTCTAACTATTCCTGTCCCAGGTCCTCTGGTTATACAATTATGGTTTATGTTCACTGGCCAAGTATAGTCACTGAGGATGTTCCTATGGACTTTGTTTTGAACCTTTGTTTTTGATTACATTGTATTGATATGAAGTTTTCACTGCAAATTTGACTGTATGTTCAACAACACAGACACCTTCTCCAGTGCTTGCAGATTTTTCTTAACACTCTTTGCCTTTCCAGACCTTCCCTGCACTATCTTCTGTCTCAAATTATTCCTCCATCCCTTGAGCTTTTCTCTTGAATCACCTACACTACCTCACATTTTCCTCTTCCTCTTTCTCTCTGTTTCTTCTTTCTTACCTTGAAGTATTCTTCTCATTCCTATTATAACATTTTATTTATATTTACATCACTATCATTTAACTTTCCTTATCTACTGGTTTTCATTCTCTTGGGCATAAGTAGACACAAAAGAACAATTTTAGTCACTTAGGCTTCACCCACTAAATTTAAAGGTAGTTTTAAGGTTTTGAAGACTTCAGAATATTGCCACATGAGACCATGAAAATTTTTTTAATCAACATGTCAGCAAGATTTGTGATGTTATTAATAGACCTGAAAGCACTACTTGTTAAGCACTACTCCTAAGATGAAAGATATATGACATAATAAGGAAGGAAATATTCCCTAATTCCATCATTGCTTGTATAAAGAAAAAGACACAACATAAATCCTGGAGAATGTAATGTTCCTGTCCACAGATCATCACACAACCTGTTCATAAACTAATAACCTCACCTGAGAAGTAGGAGGATGTCAAACATGATCAAAGTCCACTGGAAATGCACACCACACTTTTTGGACTTCCACCTTTCTGAAATACCACACAAATATTGTAACATTTTTTTCTGGAGAAAAGGTGGTCAGCAGAGCATCTAATTCTCTCGAGTTCTGACTGAAGAGCAAGGAGCACACATGTGAGCTTCAGGCTTAACATACACCAGAATAGTACAATGATCCATAGAGGACAAGAGCATGTGAAAGGAAGCAAGACAAATGGACGTGAGTGAATAATGTAGTCACCTTCTTATTTTCAAACAGATGTTTTCCATTCTACCACAAACTAGACTTCAAATATAGTCAATATGCAGCATAGAGAAGCCGTGCTGCAAGCATGAGGCTCTAAATTATTGTCTACTTCTTGTCTATTACACAGAAGTAAAAGAAACTGAAAACAAGGTATACTTTCCTTATTCTATTTTTATCTCTATCTAGTTTGGTAGAGTTGCCCCAATGTTACACATTTTAGATGAGAAAATAAATGCTGCATGTGCTTTTCACAATTCCCGTACAGAGAGAAATATGAAAAAAACTGGTGTGGAATTTCTGGCAAATACACAGGCATGGAAAACTAAGGTAACATCAACATCTTTGACTGTTTTCCTTGTAAAACAATTAGCATAGATTGAGAAAACCAAGAAGTGAAGCGTATGCACTGAATTTAAAAAAACCCGTTTATATGTCAAGTGAATTGAAGTGAAATAAAAAAGAAAAATAGAAATGCAAAAGAATAGAAAATTAGTATGATGCTCAGGAATTGTCACTCCTGGCTAATTGAAAGACTAATAGCTTTGATGAAAAGACAGTGAGAAGTTTGTGCATTTCATGAAAGGCATCCTCTCTGCACCTCATCTGTAGTCTGCCCATATGCATCTGAAAAATATATTGGCGTGAGAAAATGCTATTTTGTAACTGGCACTGTGTAATGGAGAAATGATAGACAATGTGAAATAGGGCGAAATAAATTTCCCTCGTTAAATGAATAAAAAACTCAGGATTTGAGAGGGCATGAAGAGGACATCTCTGGCACTGTAGTACCGGAGTAGCAAAAAATATTTCAAAAAACCCTTATTATTTAGTTAAAAAAAAGAAGAAGCAGACGCATATATGTTACTAACTATTGCGTCTCAGAAATGTATAAGTATCAAAATAGAAAATCCCAACTCAGTATTGTTTACTGAGTACACAATTGGTCAGAGCAATTAAATTCAAGTGTTCTTGGAGCCTTGATATCAGCTTTTTTCTTCTAGTAGCTCATTTTAATTTTTTCAACACTTTGATTTCCTTAAAACATCCTAGAGACAAACAAATCACTTTCTTAATGTACTTTGCTATGCATTCAATCACATCTGTTGTAACAATGTTGTTAAGAAATTATGAAAGATAGACTATTCAGTGATAATATGGACATGTAATAAAGAAGAGAGTCATTGTATGAACATTTCTTATGAAAGAGTCTGACAGGCTCTTGAAAAAGGGAGAGAGTTTGTTCCTGACTATTTTTAGAGAAGAGTAATTTCCATAATATGACATGTTTGTTACAGCTTTGTCAGAGATTTCATAATTGAAATTTCATTTGTTTGCCTTGGTAGAATATGGCATCGTGATAACAGAAACATGAAAACTTTTTTTAAAGTAGCCAAGGTTAATATTGCAACTGATAACAGAGATGTGATTATACTGCAATATTTCTGTTCATTAGGAAGCACAGAGGATCTGAGAAAAACCCTCAAAGTTTTTAAAGCCACACTGATGTCTGAGTTTCCAAAGAAATATAAGAGGTGCCTAATTGAATCTAGCAACTCAACAGTAAAAGTACTATTATAGGTAATTATTCAAACAGACAAAGCCTGCAGGAATTATTGTGTCTTTATTTACCTTTCAGGTACATTTAGGATGCTCAAAATATATCACACTGTGTAACTGCCAGCTAACAGCTATCCCATAGTTCTTCTACCTGACTTTTAATCCTTCCTTACAAACAGCTCAAAAAGGATGGAGACCAGTAGACTGACTCTTAAGAAGGTCCAAGACACACTAGGGGGCTGGCCACTGTGCTGGTCCCAGTGTATGACACACCAGGGAAGGGCAGATCACATGGGGAGTTTAAGGAAAATCATGAGGTATCTTGATTATCAGTGTGATCAGTCCACGGGATCAGAGCCATCACAAGGTGAATAAGTTACAGTACCATTATTCCTACATCTGTTCCTGAATTTTTTCAGCTAGTAGTGCAAGCAGGAAGTGTACTACCAAAGTGAGTCAGAGTCCTAGAGAGGCCTTGGCTGCATCTTCAGGTTAGGGGCAATCAAGTTTTGAACGGAATATACCTCTTACCAATACTGAAATATAAAATCAGGTTCAACTCATTATTTCTGCTAGACATTCAGGGTATTATCCCAGATGAGAATTTGTCCTTTATTTCTGATGCAGACCCCTTAATGGCCAGATGTCAGCACTGATTCGATATAATTTATAATTTTTCTTTGAATAAACGGTGCGATGAATAAAACAAATTAAAGGAAGTGAATGTGTACAATGAATATAATGACCATACCCCTCAGAGGAGTCATAGGGTAGTTCTGCTGTATGGTTTTCATTATTTTCGGTTCTTTTGGGCTTTTCTTTAAGGAATGTCTCCACTGGTGTTATATCTGTTATGTAGTCATGAACTTGCAATAGCAAGAAGTAGTATAAATAAATTACTCTTATTTGAATGCTCACTGCATTCAAATAAAGCTTTATAACTATAAAATCTAGTGGGCATAATTCTATGACTTTATAATTTGTTCTTTTATTGCAGTGAAGATACTTATGCCTAAATATTTGGGACCTAAGGGAAAACCTAACTGCCAAGGTCCCTCATGATTACTGCAAAGATCTGTCTGAACAAACTGAAGCACAAACATTAAGCTGAATAAAACAATTCCTATTTCAATTCGTAAAGATAGGATTAACAAATGCAGTTCTCTAAATACGGGCACCTCATGCCCTTTTGAAGCACCCTGTCGTAGCTGAGGCTTCTGCATGGAATGCGAAAACCCCGTGTCCTTTGGAGGGAAAATCAGGGGAATGCTGTAATGCATCAAAACCAGAATGAGATTGTTACATTTAGGGAATGAAATGTAGTTCTCTGTCAGATACAGTTGAGGCAACAATTCAGCTGATCAAATGCTAGTGTCTGCTGAAGCATTAGTGGGATCACTCTGATTCCTTTGACCAGACCTCTGTCAGCAGACAGGGCTTGAATATTTACCTCATATGAAGATACCCACACAAAGACACAGTGATAACAGTGTCTCTATCTGAAGCTGAATCCTCTCCTGGGACTCAGTTTTAAGTCACTGGCAAAGAGATCCAAAGAGATTCTTGGCTTTTTATATTGTGGTTTTCAGTACAGTTATATGCTGAAAGACATTCAGATTATTTTTCTTATTGTTATTGAATAATACCATACCTATAAAATAGCAATTTTGCTGCAAGATGCTGTTATAGCTATGGTTGTGAAAGAGTGGTTTTTTACTTGTTACATGCCATTACCTTCTTATGTGCATAATTTTCATCACTTTAACTGTAAGTTTTCATATTTGAGACTTTGATGAGACAATTACCTGATCTTTCTTTTTATGTCCTTGATTCTTACACAAGGAGGAACTACAGTGAGAGTTCCCTATTACTTTTTCCATATCATTCTCGAGTTTGAAAAGACAAAATTACAAACACTTTGAAGTGAAAACATGGGCATAATTGCCCAAAATGCTGTTCAGCTGTTGGCTATTCATTCTTTACAGCTCATATCCTCTGTTTGTAAGGAATTAAAACTAAATTGTGCACGTGGTTTCCTAAGTTAATGTCTCTGCAGACCAGGTGAGGATAGTGTGTAATAATAAAAACGTTATAAACTTTAAAGTATTTTGTTCAACAGCATTAGTGATAAACAATAGGAAATGATAGCGTAGAACCCTGTCTGAACTCTTCACAGTAGCTTATCACCTTGCCCTAGAAACAGGATATCTGAGATTCAGATAAAAGCATAGATTTTCCTCCACACAGGATGTTCATATCACAAGGCTATAGCCCCAGACTGCAAAGAAAATGGAAGGTAAGATATTGACTTTTCTGTCCTTCTTTAATGCTGTACAG
Organism: Pachycephala philippinensis; assembly: GCA_013397055.1. Classification (NCBI taxonomy): domain Eukaryota; kingdom Metazoa; phylum Chordata; class Aves; order Passeriformes; genus Pachycephala; species Pachycephala philippinensis. Next base: position 1,706,477 of record VWZT01011116.1, read on the forward strand.
AGAGACAAATTTTAGCTTATCCAGGTACTGGCTTCGTTGTAAATAGAATATTTTCTATATTAAGGCTTTAAAAGGGTAAAATAAGCAGATCTGCAACAGACTTTGCTATGCAAAAAGAAGGCAAATGTTGTATGCCTAAATCCAAAACGTAGAAAATGTGTACCTTAATACAATAGTGCACTATCCAGGACATGCTTAATTTTTTATCTAGAAATTTTCCTCTTATTTGCAATTTGACTTTCTTTGGTGTGTCCTTAGGCATGCCCAGAGTTAACAGTGGAGAAGAACTTGATACTGGTGTTAGCCCTGTGTGTAAATCCCAGCAAGATTTACAAAATAGGCATGTTTACCTTGATTCTCACTCACTGGAACGAGGATTTGGTGCACCTGGGCTCTGGGAGCAGCTGGTTCTGCTGTGTGAGTGGGGAAGGATCCGCCAAAGGCAGGTCTGGCATGAGTGTGATGTGTGGGCAGGTGTTTGCCTGGAAAATTGCAGGAGAATGCGCCAGGCTGCAGAAACACAGCAAAGAGCTCCATTACCTCTAGTGTTTAACAGATATACTGGCTACAGGAAAAACATAGTTCTGCACTGTAAAACTATAAGATGCAGACATTTCAAAAGGAAATTGAGATCCCAGAAAGTTTGACATTCGCCTTTTGCCTGCTATTTTTCTGGAGGAGTTCAAGCTAATAGCCATTCCTGAAGAAACTGTGCAAGGACAAATCACAAAATTTGTTAGTTCTGCTCTGGCCTGGCCTTTGCAATGGCTGAATTGTTCACGCTGAGGTGGAGTAAACCTGTAAAAAGTCATATCCAGTGATGCTTGAGACACCTAAGAGTGAAAAAGCAGGGTAAGGGATATGTATCTATAAGGGATACAGATACATGCAAGGAAAGACAATATATGAATAAACATGTTTCTCTGTGTTTGACTTTTTATATGTGTGTAAATAAGGTTGTAGAATGCCCTGAAAACTAACACTAGAAAAATCTAATCTTGAGCTTTCTGCTTTGAAACAACTACTATTAATGAGCACAGGATGGTTCCGTCCCTTTTTCCATTTGATGTATGTCCCATTAAGCATTAACATTATTATTATTATTAACATTATTAAATTACTTAAAAGAATATATTTATTTCATAATGTATTTATACTAAGCACCACTTTTTGCCTATATAATAGGAATTAAAATTATAGTAGACTGTGTTTTACACTTCCACTGCCAATGTTCACAAAGCTGACCACTGATGGGATAATAGTTTGTACTATCATGGTTGCCAGTATTGAAACAACAGGAGAAGTCACTGCTAATATTTTACTGCTTTGAACATTTTCTATGCAGTCTTGCTCAGAAATGTTTTTGGTATCTGCTATGGTTTAAGCCCAGCTGGAAATTAAGCTTCAGGCAGCTGCTCTCTCAACACCCCGCTCTCCCCACCATCCTGGTGGAATTGGGAGGAGAATCAAAGTAAAACTTGTTGGTTGACATAAAAACAGTTTAAAAATTAAAAACAAAGTAAAATAGAGTAAAAATGGTTAATGATAATAGTAATCATAAAACCCCAATATTATAATGGAAAACAGCCTCAAGAAGTGATGCATAATACAGTTCCTCATGACCCACTGACCAATGCCAGACTCTCCTCCCTCAATCCAGCTCAGCCCCTCTTTCAGGTAATTTCCCCCATTTTATGTCCTGGGCATGCTGCTCTGTGGTGTGGAATATCCTTTTGGTCAGTTCAGGGCACCTGTCCTGGCCATGCTCCCTCCCAGCTTTCTTCTGTGCACCTCGTCACTTGCAGAGCACAAGACCAGGAAAAAGGTCCTGGACTTAGGATAAACACAACTTAACAAAATCCAAAACATCAACATATCATCAACACCATTCTCATTCTGAATCCAAAATACAGTACTGTAAGAGCTACTGAGAAGAAATAATCTCTATTCCAGCTGAAACCAGGGCAATATCTTAATAAGATCAGGTAAATTTGAATGAATGATATAAGATTGATGTACCAACTGGAAGAAATAAATCATCTGCTAAACCCAAATTACAGAAATTCCATGAACTGAAGCTGAGTAACCAAACTTGAAGCTCATATATATTTGTCAAGACATGACAAAGCCTACAACAAAATGCATTGAATATGAGTATTTTATTTGCTGGGGTAAAAAAAGGAAAAAACCAACTCACATTCAACTTTTGATCTGCAATTCAGAACCAAAAGTTGCAGTTTGTCCTGCTTATATGAACCTACCCTACAGGTTACACTGAAAGATAAGTAGAATATGGATATTTTAGCTATGAAAATTTCAAGTATGGATGATTTTTGTGCATGATAATTAATACGAAACAGAGACAAGCCATTTGTGACTATTTGATGGGCTGGATATCTGCAAGGGGTCTAAACTCCCACCACAGTTCTCAAAATAGAATATGGTGAAAGAGAATGAGATGAGATTGTCATTGTGTGATCAGGAAAAGAACATTAGCCACAAAGGATAAGAAAGTGCTAATAGTCATCAGTGAAGAGGGATTCAGCACTGGGGAAACTACATCTAAAAGGCTGCCTTTAAACTCTGGGAACATTTTTGTTCATTGCTACAGTCTTTTCCTTTCTCCACCAGATGTATTTCCCTAATAGAAATATTGTTATCCACCTTTATCTGGGAAATTATTCACGTCTGTTTAACATCTGAACTCTGAAAGTCCCCAGGGTTTCTCGATCCACCAGCTTGCAGCATCTGATCAGACAGGTAGAAGTAACGGGCTGTAGGAATGTCACAATCTCAACTCTTCTCATTGCAGTGAAGTTCTACCTGTCATCAGTTTTGTAATTGACCAAGATCAGTCACTGACAGCTGACTGATATCAACTCTGTTTTCTTTCCTCAATAAGACCAGCAAAACACTAAGACTCCTCTGATTCTAGTAAGCTATTTCTGTTCCCTGAGATTCCCTGTCAGCAATGTGATCACAGATATCCCTGTGCTGTCCTGCAAGGTTTTTCTTATTTCATTTTCAATCTCTGTTATCTCTTGGAACTAAGAAAGATCTTGTCTTCACTGAAGTTACAGACAGCAAAGAAAAAGAGCTGTGTGCCAGGAAAGAGTTGTTTTCTTAATCCTGTGAAGCCTTTAGCTATAGACTTCATCCTGTACCATATGATGTGAGCTAGATCACATGTAGGCTCTGATTCAGCAAAACACTTAAGGGCATATTTTCAAAGGCACAAATGGCAGATATGCAATGATTTTCATGAGGATGAAAATCTTAAGTATCCAGCTGACATCTGTGACCTTTAGATTTGGGCCTACAATCTGTGTAGCTGCCAGTACCTCTTTCAGGGCATAACAATTCAGCAAAAGGTAGAAGTGTCTGACTTGTGTTTTAGGACAAATTACTACCAAATCTGGTCGTACTTACTGTCACCTGAATGCAGAAAATGTAAAAGCACATCCGCTGTATGACTTAGACAAAAGGGTTTCACTAGTTGCATTCTGCACACAGTAGCTCCCTCAGGAATAGCATACTTCTCCCTGAGTAAGAAAAATCTTAAAAGAATAATATTTGCAAAAAAATGAATTAGTATTTAATATATACCAAGTAGGATACAATTTTATCATTGTCTTCCCACTTACGCTATCACAGAACAGCTGGAGATCTAATAAACATTTTGTACCTGTGTTAAAATAATGTCATTCAACACAGTTGCAAAGTGTTTGGAAGTGCAGTGAAGTCTGGAGTGACAGTGTGAAATGATCATACTGACATTGTATATTTTTTGATGTCTATTGTTTCCTTCTCTGCCTCAGACTTGTCTGGAAATATTTGCTGTCTTCGAACGGCTTTCTATACTTCTGTAGAGAAGAAGAAAGAAAAAATTATAGATTGTATGAAGCAAGAAGAGAAAAAGTCTATAAAATTGATTGCATTAGTTTGCCTCTTAAGTCACAAAAGCAGAAGCCAGGAACAAACTTTCTAAAATCAGTAAGGCAAACTCATTTTTGGCACGTGTGGAAATCAAGAGTAATTTTAATATCAATAACTGTAGAGAGAATTAGCCTAAAGTCTCAAGTCACTGTTTGGAAAGGCTGAGAATGTAGAGATGCCTCTTTCACTTCCTGACCAGCTCAGGAGCAGAAACAATGGAAATATAACAGGAAATGTTCCTGTGTCTCACACAGCATTTTCCATAACAAAGCAACCTACAAAGCAATATGAATATTTTTACAGCCAAACATTATAGATTTCCAAATACTCTGTAGCATTCTCTGGCCTGTTCCTAAGAGTTGTTTTTGTTCAGGGGTAAATATCACATGATGAAGTCATTTAAAATATATGCCTGTTATTCTTTGTGACTAGAAGTTCTAATAATTTGCTGAATTCAAGAGACCTTGAAGCAGATTGTCTCTGAAGAAAATAAAAATAATTTTGAAACTAGTTCAGGGTCTTTTGAAATAATGGCAAATCTTTCCAGGAATGTCAAAACAAGCCCATAATAAGACTACATATATAAGAAAAGTAAGGAAGATTTAGCCATATTAGTTTTCATTAATAAAGACTGATGTTCCCTGGGAAATGTGTAAATCAAAACTTAATTTTGTGCTTGACATGCTTATTCCATTTTGAGAACTTGATATTTTGCAGTGAGGACAAGACATGATTTATATTTGAAAGGGGATGGCATTTTTCATACTTCTGATTAATAAATGAGCATTATGAAGCTAATCCGGGAAATTCCGGCATATCTCTGTGAGGTACTGATTTTTCTCATAAATTCTAGCAATTTATATAGAAATTGCAATGAAAGTTATCTTACAGACATCATATATAAGACGTAAATAAATGCCATGGTTTCAAATAAAAACTGAGCATTGTAAAATAGCTTAATGCAATAGTACAGTGAAATAGTTTACATATTGAATCTGATGTAAACTGCCTGCTTACACATTCTTTTTTAATATATGATTATTGTTATTCTAATGATGAAGGGATTGGGCATCATGTTCCGAGTGCGAAGTTGGCTGAGCCCATCTGATGGTGAAGTGCTCCCACCCCCAGCTTGTCCCTGGCAGCAGACTGCCACCAGCTCCCTTTTCTTGGCTCTTGTGCAACCTCATAATGAGCCAGTTTAAACTGGCTAAACAGAGCTAAAGCTCAGAAAAATATTCAGTGTCTTTGTTACATTGTTTTCCAATTTGTTGGTGAACCAGCTCATGGTGGAACCACAAAAAATGATTTTCTGGGTGGCGGCTAAAGGCCAAGGGTGCAGACCTGTCTGCACATCTGCCAGCAGCTCTCAGTTAGATGAGCTCCATCTTATCCTTATTAAGTGTCCTTGGGTTCCTGAGGTTCTCCTCTCAAAAAAACAATGTCACATAACAAGACAATGAAACCTGATGTAAAGGAATTTTTCTTTCTAGAATCAAGACAAAAAAGAGAGCTTGGATCAACCCATGAGATAAAAGATGACGGCATAATTTAGGAAGGAGGCAAATTTAGTTAAAATAAAGAAATCCTGAGGCTGGCAGGGAAGCTGGCAGGGAAATGAAATACTAGGGTGAGAGGGAGTCCAAAGAAATGCCAGAAATGGGAACATGTACAGGCTGGACCAGCTTTGCAGGTGTTGATAATACTTTATACTGTTAGTATGTGAGTGAAAACAGAATTGTATCCCCATTTGTAGGTCAGGAAGACTTCATGCTACTGCTAATAACTTCTCAAATCCTTGTTGGCTGTTTAATTACTATGTTCTGTCTACGGGAAAGGGAAATAATATTTGAATAATAGGCAACACTGCTTTAGTTCAATCAGGCACAAACATCCCCACACTTTTTTTGGGAACCAAATCTTCCAGGGACTTGGTTCTTCAAAGCAGATGACAGGTGTTTTACATCTTTTTTTTTGTTAGCTCTTTGTGATCACCATGACCCTAGTATAATTTTCAGTGAACACAGGATAAAGGATTTCTTTGAAGTCCTCCAAAGTAGTAACTTTCTGCCTAATCTTTTTCTATTATAGAGAAAACCATTGGTAATTACCATTAGTATTGGTATTCCACCATGAATGGTCACTGAAAGAGGCTGATCAATTCATGATAATGAATCTGTCAGTCAAATTCCACCACTGATTTTTATAATCCTGAAAACCATGATGGTCATTTACTGAATCATTAGCTTTCATTTCTTTTGTCTTCCTATAAAAAGTCTCATCAAACTGCTATATACAGGTACTTACTATTGAAGCAAAATTTAGCAACACCTGAAAGAATTGTGAAAGAGAGGCTGAACAGATTTAATCTTTTTACATCACCTAATATGCAGTATCTGTCTGTAAAAGAAGAAAGTTCTTTGGTCTTTAAGGGTTTTGCAAACTTAGGCTTGCTAGGAGTTTCCTTATGGGTCTCTGGATGAAGTCTGAAAGATCACTACTTTATAATCATTTAGAACAGAGGAGAGGAGCAGCTAAATGCAGAAAACCCTGAGACAAGTAGTTGTGGGTTTCCAGACAGTAAAAGCCTTGCGGATAAAAGGCAAAGAAAAAGCCTGCTGATAATAAGAATTGGTGGTGCTTGGAAACAACCCCAGCATCTTTTAAACTTCACGCTTTTGCCCCTCAGAAAGCTGATGTGTCTGCCCAGGTTGGCTGAAAGCTCTGCGCAATGAGTCAGCACTGCTCTCACAGCCAGGGTTTTGTAGACACATATTATGCATTAAAATAGGTTCTTTTGAATCCTGAACATATCAAAACAAGCTGACATTCCCACAACAGGATCTATGTTTTACACCATTTTGTGTTAGCTAAGTCAACTGCTTCTTTCTGTAATTTGAATAAGAGAGAAGTGTTTTTAAAGATCATTTCCTTTAATGTACGTTAGTGCCACTGTTTCTGCAGAGAAGCTTTTCTTTTTTATCAACACTCTTGGCAAAGAAAAAATAAAGTACACTTATCTTGATGCAAAAATAGATAATGACTGCAAAACTGTTCCATTTTGCAAGGGTAGATCAGATTAAGCTATAATATGGCCTGAATTTTATTCACTCATCTAAAGCTAGTAAATGTTCAAATTAATGGTAGTAACTGAAAATTTCTTTTTCCCAAGCCTCTCTGGTTTTCTCTTCCCTTTACTTTCTCAGTCCAAATTAACAGGACCACCACAGTGAGCTACACAATAGCAAACAGAGAAGCATCCTTGCAGTAGTTCTAGCTGAAACAAGGGTATTAAATACTGTATGAACCAGCCAAGGAATCAGAGTGATCTAGGATATTGACTACAAATTTTTGAGAAAGAACTCTCCATTCACTGGTTATTTACTCATTCTAATAAATTTCCCCTGCTTTCCTCATTTGTTCGAGTATTTGAGAATAGATAAGTAACCTGGGAAATTTTCCAGTTTCAACTATAAAGTAATAAATAATTGAGCTCCTTGGCACTTAATGCATGAAATACGATCTTTGTGGTCTGAAACAAAGACTGAATTCAACAATTTCACTCTGTCAAACTCTATTTTCACAGTGGAGTTACCACTATGAAGTTACAGTTCTGTCTGCAGGAGACAGAGGTTTCTCAGAGGCTGTTCCAGCACTGAAATGAATTGATTTGGGAACTATGAGCTGTTCAAGAATGTCTGTAACTTTCACTTATAATGAAAAGCATTTTATTTTTACCAGATAGGAGACATTTGATTGCTTATAAATCTGTTCCAGGGAAGAAATGCAGAATAAAAGAGCTCTGTAAGACGAGTCCTAGTCATATCAGCTAATAACCACCTAGAAAGTGATGAGACAGAACAGCAGAGAAAACTGGCATGAAAGAAGACAAAAGAAAGGAGCCTGGCTTCTTTCATCTGAGAGCATCTGTCTAAGTGCAGGGAGTCCTGTTTCTCACAAGCTGAACAGTGCTTGCTACAAAACCAGAAAAGCCAAAGGAGTGGGAGCTCCTTCCTGGGGAGATGCTGTAACCTTCAGAATCCTGTGGTCTTTTTTTTTTCCCTGGTGGCCCAAGGTGCCAAAACTTCCATGCACTCAGATCTGCTCCCAAAAGCTCAGAAAACCTACATGAGTGAATTTCACTCTAAAGTAGGCACCTAGACACAGGCCAGCTCAAGTTCTCTCCAACTCCACTGACAGCAGTGGAAATGTAAGCATCTGATGTATATGGACTTCCACACGTGGACAACTGACTCAGAATCTTAGCCTCAAATGGAGCATCTCCACACATTGCTTGTTGCCCAAATGCTGCTACTTCTGTGCTGCTAAGAACAGGAGAGACACAGGGCATGGGCTTGGTGTGTCCTAACCAGATTGTGTTTAAGGGTGTACATACACATTATGTAAGCCCCTGAATCCCTTGAGGCTACAGAAGGCACAGAAGCAGCTATGGCAAAAAACTTGCTTTATACTTATTACCTCTTCTGTCTAAGGAGTAGGATTTCTTTGTAAAAAGAGAGAATGCAGCACTGCTTTCTCTCATTGACTCATCTAATGTAATGCCTCGTTCCTAGCCATGAGGGTGGACATATGTAGGGATATAAGAGTGGGCTGCAGGCAGCCTTGGCATTGATAGGCTACAGCTGTATCCCTGGGAGGAGGGAAGGCCAGCACTGAATGCAGGTGTGGTGATTTTGGTAACAAGAGGCATGTGAGCAGCCCAAGAGACAAGTATAAAAGGTTGTGCTGCAGGCTCAGAGAGTGGATACCGAGCCTGATGCCTGCCACTGCTGGCTCATGCCTGCCACCCTTCTCTATGCTGGACTTTTCGACTCCAACACCAACGAATGGTGCCTCGTGTTTGTATGTAATATTTAAATCACAGTGATAATGGCTTAGAGCCTCAAAGGCTTAGAGCCTCTGGCTGTATAAGCCTCACGGGCTGCAATCCACTTGGGGGAAGTGGAAAAGCCGGCCGGCGCGTAATCCCTGGGCTGGGAGTGTGCCCAGGTGGGCAGTGAGTAGCCTACACATGTAAGTCTGGGATTGGACTGCTTTATGGGTGACCGTGCCTCTCGGATGGACCAGCAGTTTGCTGAGTTCTTGCCCATGTGTGATTACCGCAAATGGTGCCGTGTATTTACTGCAAACTGTGTTGGCCTTTTGTTCGGCAACAGGCATAAGTAACATAAGTAGTAGCTGCAGGAAACTGAGACAAAATAAAGGAGGATTTTTCAGGTCAGTGGGGGAATGGAGAAAAAGTCCTTAGTTTTAGATTCCAGTGCCTGAAATATACAGAAGTGCTCTGCCCTTACTTGAATGTAGCCTATACCCTTCATCTGTGCAAAACTTGCATCTAAAAGGAACATAATATTTCTTCTAGAGATATGATTATAAAGCTGCTTTTGGAGCACCTGGACCAGCATTATGCCGAGTTTGTTCCCCATAGTAACTGTCCACCAAACAGAAGAGACAGAACAGCTTTCTGTGACAAAGGACGGTTAACTGGGCTTTGCTTTCTCCTGGTGGCACAAATTATTTAATAGGTCTTTTACGCTGTTGTTTATCGTGGTATTTTACAATGTATTACTAAGGACATAGAGATTTTTTTTTCCCCTTTTGAACATGATATATGAATCTCATAAATATTATCTGTAGGTAACATTTGGCTGTCTCCCAGAGCAATGAAGAAGAAAATGCTGGAATCACGCTGTGTTTGTTTTGATTTTTCAGTGAAGGGGAAAAAATCCATCCCACTGTGAGTTACTAACACTCTTGAAATCTTTATCTACAAAAACAAGAATGGCTGAAATGTTTGGATACAGCAGAAGAATCATAAAAATGAGATACCAAGAGCATAAAAAATTACTGATTTTTACCTTGTGATTCACCCAGTAACAACCCGACTGAGAACAGAATATGTAGGTGCACAGGATATAATATATGCTGAAAGACAGGGGAAGATGTTTCAGTATTTGTTTGGTAAATCAACACTTTTTCCCTTTTCTGTACCCACAGAGTAAGTTTTCCTCCTCTTCGTCAGGCTGAAAGTTATGGCTAAGATTTTCCCTTGCTTTTTCAGTAAGAATTGACAAAAGCAGGAGACTGTTAAAGTTGTCCCTTGCCTGCTATATTACTTGGTTTAAACTTCCCAGGAGCTGTCATTTTCCAAGGACAGCACTCAATCTTTCTATTTCTAGCTTTCCAAAGTGTTACTGAGCTTCACCTGGGTACAGGTGAATAACAGGCCTCGAATGCAATGCTTTGCTGCTTTTGAGAGCAGACTCCTGTGTTATTTTGCCTCTGATCTGATGAAAGCAACACAGGCTGTTTATCTATGCTGTGAGGGATAATTTTTACTTCAGGTATCACCCTATTTAACTTCACACCTCCTTGGTCATACCATGAATTTTTGAGAAAGGTTGAACTGAAGGCACGAGGTCATTGGTGGCCAGTATTCTGTCAAATATGACTGCATACATCTTTAAAAGTTGCATTCAAGGAGGAAAAGGCCAAGTTCCAGGCCCGAGTGCTCACTGCAATGTCTTTGTCTTCACTGTGTTTGGCAGCTCCTGATGTCCCTATGTGACATGTCCTATTCTCTGAGCACACACAGATGTAACAGTATTCTGTATACTGAGATTGCTGATGACCTCACAGCTCCTCTTTGTGGAGGAAGAAATCACAGTCCCTTGAATCTCCTACAGCATTTCTTTCCTACGTAATTAATACTGGTTGTGTCTAGAAGTTCTGACTTTAAGCAGTGATGAATAAATTGAAAGCAATAGCCAACACTTAAAGTATTTTAATGGCGATTTTGAAATAAGGACAATCTTAATATGAAAGGTCAATTTATTCTAGAATGAAATATTTTTGTCCTTATGTACTGAATCATATTTAAATACATCTGAACATTCTTACTTTTTGAAGTTTGCATTTTCTGTCGTGCTTGCATTTTTCCCCTGACACATTGTTAAGAACAGTTGTAAAACTATATAGTTTATATCCATCATTTCCAGTATAGAAAATGTCTCCATTTATAAAAAATATTGGCAGGAAACCTCTATTGGAAAAAAGAAACATTTTCAAACATCATTGCTAAAATTATTACAACACAGAGATTCAAAATAAATGGTATTTTCTATAATTAAAATTTATGCTAAAACTCTTCATTACTCTTGATGTGGATGGAGGTTAATAGTCTTTTTTTACTTTATAAAGAAGGGTATGCAAATCAGACTGCTGGGCTTGAGGCAGTCTGAAGTTTTAACATGTACTAATTCTTTAGTGGAAGTCATTGAGCCTGATACGTGTCTTTCAGTGGAGATATTTTTCAGGGTGATTTCACAGAGGCAAACGGAGGAACTGGAAATGAACATGGACCAAGAAGGAACACCAACAAGTCAAGCTATTTAAACATTGCTAGTCCAAAAGCACTGGTTGGAAGTTGAAAATTTTACTTTAAATATCCTCTTTTATTGTTCATCTTGCTATTGCAAAATTGGCAAATATTCTATACTTTCACAGCATCCCCAGGAAATCAGCTGATGTTCTTTAGATGTCTGGCAAACTATTCTTTGCTATTATTCCCTATTCAATTTAAAAATTAATATACTTTCCAGTCTCTGAAGAAGTGACTGATTTTATTTTAAAGGAAAAGAAAGAATAATATGCTACTGATACAATTTTGTGTCAATATTTAGTGATAAACCTTTACTGATCAGTGATCAGCTAAATATTCATAAACAGTAATTTGCAGTAGCATAAAAAATTGAAACAGCATGCTTCAAAACCAAGTCTTTATCAACAAGATCAACTCTTCTGTAGTTTAATGGTATTGTTTTATTTTATTTGAAATTGTGAATGCATTTTAATACTGTTAGAATTCAGGCCCATCTCATTTAGGTATCTCTCTGTATGGGGGTTAAGTGATAGAAAATTTAAGCTGCAGCAGACACTGCCATACCATTTACATTAATATCCAACTTATTGACACCTTTTAAGGGACTGAGTCAATGAAGATAACGGCCAGAACATCTCACATTTTGGGGAGACAGACCTGATCAGGCTGAAAGACTCTGAACTGCCTCCAAGGAACAGAAGGGCACACACTGGTGAATGCAGAAGTAAACTACAGCATCCTTTTTAAAGGTAATTTTCCTAACCATTGCTCAGTTTAGGAGCAGGGAGACCTAAGAAAGGACTTATTCTTTCTTCTAATCTTTTAGCTTTCCATTTGAGGCTTTGAAAGTCTGTTCTTTATTTTTTTGATTATGTCTTTACATGTAATGAAGGAATTATTCTATAGGATGCTGGGGATTTGCTGTATAACTGGGGGGAAAGGTAGTCAATATGGATTTTTCTTCTTGGAATCAAAGCATCAGACAGTTAAGATTTTACAGTATTTCTCACAAAGGCGAGGGTTCAAAGAATGGTTAAATAAGTGTTGGGTTTAGAAAAGAACATCCATGATTTATAGGACTGCTGGCAGGCCACAACCTACAGGTTCCACTGGTATCCACCTGTATAAAAGACTATAGGTTTAATTTCCAGCAATCAGTTTTCAGTTTACCTGTGATCAAAGTAAAAATTGATATGTGATGTCCTTAAAAGCTGAAAATCCTCTGCTAGAATCAAAAATCTTTATAGACTAGAGAGCCTTTGAAGGACTCATACTGACCTGAAACCCAAACCTTGGTTGAACAGCAGCTGCTCTTAGGTTATGGTTTATGCTATTTCCTATGACCTACACACCAAAAGTGTCTCAAAATTCAGATCTGGTAAGCTAATGAAATTCAAACTGGCTACTGAAATCTTCCCCTATCCAAATCACTCATCAAATACATCTTCTGGATGGGGTTTAGCATCTCCTCTATAAACTGGCTTGCAAATCAGTTCAGCAAAGGGAAATAGGAAATATTTACACCTCTCAGCTCCTCATGCAAGAGGAGTAAGAAGCAAATGTGGGGGAAAAGGACAATTTGGCAGTTTTTGAGAAGCCACATTCCTGCAGAGCCTGGGCTGCTCCTGTCCTGGGGGTAGTACATGATCTGGCTCCTGCAGCTTGCCAGAGCAGAGCCAGAGGCATTCTGCCTGTGACACACTGCTCCTGAGTTTCCTCTCTAGTTGTTGTCTGAGCAAAGCAACTCTTGCAATGGCTATTGCTGCAGGGAGAAAAACATCTCAGTTCTTGTGGCTTAATTCAACTCATTCGAAGTCATTTATTGACTTACTAATGACACATAATTAACTGACAATCAGCGTGCTATATATCCACTACAATCAGTGTGCTATATATTCAGGGTCAATATTGGCAATCCAACAAATAAATGATGATACCAGACACTTACAAAGCATTAATAAACTATTTATTTCCCAGCCCCAGTAACTAATCCTCAGGAACACCTCCTCCCCTCCCTCTCCCTCCTCTCAACCCTCCAAGTCCCCAGTTAGCCCCAGTCTGTCCCAGGCCCATGGAGCACAACCACTGCCCCCCCATCCGTGTGTGTCCCTTTTGTGTCACTGTCAGGACATGGGCTCCTACCAGAGCAGTTCCCTCCCCTTTGTCAGCCAAGGGGAAGCACACAGGCAGCCCCAAAACCACAGACTAACCTCCAGGGAAAACATCGGTACAAACATCTATACACACACACACCCCCCAGCATCCATGCAGGCTTATGGCTGAATGATTCTCCTTCTGGGTTTTGGAACAGAAAGAATTTCTATCACTTGTAATAGGACTGACAGGGATGTAAACACAGTTAATAACTCTTAAAATAGTTCAGTCTTTTTATTTGAAGTACATTTTCTTTTTAAATGAAAATTTCCTGTTTCTGCCAAACCTTCAAAGATAGGAAGCGTTCTTATCTCCCCGCTAATTTACAGGCTATGCTAACTGGGAAATAATCAGCTTTCATAGCTGCCTTCGTCTACAGATATTAAAGAAAAATTAAGTTATTAAAAGGATAAAATCAATTTTACTGAATAGTATTCTGATTAAAAAAAAAGGGAGATGATGGTTTGAGAAAGGGGGTGGGGAGTAAAGTCATGTGCCACCAGTGAATTGTCATCACCAGTTAAGTATAGGAAAGCCAACACCAGCAACATGGAACTCACCTAATTTTCTGTGAAAGTATTAGGAGGCACTAAGTATCTTCATTCAAACAGGGTAAACCCTGGAGTGTTTTCTCAATGTTAGGTGGCTTGGTTATGGGTCACCAGAACTCTGGGTTAAATGGAAGACAAAAAGAGATGTGTGATACCTCTAGAATAGCAGGCTTTCAGGATATAAATGTTTTTTCACTATAATCAGGAGAAAAAAATCCACAAACTCCAGCCTGCTTCCTTCTTTGTACAGAGTTCATTTTAAATTTAAGACCTAAGGGCTTTCAGGTGTACAAAGCACAAGGTGAACTGCATAAATGGATGTTACTCAAGTAAAACTATTTTCTCGACTAGTTCGGGAAACTTGTAACTATGCCAGTCCCTGGTGTAATATCTGGTAACACTTCCACAGAAATATGACAGAGATGGCTCTGATTCTGCACGCAGTTGTCTTAATTTCACAATGATATGCATGACCAATTGATTTCCTATACTTTTTACCTAGAAATTGTTGTCATTTCTCTTTCACCAAATCACACACACTGTATTTTTGGCTTTCTTAACGTTTCCTACCAAGTACCATGCTACACCAACCAAAACCAACATAACGAAGTTTACAGACAGTACTGAACATTTCAGAAGTACAGGATGTTTCTGGAGAGAGAATTTGCCATTTCCTTTTCCTGTCCCTCCAGTTCTGAGTGACAGAGGTGCTGCTTTCCTTTCCCCTCATGTGATGTACAAGACAGACGTTATTCATCATTCTGTCAAGTTATTTCCCTTCAAGGTCCTTAATTTTTGTTGGTTTTTTTTCCTGAAAAGAGCATGTAAATTCCCTAGTTTAAACACCTCCAGCATGGTGTGCATAATCTCTTACTATTCTCTTAATTGTGTGAAATGGAATCAATGAATTTCAAATTATCACAACTTCACTGGAGCTGCAGATACATGGTGCATTATCCTTTCCACCCAAAGATCTTGGTGAAATTAAGGTACATTATGAGAGATGGAGTGTTCAGAATACCCCATGTTAACTTTGGTTTGAAGGAACTTCTGGAGGTCATCTAGTCCAGCCTCTCCTTTGCAATGGGTTTTCAAGAACATCCACTTCTGTGCACAGGCCTAGCAAGTGAGGGAAATGTAGATACTACATTTCTAAAGAGGGCTACTAGCCAGGTCGATGGAACAAATGTCTGACCCACTATATGCAATTTAATTTTGTTAGTGTGAAGAGAAAATTAGGATTCGGGGGGGAAAAAAAAATCAAACCCAGTGATAGTTTCAATCAGTAGCAGCAACACAGCCTTTTCTCCTCTTTTCAGCTACCCTGCCTTTAGTTTCTCAAATTGTATGAGATGCTTGTTATACCTAATTTTCAGTTTATATGTTTTCTTTCATCTGCTGTAATGTTCTCAATCATCTCTTCATACCTTTTTTTTCTGCCTGCCTGAATCTCAGTTTGTGCTGAAATAATTTGCTTTATCTGTGATTTTCAAATCAGTTTTCCAAATGGACTTAGAGGTCACTGAGCCTAGGTGTCCCTAAGTGCATAAATGGTTTTTGAAAATGGAATTTAATTCCTAAGCCAAGTAGCTGTTTTTGAAAAGTTTTCCTTTTTGCAAGATGCACAAGCCAGAAAAGGAACTAAGTAAACAGAAATCTCAGTCCCACCATGTGTTATGTGCAAGTGTTGGTTAGTATGTGTATATGCTTGGATAATATGCATTTTGAATAAACACAAACAGAGAATTCATGAAAAATACATTTAGGAACACAGAACTACAATATAGGTTGTGAGATAATTATAATAAAAGAGAAAACAAACTAGAACTTAAATGTCATCTTCTGCCACACTTGACTAAAAAATCTGCAGAAAGAACCTATTGTATATAATGATATCCTGCTTGCTCCCACTGAAGCTGATGAAAATTCTCCCAGTTTCTTTTCAGTTATGGTAGCATCAGAGTTTCACATGCATTTCAGAAAGTCTTTCCCTAGAAATCCCAATATAATGCAGATAACCTGCAGCAGGCCAGGTTATCTATCTGCTAATTAAGTGAAACTTTATCATCCTTAGCTTGTATATTAGGACTTTGTTAGGTAATTAAAATAGAAACAGATAGGATTTTAACACTTCACCCCTTAGGAAGCATTTATTTCAGTTTTACCTAAGGGAAGTGCATATGGTCCGACTGGACTGGACTTCAAAAACCTCCAACAAGGTTGGCACATTACGCTCACGCAGCTGCATTGAAATCCATAAAGCTGCAATTATATTACTGAGCAAGATAAATGGGTAAGATTTGGTACCTGATTCAAGAACTTATTTAAGAAAGCTCTGAATATGAGGTATCTTTGAGGTAAAGTCTCAGTGGAAGCAGGATTTTCACAGCTAATACTGCTGGTGAGGAGCAGAAAGAGTTTTGCTGCGTTAGGAATAAACTCTCTGTGATAGCAATGGAAATGACAAATCATTTCTCGGAGCAGTAAATGTAATCTTAAATGGATCTTCAATAACATGCTAATTCAGTCTGGTATCTTGACTGCAGAATTAATTTTCTAATTGCCAATTTCAGCTGGCCATGCAACTGCTTCTCTAAATTTCAAGGTGACCTTTGTAGGGCCACAGGATAAATTCTACCTCAGTGAATAACAATGTTGAATCATTTAAAGACCACTGTTTTGATTTTGCAATAAGTTGTCCTCAGTGAATTTATCAAACATAGGAAGCTAACTGCCTTGTCAAACATCTCTATTCACTGCCAAAACATAAATGTTCAGATGCTAATGAGAATTGTTATGGTTGGTTCTCATATAAAAAATAATTATTTGACACAGGGATCACAGACAGTGGAAGAAGACAGAACAGGAAAGTGGGAAGAGGGAAGGCTAGGGGGAAGGCAAAGGGCATTTTTGGTGCAAAGTGCTGGAAAGGAAGACACCGGAAGACTGAGGAAAGGCAGTTGCTGGTTGATCTTGACCATGATGATCAAAGGTAGGTTTCCTAATTCTCCTTTCTAATAATAGCAAGATGCAGGGCCCAATATTGGGTAATTCATTGAGCTGAAAATAATATGATCTAGTCTGAGGAAGACTTTTTCAGGAATCATTACATAGCTTTAATGAGTTTTTTTTAAACCTGAAAACCAAAGGAACAGCTACTCTGACTTGTTCAAGCAAAGCCCAAAGTAAATTAACTCTCAGTTTAAAATCTGGAAAACCAGTGACAGTTTATTTTTTAGTCTCCCATGAGGACTCAGTGATACTTCTGCAAGTAAAGACCTGGCAAAGATCATATCAGGGCCAAATGGAGCAGAAACCCATGTTCTTGGGAAAGCACATTTGATTGCCATCCTGTGGGAAACATGCCAGCTCCGGGTCAGAAAAAACCCTCTATCTCTACCTCTCAATTCCAAGTGAATTGGCTTAGCAGTGAAATGAGAATACACTGCAGCCATCTAAAAGTGAGTATCAATTATTTTCCTATAGTGCAACCAGGCTGCTTTGAGAGATAACTCAGCAACGAAGGAAGCATCTTTTCCAGCCCCATGAGGCAGCGCATCCTCACGCAGCTTCTCGCAACAGGCTGTGCCTCAAGGCACAATTTTGTACTCTGCTGAAATGATCAAATGAATACAGTGTAAAACTAAAAATTCTACTAAAACTGAAAAGACTGTTTAAATAATTTGGTAGGCTGGATTATAAAATTCTTTATTAAATCTGAAAGAAAAATCAATTAATACAATAGCTGAGTAAAAAAAAAAAAACAGGCCTATATGCCAAAGTAATACAGTTCTTTCTCTGCTTTAGGATCCTGTCCTGAAACCTCTTCTGATTATCTTAAAAAGAGCTCCTAAAAGCTCCACACAACAGCACACATATCATCTGACAGAACATCCAAATCAGAAAACAGAAAAACAGAACGATGCATCAGTTTATGGTATCCTTGAGAAAGACAGACTTGCCTCCAAACTAATTCAGACACAGTGAAGAACAGTACAGTTGTGTTAAATACATAGTCAGTCTCCTAAAAAAAAATTGGAGTTTTGTATAAAAATAATCTGGATAGATTTCAATATACATAATGTTAAAATCTTACAGAAGAAATGCACATCTTAAGGGGATATAGGTATACTTCACCTAGAAACCTGCACTCCTGCCACTTGACATGCTATTCTTTGCTCCAAAGGGGGAATACCTCTAAATAATACCCCTTAGAGCACTAATATATATATATAGTACTTATAGTACTAATCATCTTGAGGATCAGCCCTCTCAGGCAGAGAAAATGAAATAATAAACAGATTGGGCTGATTTCCTTCAGAGACAAGAAAACCATCCCAAATCTGTCTTCAATTAGGTGACAGAATTTATCACAAAGGACTTCTGGACCTTCTGTAAGTTTCTTCCAGGAGGTTTAGTCTGCCTGAGAGCATGGTGACTCTGCAACTATAGCAGAGATTTACCTTCAAATGTCTTTAAAGCTTTTCTTAACTTCCCCTCTTTTTCTTCTTTTCTTTTTCTCTTATTTTTTTAATGAGGTAAGGTTTTTCAAGCTTGAGGGCTGATTTTTTCTTCAACAATTGCTCTGCAGTCCTGAATGAGGAACTAGGCTAAATCTACTGCTTCAATTTGTTTAATTGATGGAAGCTGGGCTGTGTGGATTTTCTCAGCTGAGTCAAATGAAAGAAGCATTCACTTTATAGAGAATATCTTACACTGCAGAATGTAAGTCTGCAAGTAAGGAGACCATAATTTTCTTCTTAGCTCCTGAAATGATCTGTAATGGGATGCCGGCCAAATCATCTCATTTCAGTGTTTCAGGGCTCAGGCAAATGACTACCACTGAATTTTGATGGGGTGATTAAAGAAGTCACCAGCTTCAGCTGGCCGTCTCCAGCCCTGAAACAAAGCCTATCACAAAGTATGCCAATACTTCAGCCATGCCAGTGCCTGACTTAGTGGAACAGACTGCAGGGAAGATTGATTAGTGCTGATGCTCAGCTGCACCCAGGAGGGACAGAGGTGCAGAGTGTTCCTCTGCCCTGCCAACAATGCCTGTGTGAGACCAGGCTCTGGATGGAGAGCTGGATTTGGTGCAGTCCTGAGTCCTCCTTACAAGGTTCAAGAGGAGAAATTTGTCTGTAAAATCATGTTTGGTGTTAATTACTTTGCTTGTAAAATGATGGTGGATCTATGAATAGGAAATTGTACATAAAGGATTAACTGCCTATTTTTGTTAAATCAATATTTAATTTCCATTGATTTTTTTCTTCTTCGTTTAAGAATCAAAGATATTTTTAGCTCAGAAGAAAACGTTAGTTTTTACACATTAATATTTTAAACTAATTGCATGTGATTGATTTTTTTATTTTAGGCTGAACTTTTTAGTGACTTCAGTAGAGATTTCTCCTTCACATTGAAGATACAAGCCAGCCATATATAACAAATGAATGGTTTGTACATGAGATACACTTGAAAAAAAAAAGACAAGAATTTAGAAAGTATCTATGTGGAAGGTCTTAAACTAACCAGAGC
The DNA here is from genome assembly GCA_013397055.1 of Pachycephala philippinensis. NCBI lineage: Eukaryota > Metazoa > Chordata > Aves > Passeriformes > Pachycephala > Pachycephala philippinensis. The sequence goes on from VWZT01011116.1 coordinate 1,726,055, forward strand.
TAAGAGGGGGAAAAGGCTCCACAGATTTTTCTTGTTAGTGAAACTCTCAAAAGAACCCAAAGGCTTTTAATTTCCTGTGCTAGATTTTATTAGGGCAAAAGATGCCAGTCTGGTACATAATAACTCTCTCAAGCAGGGAAATGGTTTGCAACTGCTGTATGAGGCAAATTAAAGAACATCCTGGAGGAAAAAAAGCAACCACCAGCCCCTCCCACAACACATCGTTGCAAGCTGGGTCATTCCAGACCACAAGGTTGCACAGTGTGGCTCAGAGGCTAGGACCGAGGTATAAATATACAGTCTTCTTCTCAGCTTCCTGTCCTCACAATATTTTAAACAAAATATGTAGTGTACAATACCTGTGCTGATCCATGAAAAAGAACATTCGATATGGGTCCAGTGTCTGTCACACCCAATCATTGCTTGGAACTAGGCTGCACTTCCAGGATCTGCCCACAGAGGCTATGGAGTCTCCCTCACTGGAGATATTCCAGAACTGTCTGGACACAATCCTGTGCCCTGTGCTGTAGTATGACCCTGCTTGAGCAGGAAGGTGGGACCAGATGACCTTTATGTCTCTGTTTGACTAAGCTGGGTCAGGACTTGTGGGGTTACAAGAGTGGGCTGTAGGCAGCCTTGGCCTTGATGGGTTACAGCTGCATCCCTGGGAAGCAAGAAAACCAGCATGAGATGCAGGTGTGCTGATTCCTGTAACAAGAAGCACATGAGTGGCCTAAGAGATAGGTATAAAAGGTTGTGCTGCAGGATCACAGGGGCAGATACTGAGCTGATGCAGAGTTGACTGGGCTGCTGCCTGCCAATGCCAAGCTGATGCCTGCCACCCTGCTCTATGCTGGACTTTGGACTCTGACATCTGGTGCNATTATTACTGCAAATGGTGCCACATTTTTGTACTGCAAACTATGTTGGCCTGGTGTCCGTCAACATCTGGAACTATGTTGGTCTTTTGGACTCCAACAAGGACTAATTAGGTTTCCTTTGGTGGGCTAGCTTTCCACCTGAAGAATATGCTTCCAGCCCATCTGTATTTCCCGGAAGTGGTTTTATTAGACTACCTACAACACCTCTGGGACTGCAAAAGGTGTCCAGTCCCGTAGAGACCTTTGAGCATTTTGGAACTCTTGCAAGCAACACTGTAAAAGTACTGGAAAGTCTGTGAAGTATAGATTTAAAAGTTTTCAGTTAGTCAGTGATGTGCAAAGTAAAAGAAATTAGTTAAGCTTCTGCTGCAGAAGTTTCTACCCTCTGGCATTTGTGGTATGAATATACACTTAGCATAATAAAATAAATCAAGATGAGGCTGTAATTTTTCTTTTTAACTTGTATTTTCATTGCTCTAGTTGAGATATTAAGCAGCTGAGTCATCTGCCTTTTTCTTCAATATTAATCCTGATCAGAATTACTGATAAATGACCTCATCTCAGATTCAGATTTTCTGTGGAATTTGAAAGCCCTGTCACCTTGCTTATCTTTCCTAATAATTGAAGTATTGATATTAATGTTAACATGGACTTGTTAGATATGTAATAGATACCTAGATAGGTATAAATAGGTGGATCTGCAGCTAGATTTTCATCTAGACTCTATAAGAGCTTGCTAAACCAGAAGTAGTCATGGATCATGACTTTTATTATGTCTAGACACTGTAGAACAAAAAGGTACAGTCCCTGCTTTCAACAGTTTTCTAAGTATGTGTAAGGTCAGGGCAACAGATGAACTGGGCACTAAAAAAGAGGAGTTAAATAACTCAGGATACAAGTTTTGTTCTCAAAGTCAAGGGCAGCAATTTAAGTATTGTCAAGCTTGCAGCCACTGGGACAAAAAAGGATAATGGACAGCTTTGCTGATGTTATGAGAACTAAATCTGAGGTGAGAGTTTGGATAAAAAGATCAAAGTTTGTAGGGGTTTTGTTCACTTGGTTTTTTTTAAAAGCCAAATGTTAATGAAGCTGACTTCTCAAACTGACTGGAAGTGAGACCTGACATTTCAGCAATGAATGAAGTCTTCATAGATAAAGCGGAGATATCTGCAAAGGGCCTTGATGGTGAAGACCTTCAGCTTATCTTTGTTAGAAAAAAGAAAAAGAATGATGTCTCAAGAGGGGTCCCACAGTTGCTGTGGTGGACTGAGAAAATATCCTGTCCATCAGAAGGCCAAACAGTGTGGAGAAGGAGCAGTTCCTTCTAGGCATCTTCTGGGGCACAGACAATTTTATTGTTCTTTTTAACTGAGAATGTTCTTCACCACTGCATCCAGTCCCTGTGAAGAATTTTGACATACTTAGATTTGTTTTTTCTACCACCAGTTCCTACCAACATCCAAGACACCTGGAACAAATCCTAGCAAAAGGATGAGAATAATCAGTTTGTTTCTGCAGACCCTATCAAGTACAGAGAATGCCTGTGTGAGCTTTCTTCAGCTCCAAATGTCTTCACTGAAATACTCTCCTGGGTGCTTGCAGCCTTACCTATTTTGACTCTGACAGTTCAATGTTTGACAAAAGCATTTATCTGAGCTGTTTGGATCTTTTTTACCAATAGAGTAGGACATGGACCAGGGGATTACTTGAGGTCTCAGCAGATGCTGTGACTCAAAGTTTCTCTGAAAAATATGTGGGGGAGGAAGGGGAGATGGGGGAGGGCTGGAGTATGAAAATACAAGAAAGAAAGGTGTGAGGAGGCCACCAAGCCCTGTAAGAGATCTAAAAGTTAAACTCTGAGTGGAGGAGAAAAAAAAGTGTGAGTTAATAAATGATGCAAAGTGCTCTGCAGAGAATGGTTTTACAAGGCTAAACAGAATAAGGAAACCCAGAACCAAAGAAGGGGGAGCAAGGGGTATAATTCATACAAATAAGCTGGATGGTAGCTTCAGGAGAAAGGTAAAACCTTTATAAAATCTAATGATGTGTAAATACCACCTGCATTAATTATGCGGCACTATTGAATGTTAAAAATCTGAAGCCTGGAGCTAGAATAATTAATCTGCCCTTGTGATTGCCTTGGAAGAGAGAGAAAGTTACTGTTCCAGCAGTGCAAGCTAAAGTTACAAATAAAGAAAGAGGGAAGCTTATGGTGTCCCAGCTCTGCTTTTGACAACAGATAAGTTTCTCAGGATAGCTTGCTGAAAGTCTAGGGAAAAGAGATACTGTCCTTTAATTTTTTAATTTTTTTTAAATAACCTGAGTAATTTCAGCCTGAAAACCCCAACAGAGAGCAAGCAGTTTTATTGGTGTTAGAGATCTGATGAGCTGGGCTCCACATTCCCCAACAACCTTGCCCACAAACAAAACCAAATCCCTATGTTTACAGTATTCCATCACATCATGAAGGATGTGCTCTATTGAGTATATGTGGAAACAACAGTTTTCTGTTTTTATTGCTGGCCTAGAGAGCTTGTTTTCCTGTAATGTAATTTCTTCAAACAGCGTCTTTTAAGCTGTATATGCCAAAATGGCATTTCAACTCAGAGTCAGCTATTTACAGTCTGTCTTCCTGTCCTAAATTTTCAGGAAATCAGTACAAGTGGCTTTGGACATGAAGGCATTCTTTGATGGAATTAATATAGTGTCACCGACAGTCAAAGGAAAAATCACTCAATTATTAGAGGCATGAGAGATGTTCTGGTTACCCTACTTTTAATGTGAGAGAGAGAAGCCCTGACTGATACACCTGTCATTTCCTAAAACTGACATTATTTTATAACATAGAATCGTATTTCAAATAAGATGTGGCACAGTTTTAAGTAGAAAAACTGTGGTTTAGACTGTTTGGCCTTTCACTGAATCTAATATTTTTGTTTTCAGGTCTAAGTGCTCAAGGAATAAAAAAGCTAAAATAGAGAAATATGTTAATATAGATAGGGAAATGGCCTTTGTCCTGCTTGTTTCAAATAAATCATAAAAGATTGCACTTCAGAGAGAAAATTCATCTTCCATCTGCACCATATCGATACTTCTGTCTATGGACAGATTTATAAAATCTGTCTTCTTTGTATGTTTTAAATAACAAGAAAGTTGTGACCCCTTTGGGAAAAAAAATCAAGAATCCAGTGGGAAATTATCTTGCAACAATAGTCTACCTTTGACAACCTGGAAACATTGTGATTTTCTAGTGTCCTGTTATACGAAATATACCTGATTTTTTTTTTTTTTTAATATGGAAATGACATTTTCTGATAAAGCATTTTCCAGGTCTTTTTTTTTCTTTGTGGGAGGAATTGAAAATTAAATATTGATTCACTGCAAGAATAGATAGAAATAAACAATGGGGCCTAGAATAGGTATCATGCTGCTATTGCAGGAAGTTAATGCAATTACTTTTATTCTGAGGCAAATCTGTAGGGAATAAGGTCTAGCTGTCCAGGTTCAGATTAATAGACACTAATAGCAGTTTTCATGGATTAGATTTGTAATAAGTATATTGTTACCCAGCATTAGGGATAGTGTATAGCAACACTAAAGACATCTGGGTTTTTTTTTCTGAGTGAAGCCTCTTTAATTATGTACTGCTGAGAGTTGATTTTCTCCCTTTATCACTTTGCTGGTATATGCCTTTTTTCTTTTTTTCCCCTTGATTTATTTATCTTCTATCTCTAGAAGCATATTTTGAATTAAATAAATTGTAAGTGTCTGTAAGAATCTGTGTATTTTTATACTAAAGTCAAGTGTTCAAGCTATTCATACTATAGGATGCTTAATGAATATTGATCACAAAATCACTTTAAAGTGTATTTTTTTTTATTAATTTTCTTACCCTGAAATGGATATGATCTCACCCAAAAATCTCCTGACGTCTATGGAAGTTTCCCTTTGGTTCCATATCCTTCAGTTGGGAGTGGCTATATTGTTAAGATGTCTTTAATGAGACATTTTATTTTCAAAATACCCATTTGAGTGTGAAATGGCCATTTCTCAGATGTTTAGAAATTATTGACCTTGGGAAGAAAAATTTAGAACGAGACTGGCATGTTAATATTGAGGAAAATATAGACTGAAAGAAGATATACTATTTCAAGTCTGTGTTGCAAGCAGACTGTTCCTTGAAAAATATGAGTTTTCTGGTCTGGCCTTCTCAATCTGTTTGCATGGTCACTATTTAGATAGCTTCCTTTTTTCAAGATTAGTTTTCTATGACCAATATGGAGTGTATAGGGCTTTCCCACTCTCTCTGTTGAGAGATTGTTGAATCATTTGAATACCTATAAGAAATTCTGTTTCTGTATGAAATTCTGTCATGTTTTTATTCTGCCAAAAGGAATACAAATCTGCTTCTTTCATGTTATAGGGCATCCAACAGGAGAGACTGAGGGAGTCTCTACTCCTTTGAATACCTCCTAAGCCAGTACTAAAAGTTCTCATAAAAACTGACTGCCCTTGAGCCAAAGTCCTTCTGTGTTTAGAGCTGGGACATATTTGAACTAAATTATCACATACCAGTGACTGAGCCATAAAGCCACAGCCGATTCATTTCTTATTCTTGTACCATTCCACCTTGCATGGAATAATTGAAGATTAATTCAGTTAGAGAGAAAAAGAATCAGAAGAGCTGTCTGGGATGCTACTCGAGGGATTTAAGTAAAGAGATAGCAAGTGAGAACACTTAGTTTCCAGTCACTGATCAAAATAACTTGTAAATATTTTAGACTAAATTGACCAGCCTGAAAGTAAAAGATGGAGAGTAGCCTACTCAGCTCAGTGAGTTCTTTAGCATCTGAGGCACCCTGCTTGGAAAGTTATATTCCCTGAGGCAGAGGAGAGAAATAAATTTGAGCTATATCTGCTATAGGTGAGTGCTCTTGAGTAAAAAGTGAGGGACTGTTTCTTCTCATGTCTGGTTTCGGCAGGGTTTGCCAAATATATCTCTTCGTTTCCGTTTCTTTGCTTTGCCAAACTTACCCAAAATGAAATTGAAATGTTTGATCTTAGAATCACTTGAAGACATGTTCTAGTTTTTAATTTTTAAACAGTTATTTTTTCTTTAGTTTTTTATTTTAAGGGGGAAAAAAAACCTTATGTGATCAGATTTTTTCTTTCAGCCAACTCCCCAGAAAAAATAATTTTCACACAGAACACATTCCTTACTGTCTTTGTTCCTTCTACTGTAAAATTTATTTCTCAGTGTTCTTACATAGTCAGGCTTCTACAAAAGTTCCCTAACTCATGCTACTAAAAAAAAAATGATGTATTAAACAATGCTCTTGGTAATTTTTCAACAACTTAGTAAACGGATCAAGTGATTTAAATAATGTTTGTCTTGGATCTCTTTCAAATGCATCATTACTGTGTCTAAGACAGCACCAGAAAAAAACCGAACAATTGTGGGAATGAACAAACATTTTACATGGTGCTCAGACAATTAGGATATCAGTTGACAGCCTACTTCATTAGTGCAATAAATCTTTCACTGATCTCAGTCAACTCTTCAATATTCAAGGGCTTCTTGAAAGATTCAGACAGAATTAAGAGGCATTGTTGAGCAATCCTCAGGTGAGGATGGTCAAAAGTCATCAAGGTCAAGGTTGGACTCTTGTGATTTTTTTTTTTTTAGGCCTTCCATCACATCTCTTTTGTTATACATCAGTCACTACATTCTTCAGCAGCTGTATTTGTCTTCTGTTGTAGCCCAGCCCTAAGGAAAAGCATGAAAGTAATTAGCGATGTAATATTAAATTCCCATTACAAATACATATTATGGTCTTTTGAATAAATACATGAGAACTTATTGCCAAGTTGTCACTGAAATTCAGTTCAGCATAGTTTTTTTAAAAAAAACCACAGTTATGTATTTTTATTTGTACAGAAGATAGTACTATAGATTACAGCTTTAGGTGAGATTGAGGAACATAACATGTATTGGTAGTTGATGTTTCTATAGCATGAGGAAAGACATTTAGAATTAGTATAAATTAAAGATGTCACCACTGAAGAGTGGATTCTTAGTAAACAATAAACTGATTCCTATGATACAATGCATCTATTCTACCAAGCAGGGCGAGCCTCCCTGTGAATAGTATTTTGCATATTCATAAACAGGTCCTCAGTCTGACGCCTAGTGATTAATGCTGCCTTCAATAAGTCTGTCTTCCACCTGGCATGGAATATCAATGTCTTCTATGCTGTCTTTAACTGATAAATGCCTGTCTTCAGTACAGGTAACAGGGCTTGGCTTACTTTAATTCCTCTCTCCTAGTAAACCTGGGAATGGGCTTCAACTTGTTACCCTCACATGCTACTTCCACAGTGTGCAAGAGATTATGTTCAGATTTTGGGTTTAAAGGGATAGATCTGATATTCCCTTTTGCCTCTGTGGAGGAAAGGAAAACCTTAAAGGCAAATTCATCCCTTATCTTTCCACACTAAGGTATGCTCAACTTGGAATAAAACACACACTCTGGAAAATTACAGAAAATGAATGAACTCCAATGGTTTAAAAAGAAATCCCAAAAATTTCTATCACTGTTGAGTGATGATTGCAGTCATAAATAAAAGTAGAGTTGAGGAATCTCCTTACCAAATTCTATGCACCATAATACAGTTGCTCTATTGTTCTCTGAAAATGATGTCAAATTCATTGCTCTAAGTTTTTTTTTTCCTTTCTTATTGCAACAACTTTTCAAACAAGTCATTGTGTACTGTGCTACAGACACAGAACTAAATCATATAATAACTCCAGTATTTTGTTCCAAATCCTTAAGGCATATACTGCAGTGTGATTAAATGTACTTATAAATAAAACCTTCAATTTAGTGAGCAAAAAAAGCTTGTGCAATCATATCTTTCAAAAATTATAAAGTGCCTATTTTAAATTTAACTTGACCAAAAAGATGTTTTCAGATTCTAATTTTCAGGGGATTTCCTGGACTAAACTTTACTTATTGGCCAAACTTTGCACACTTGCAAAAATTAAACTTCCTGACTTCAACACAAAATGCCTAAACTTGTTATGTCATTCCTCTCTGTGTCTGCATATAGCCTACATGACTTTTAAAATATGTTTCATTCAATGCAAATATATCTAAAGATCAGATATATTTCAGGCATTGCACAGGCAGTTACATTGTGCATATGTTTATTGGACAGCTAAATTCATAGAGGGAAAGGAGTCAAAATAAATGCATAGAAGGACTCATTTGACCTCACAATGTAAATATAATTAACTCTGTGTATATCCCCTGATAGCATTCTCCTATTTTCTGTTTGTTGAGCCATGGTAAAATTTTAACTTTGTTCCTGGAGTTGCTCATCTAGGTTACTTTCAGCATGCAAGTGGCCTGAATAATTTCATTGGAACACTGAACGGAATATCAGGTGGTAACTTGATCCAGGATCTTGCCTTGCATCATGGAAATCTGATTTAATGGAAAGTACCAATGATTTAAAGACTGTCAGCACAAGCTGGTAAAAGCAACACTACAAATTTAAACAAGCAGTGATAATCAACAAAATAAGGTCTACTATGTTGGTGTTAAAACAAAAATGCATGAAAAAACACTGATAAGATAGAAAATCCCCTACCTCTGCAGGGGAGATATCCCATAAAGGACAGATTTATGCACATAAGGTGTAGATGGAAAATTTGTGCCTAAGTTCCAGACTGCAGAAGATAGTGATCTGTTTAGCTCACTGGTGAGTCACCAAGATATTATATAAAATGTGAGCAGCAGCAGCAGAGGATAACATTGCTCATGAGTGAAGCCATGACTAGTCTAGCTTGTCCCTAGGTGCCTAAAATGTCATGCCTGTCAAAGAAGAGATTCAGGACTCTATTAAGTAATTTATTCTTTGTCTGTCTTTAAATAATCTGCCAAGCTTCTTTTTTTTTTTTTTCCTTTATCTGCAACTCTCTGCGTCCAAATTTTATTATAGTAGCTTAGAGAATTTAAACAGAGTTTAAAAGAGTTTGGAAATAGGAGATACAAATTGCTAGTGATTACAGTACAGTCATTAGACTAACTAGATGAACTAAAGTTTTCTTGTATCACAGCAGTCTTCTTCCATGGCCTATGTTATACTTTCACCTGGCTAGTTTCCTCCTCCTCTCTCAGCAATGTGTCTCTATTTTCCTAGCTAACCATAGTACAATGCAGGGGGACACTTCTCTCTGATATACTGTTGGACAAAAATTGTTCCTATACTGTCATGCTATCACTGAAATGCTTAAATTTGCAAATCTAGGTTGTCTCTTTAATTACCATGTTAATTTTTGTCCTTGTAATGTAGGAGCTGAAATAGCATGAACTCTGGCACATGAAATTTACATGTGGAATCATATTAAATCTGTGGCTAAGGGCATTAACTCAATTTAATGCCATGATGTATTTCAGCACTAAGAAATAGATCCTAGGAAGAATATCTTCTCAACCCTATAACTTCTTATTGTGTCAGTGAGAAATCCAGCACCTTTTGTGTATCTGAATTTTAAGAAAGATTTAGGGAGAGACAAGCACCTCTAACCAATATTCTGAATACATCTCTGCCTTGAACTAACTAGTTAAGAACAGCCTCACGAGGGCTGTTGTTTCTCATTACCCTACTCTGATTTGTTTGATAATAAATTAAATTAATTTTTTCCCAAGTCAGCGCTCTTTAGTCCATGATGGAAATTGCTCACTGATCGTTCCCCATCCTTGTCTTGCCCCACGAGCCTTTTTTTATGTTTTTTCTCCCGTGTCCAGCTTGGGAGAGGCGTGATAAAGCAGCTTTGGTGGATACCTCTTGTCCAGCCAGGGTCAAACCACCAGAAGGAGTTATCCAAAAGATGTGAATGTATGTTTAAATAGAATAGAAAATACTACATATATTATATATACATATATTCATATATTATACTCTACAGTATGTTTTGCTGTCATTGATTTCACTGTGTTAATGTGTGTTTATACACATAGATATAGCTGGTAAGCAAAGTGAGCTTGAACGCTGAACCACCTGGGGCAATTACATATAAACCATCTCTTTCTAAAGTCAAAAGTAACAGGAACAGGCATATATCATTGTCCCTGTAACAGTTCAAACTCAAAGATATTCAATTANTTAATTTTTTCCCAAGTCAGCGCTCTTTAGTCCATGATGGAAATTGCTCACTGATCGTTCCCCATCCTTGTCTTGCCCCACGAGCCTTTTTTTATGTTTTTTCTCCCGTGTCCAGCTTGGGAGAGGCGTGATAAAGCAGCTTTGGTGGATACCTCTTGTCCAGCCAGGGTCAAACCACCAGAAGGAGTTATCCAAAAGATGTGAATGTATGTTTAAATAGAATAGAAAATACTACATATATTATATATACATATATTCATATATTATACTCTACAGTATGTTTTGCTGTCATTGATTTCACTGTGTTAATGTGTGTTTATACACATAGATATAGCTGGTAAGCAAAGTGAGCTTGAACGCTGAACCACCTGGGGCAATTACATATAAACCATCTCTTTCTAAAGTCAAAAGTAACAGGAACAGGCATATATCATTGTCCCTGTAACAGTTCAAACTCAAAGATATTCAATTACTTAGTGACTGCTGATGATTAGATTAGATATGTCCAGCAGAAAACTAAGGGTGAGAGAGGTTTTGATTGAAAGAGAAATGCTGAGAAGCAATTTAATTTCTAATTATTTTTCCTGAATTATTATTTTCTTCTTGTCTGAAAAGAGGGTGCTATGCATTATGGGAGGAATCAGATGATTACTATCATTTATTATCCACTGAGAAATGGGACCCTCTTTTCCTTGAAAAAACAATTACAGAAAAGGTTACTTTCATTCTGTGATGGAAAGAGGAGATCTGGAAAGATCATCTAGGTGAATGCACGACAACCATAGAAGCTAAATAACATCAGGAAGAAGGCCAATAGCTTTAGTGCTTTGTGGTTTAATGAAAAACCAGCAGCAGAATGTTAAAGCTCACTATGCTGTATCTCAAAGAGAGCAGTAAATATGAGCCATCTAAACCTTGACTGAAACAGCAGAAAAACAGAATTAAAAAAGGGTCTGATTTTAACAACTATACCAATTTGCAAAGACCTTTCCAAGTTGCCAACTATATAACTGGTTCTAAAGATGAACTGTATTATAAGTAATTTTTAGTTTAAGAGTAAACACAAACAATACTTTGACAGTTTCCATGCCTCTCAGAGTTTGAGTAGTTTTATACAGTGTTTGCCAAGGTAGTGAGGTTGTCATGTGTGATGTTTCTATTTCTGCTTAAAGAGACAGTGACCAGACGCAGTATGGAAACACCACGGCAATCTTATTTCCATAGTAATTTACTGTCATTCTGATATTAGAGGTAAGTCTTGCATCTAATGCCTGAGATAATAAGACATAAATATCAGCAATTTCTAAAAAGAGACTTTTATTCATGGATTATACAACAAATAATCTCCTGGATTGCCTAACAGAGTAAGTGCCAGCTACAGCCAAAACAAAATTATTAACAAGTCCTCTTGAGATTTCATTTTCATATTTGAAACCCCAATGGATAAGATAGGATTCAAAAAGAAAGCTGGAAGGAAGCCAGAATAGAAGTGTCACTGATAAGGTTCATGTTTAAATACATTGACTGAGTAAATAGTCACTTAGAGAAACCTTTGAAGGCCCAGGCCCATGTGCTTCTCTACAGAGTACCCTGGGAAAACTGGTTCATCAGAGAGGTGATCCAGTGATATGCAAGAGGAACAGGGATACTCTTCCAGGATGATCTTTAAGGTTCCTTCCAACCCAAGCTGTTCTATGATTCTATGAAACTCCAACACAGTGGGACACTCAAGATTCAGGCAGACTCACTCCTACCTTATGTGCCTGAATTTCTGCGAGTATCTGAGCCTTAGCTGCAGATCAGATGAGCTGTGAGGTGTAAGGTGATGCTTGTGTTTCTGTGCAGCAATGTTACCATATCTTACTGATTAAAGGAAAGACTATAAAATTATGTTGTCAGTAATGCAGGTATTATGTTACCAGCAAAACTTATATGTTGGCTCTGCAAAATATCACAATCATATTTCAATGGACCCATCCAGGTGATGAATACGTGGTTATTGAATCATGTTCAGGTATACACAGGTACACCATAACACATTTAGACACCTTTAACCTATTTTTTTTTTTTTTTTTTACCTTGCAGCGAGGGGGATTCCCTGCCATTGGCATTTATCCACAAACACAAGTTTCTAAGAAATATTTTAAGACCTTTGTTAGCTAATGAAGCTGATTTTCTGTATGTTCTTTGCATTCTTTGATCTCTAGAAGGTGTTCTATCTTTGGGAAAATATGCCTACTGTGGCCAAAAATTAAATTCTGTAAAAAATTATACTTTCTCTATATTAAAATATCTCAGAACACCTTAATAGACATGCAGTGGTCTGGTCCAACCTCTCACACAAAACCTGTCATTTGACAATTTCTGTCTCAATAATTCTGCTTGCTTGTGGAACCACTGGGGTCTGAGGGTCCATCCCGCATGCTTTGGAAGTGAAAATTATTTTTTTAATTTGCTCTGATAAAACAAGATATTTTGTTTTTATTTGCAGTTCACAGTCCACAAAGTATTTGCAATAGTACACACCTGTAGTAGCAACTTCCAAAAGCATTGCTTTATGCAGTTGTTCATCAGCCAGTGAGAGTTTTACTGAGGCAATAATGGCAGCAGACTGAGAGCATCAACAAATGTTTCTTCCAAGTTGTATTTCTTTTGAAAATCCCCAAAACACACGTAACAGCAACCTTCTAAAGAATTCTCAGATAACTTATTCTGCAATATTTATATCGAGTGATACCTTCCCCTGCACTTCTACCTCTAGCCAAATAAAAAAGCACACATTGCGCTTTAATCATGATGCCAATTTTCAGTTTGAAATGAACATCTGTGAACTTTACACATCAAGGAAAACAACAACACAAAACGTTATTTATTTATCAAGCTATGTACTTTACCCAGATGCATGAACAATTTCAAAAATCTCTCCTTCTAGTCAGATGGCATTATTAAAACCAGGGAACCCAAAGGCTGGGAAACCTGTTGGTTTCTATTGTATTGTAATCCACACTTCGCAAAGGAAATGCTTTGAAGGACTGCCCTGTCTTGAAGAATCCTGCTACTAATTTTATCAAGTATACTCAGATCAAAAGTTTTAATTTTATATGAAATACATACTTCAGCATCCAGTTCTGGCTCCCCAGTATAAGAGAGATACAGTCTTACTGGACTTTGTCCAGTGAAAGGCCAGTAAGACTTTTAAGGGACTGGAGCATCTCACCTGTGGGGAAAGGCTGAGAGAGCTGGGACTGTTCAGTATGGAGCAGAGAAAAATCAGGGAGATCCCATCCATGCACATAAACATCTGATGGGAAGGAGCATGAAGGACAGGCCATTTTCAGTGGTACCTAGTGACAGGGCCAAAGGCAGAAGGCACAAATGGAAACCCAAGAGGTTCCCTCTGAACATCAGGAAACACTCTTGTCACTGTGAGGATGACCAAGAACTGATATAGGTTGGCTGGAGAAGTTATGGAGTCTCCATCCTTGGAGATATTATAAAAATGTCTGGGCATGGTCATGAGCAACTTCTTCTATGTGTTTATGCAGGGAAGCCAGACCTGGGTATCTCCAGAGCTTCCTCCCAACCTCAAGCAATCTGTGATTCTGTGACTCTGTAAAGAAAGCCAGGGAAAGTATGTAAGTGCATTTGTTCTTGTTAACCCCTATACTTTTTGTCTGGCTCTGTACATTAGCAGTTTGCTCAGGTAACAGTATTCCCTGTGTTAGTTCCAGTTCTCTGGAGCCTCTGCTCAGATCACCTGTAGCTCTGGCAACAATGCTGGTTTGATGGTCCTTCAGACACGACCACTCATCATGGGCTATGATACCAGCTACATCTGAGCCTTTAGAAACCACAGATGTGTTTCTCTGCTGGCTGCCTCTGTGTCACTCGATCAATGTCCAGTATTAGAATGAAAATACTGATATTTCCATTTTACATAATACTAAAAAAAAAAAAAAAAGTATTTTTTTTATTGATTACTCACAGCCTTTCCCCTCAAGATTTCAAACAACTCTTCTAAAGTTGATATTCCACAGAATTGCAGTGGAAAGAGATTGATTCTCTTATTAATTAAAAGACAGAGTGTTTCCAAGTAGCTTTTCCTTGTTCAGATTTTCTTTTACTACTCCTGCTGCAGCTGCTCTCTGTGTCAATCTTCTTCCCTCACTGAATCTATCCATATCCTGTACACTTTTATTTAATACAAGTAATTTAATGTCTATGTCCCACCCAAAAATCTAGCAGCAATGCATTGTTTTTCTGTCTTGCTTTAGGCTTCATGGTAGAAGCAAAATTTATAAGCCATGATTTATCACTGACAATTTTTTTCCCACTTTACAGCTATATTTGAAGCTAAAAACTCTGTTGTGGGCAAAAAATCCAAATGGATATTTTATTTTCTCAGTCTTACTGCTGTGGTACCACATGTCAAAAGGCTTGGCAAATTTGCTTGATTGGAGACATGTTATTGAAGGCCAAAAGTCAATTGACACATAATCAGGAATGTGTACTGGACATCAATGTTAGAAACAAACCAGAGTCCAAAAAGTTAAGAAAGTTTTGATTGAGGCTACCCTTTAAAGCTTTGCCCTCTCTACATAGAAAATACAAGTAGCTGGCTTTCCTTTACATTTTAACTTTAATACTCAGCTGTCATTCATGAATCAGGAATCACTGTGAGGTAGAAGTCTACAGCAGGGAACAGTTCCACATTTCTGTCAATAGTTTGCAGAAATGCATAGAGAGATACACAGTCCTGATAGCTCTGTTCTGAATGCACTCTTCATAACATCACCCAGCTACCCTAAAGCATTTCAAGCGGGGCTTCAACATCTGCTTTGCTTTTTAAACACTAAGCATCTGAAGATCTGAATAGAAATAAAAATATTTTATCATTTTTCTCTCTTGATTTATATAGCAGAATCACGTCTCAGATACCATGTTGATACTTTCTAGCCACCTTGTAAAATGAATATCCTTATGCCTCCCAGCCTCTGAGTATCAGTATTAACTCTTTCATAGAAGCTCTGAGATTCTCACAAAGGGCTTGAATTTCCCAGCTAAATTGAGACACACCTATGTTTAGAAAATGGAACAGTAGGTATAAGGAACTATTAAATACTGGGTATGTCTTATGTTTAGTTTAACTTATATAAAAAATCCAATGCAGTTGAGAGACACAAGGGGGTAATCAACCTTGTTCTCTCAAGGCTACTCTAATCCCAGCTCGATACAAATGTAAGAAGAGCAGAATGTTTTCTCATCAGAAGTCCATGCAATCACAGAAATTCCCACGATTCATGAAAAAAAAAAAATTACAAAATTGACATTTATTTTGCAGATATCATCACTGCTGATGAATTGAAATGCCTTTTCCAAGAAAAACACATCAACAAGGTAATCATCTTGTAACCAAGGAAAAAATTCTTTGCATACATCTAGAGATGTGCCTCATGTATGGCTTTATGAAGCCCAGCTTCAGCATTGACACATGTACCCACTATCCTTGAGGAGATAATTCAACTGGATTCTTAGCACAGTTTTCAAAAAGTAACATCTGAGATATGAAATTGCAGATGTTGCACAAGATATTAATTCTGAGAATGAAGTGTGGAGAATGAAAATATATTCTATAGGTCTCATGCTACTGCTTCATCATTGTCTATGTCAAACATACATAGACAAACATTGTGTAGCTTTGGTTCTTAGTGGAGAAGGATAAATGTCATCTTTGGTGCTGGGATACTGAGAGCAGGCAGGTAGCCCGTTCTATCTCATCTATCTGAGACAACACAATATCAGAATGTAAAATGTAATCCTGTCTGGATTATTTTTGATAGAAGTAAAGAAGGATCTGTAACAGATACTTCTTCTTTGATCCATGAACCATAGTTAAGGTGTTGTCTCTCTCCACTTTCTTCCCACTCTACACTGCTCTGGTGCAGCCCTACCTCAAGTACTGCGTGTAAGTTTTGGTTCTTCAATATAGGAAAACATCAAACTATTTGAGTGTTTCCAGAGGAGGGCAACAAAGATGGTGAAATATCTTGAGGACAAACTTATGAGGAATGACTGAGGTAATTTGGCTTATTCAGCCTGGAGAAGAGAAGGCTGAGGGATGACCTGATTGCGGTCACTAATTTTCTCAAGGTGGGAAAGTGGAGCGGAGGAGTGTTGAGCTGCTCTCTCTGGTGACCAGAGACAGGACAAGAGGAAATGGAGCGAAGTTGCATCAGGGGAAGTTCAGGCTTGCCATTAGGCTCTTCACTGAAAGGGTGGTTGGTTTCTGGAACAGGCACCCCAGGGAAGTCATCACAGCACCACTCTTGTCAGAGTTCAATGAGTGTCTGGACAATGCTCTTAGTCATAGGGTTTAGTTTTAGTTGAGAAGCAGGGAGTTAGACTTGATGATCCTTATGGGTCCCTTCTAACTACAGATAATTAGAGTCTGTGATTCTAGATCTTTCTAGATCTGTACTGCAAGCGTTACAGCCTTTCTGCAACACTGGGGACTGATTTGGGAAAAACAACACTATGATGCTTCTTAATCTCTGTTTAATATTCATAAAATTAACTAATGATGTTTCAGGCTGCTGTACAAGGAATGCAATCTGACCACTGCATTTCATTTACATTGGAGGGATGTTCCCCCAAGCTTAATGTCACCTTGGGTCTGTAGACATTGTCCTAAGACAAGGCCATAGGGGTGAATTAAGCTCAAGTCAAGCTTCTGGAAGTTCAGGGCTCTGTCAGTTTCTCCAGTCAGCGAATAAACTGCAGTTTCTCTTCCATCTCTTTTAGTATTCAATGAACTTCACACTGATAGTTATTAACTTCTGGATAAATGTCAGATGCTTTCGTGGATGACTTTATTCACAAGTGACTGTAGAAACTGTCATGACAAAATAATATTATCAATTTTCCAGTCCTAGCTAATGAATTTGATTAATTCTTCAGCATGAAAGTTTATTGAGCACTGATTGAGAACTGAAGGTAGAGAATACCAGAACTTATCTGTCCTTCAATGTCAACTCTTGTCTGTAAATCAGCTCCTCGTAAAACTGTGTGGATATTTATTTCTTTTGGTTTGGCTGCTTTCAACTCTTTCTTTTGTAGCACTAGATAATCTATGTCAAATTTATCCTGGGTAGAAAATAAATTTTCCTGGGTTGGTAGAGATAATATGAAGCATTACTTCAAATTGACCTTCATTTTGTGATGGATGTGTTGCTTCATGGTTGGACCTTTTATTTAGCATCTTTCATGATACTTCCCAGACAGAGCTAGGTTTGCTGACTTGTCAGTAAGTGGGACTAGAAAGGAGATTGTTTTTGGTGAATGCAAGCAATTCAGAGCTTTTAGTCTTTTAGAACATTTGGAAACTGGATCATCCCTCTCGCAGTATTATTTGCCTACTTTTTTCTTCATAATGTTTTGTTACACAAATGCTAACAACTTTAATGATAATGGACCTCAGCAAGAATAATCTGCTTTTCTGATGCAGTGGAGGACCTGTTGTTCATCTTCTTCACTGAAGCATTTCACATTTGTGCATTGTCACGTAGCATATTACATTTAATCAGCACTTTGCAAGACCCTTGTCCTTTCAAGTACTTTTTTCTTATGACAGATGACGCTTTCTGCCTCATTTGTTACAGATCCACTTGGAATCTCTTGGTGAATTTCTGAAAGTTATTTTTCTTTTCAGTGTCATTGCTATTTCACATCTTTGACATGAAACCATCCAACAGCTTCTATTATAAACATTTTATAACATTTCCAGTGTTACTGGATCTATAGCATCTCACACAGTCACAAACAGTCTTCATTCTTTAGCCTGACAAATTCAATAATTGTAACTTAAGCCTGAAAAACAAAATGAAGATATTGTAAAGCAGACGAAGAAAAAAAGTAAAGAAACCCACCAGCACCATGTGGATAAGAGCAGTGGTAGCAGATATGCAAATGAAAATGATACTCTGGGATATAATTTTCATTTTAGAGAATGTCTTTTTAAAACTACTTATGTAGAAAGGTCATTGCATAAAACATATAGTAGATATACAGATAAACTGGTATCATACAAATTTTGCTGCTTTTAAGGGTACCATTTATTTCCTCAGCTTTTGGACTAAATTACTTAGTTGACCTTTATAACAGACAAAAGTCAAAAGAGAGAACAGATTGTGAAGTAGCAAAGAATGGGCATATCAGCTGAAATTTTAAAACCTACGTACAATATATCATAATGGGTCATCAATGGGTCACCAAGAATGGGAAGAAATACACAGTTTTTTTCCATTAGTTCTCATCTAAAAAATAATTTTCATTTTAAAATCCAACTGATTAAAATTTACAGGTGTATTAGGAACACAGACAAAGAGTTTATACAGATAGTTATTTCTCTTCATTTCCATTTTATAATACTTCAGTTCTGATGAACCTTTGTAATTTAGAAGGCCAAAATTATGTAGAAAACAAAGCCTGATGACATAGTTGAATCAAACTTTTAACCAGGAAATAAACATACAAAACCAAATCCTTTGAATCACATGATCTTGATGGCCAAAAAAAGACCAAGCCTTGATCTCTCCACCTGGCATTTGGAGTAATTCTTTAGGCAGAATAAGCCTAAATGTAATCCAGCATACAATAATTTGAGCAGGTTTCTTCATCCCCAAGAAATACTACTCTCCACCAAAAGTTCAGTTTTAAACAACTCCCCAGAATTTGGGAACTTCTCAATAAGACATTGGTCCTGTCCTCAGGATTTACTTCATGCTTGACTACGTACCAGTATCCAGAATTACATACAAATTGATAAATTTGCTAAAATGAATTCGTGTGAAAGAGCTTTGTGGAGGCCAGAAATGGTGACAGGCCCAAGTTAGGGAAGCCTGACTAGTTACAATCCAGCAGTTTCCCCTTTTCTACAGAAAAGTTGTGATTATATTTGCCAGTTCTGGACAATTTACTCTTCTGTCATTGAACATGCAACAGAGACTAGATAATTACCAGAAGAGTTCAGAGGAAATGAATTTCAGGCTTTAACTTCACATTTATCCTGAGGTTGGTATTTAATGAAAAGAAGTAGGGGAGACTATAATTAATGCAAGGTGGTAGGAAGCTTGATCTCATTTTAATGAAAGATACTGTTGGAAAAAATAAGGGATGCAAGAAAAAACCAGACGACCCTCTCAGACAAACAATGGCTAGAATGTGGCTTCTTTAGCCTCAAAGCAAGTCTGAGAGTAGGACAAATCCACACACAACTTATTGCTTTGTCTAGACATATTGTGAGGGTATCACGACTGAGGGAGAAACGGTTATCTAAACTAAGGAAATATTGGTGCAAGAACAAGGCATATAAACCATATACTTGGACTGAAAATGAAAAAGATATATTCCTAGCCACCAGAGGGGTGAGATTATGTAATTGTAGAAATAATATGATAAACTGTCATGCGTTTAATGGGATAACTACATAGGTAGATTCTGCTTGATCTCATTTGCAGTATTGGTCAGCGTTCCATCAAACTGCAACAAAATGAGACTTGGCAACAGGCTTCCCCCTCAAAAAAAACCCCATTTTGATTTGCCTAAACAGGACTGGTTGAAAAACTAAATGTTCTCCCTAGCCAATATGTCATGTATTGGATTGTTTTTATTGCAAAACCAGAACAGTCAGAAATAATGAAGGTCTCAGTAACATTGAATTTACTTATGGATTCTGATAGACATGTACAAGCAAATGTCAAAGAACTCTCTTGATCTAAACTCCTATGAACACCAGAATGAGAAAAATAATTAATATTATAAATGTTCTGCTCTTTGTAACTGGAGCGTAAGCTGAAGCTGTGACTCTTGAATTTCCAATCCAGCACAAAAGAGAGCTGCAGAAGGAAGATAGATTGAAATACAGAAAATACTAGAATTTAGTAGTTCTGTGGCAGTTATTGTATTTATCCACTTACAAACAAGAAATACTAAGAGTGAACAATTTTCCAAAATACATCATTTTGCCTTTTTGTGTTGGGGAGAAAGTAGAGAGGAGTTAATCTCTCTAAGGCTGGTTACTACCCTTAATACAAAGATATCTCAATCACACCTTCTATAGGAGCTTATGTAAGAGCACAATTCCAGTACACTCCATTATTTTTTTGCCTGTGGGGAGACAAACTGTGATGCCGGAACAATAAATGTCACTAACTGTCCAGAATGCTCACATTCCTACTGGCCTCTTAACTACAGATTACAGCAGCAACATCTTAACTGGGCTTCACTGCATTGTGAAGCTGAAAATTTCTGCTAAAAATTTCCTCCAACAGAAGCTTCAAAAATAGGCAATAGTTGCATGGACTAACAAGGTAAGGAAAAATCTTTCCCTTCTCCAAGCTTTCACTCTTGTTCATTTTCCTTTCACTGCATTTACTAATAAATTTCAAGGTGTGCTACTTCCTCCTGAATGTGAGAAAGGGGTTCCTCTGCCTGGGCAGGGCAGCAGGCCATGCTCTCTTAGTCTGCAACAGCAAGTGTTTGCAAAAGTGAATATCTAGGAAGCAGGTTATTGCAGCTAGTGCAACAAAGAGGTTTTTTTATTCTCCATCCTGTGTGATGGGAGGATTTTAAGCACTGATATATTTATATCAATAGACTCATAAATTCATTTAGGCTGGAAAAGATTATCAAATCCAGCCATTAACCTAGCACTGTCAAGTCCGCCACTAAAACATGTCCCTTAGCATGCTTTAAATACTTCCAGAGATCACTTCCCTGCCTGTTGCAATTCTTGACAACCCTTTTGGTGAAAACATTTTCCCTAATACCCAATCTAAACTTCTCCTGGTGCCACATGAGGCCATTCTTTTTTATCCCATCACTTGTGACCTGGGAAAAGAGAACAACACTCACCTCACTACCATGTCCTTTTAGGTAGTTTGAGAGAGATGAGGTCCTGCTTGGGATGAGCTTCTCTTCTCCTCGCTACACAACCCCAGCTCCCTCAGCTGCTCCTTATAACACTTGTTCTCTAGACCCCTCACCAGCTCTCCTGCTCTTCTGTGGACATCATGTAGTACAAGATAGATGGTATTATAAGAGAAAGGTGACTTGCATGGCACATGTCCTGCTGGAACATTTGAGTCTGTGTTGTTTAATAAAGTTACCTCCAGGAAACCTACCTGCTCAATGTCTTCTGTGCAATGCATTAACAACTAAGGCAATGTCCCTCCTTGTTCCAATGTTTTGAACAGCCATCTTCCCTGATTTTGATCTAATAAATTGTATCTGAAAACAGTTTATTTGCAATTCTAGTAAAAACCTTGTTATATTTTTCTCTTCACGCTGATTTTGTGAGAAGGCTTTTTATTATCCTTCTAATGCTTCTCATTGAATTGAAACTCAAAAATCTTCTTTATTTTATTTCATTATGAAAGTGTTCTGCAGCATTCCAGTTAAAATGATTATAATAAGAAGGGTTAGTACTAAAGGAGCTATGTCACAAATGTTGTGTGAGATTAAAGGTAAACCACACATGGTAAAAGATCACTGAAACATTGGATCAAAAAGATGTTAAATGACCCAGGACAACTTCTTCCAGTGAGTATTTATGCATTATAGCATAAAATCCAAATAATCTCATCATATCCTCACTGATCTGTTAAGCCTGTAGCCAGAACTAAAGACTCTTGCTCCTATGTTCTTGCATGGGATGCTGTGAACAAGACACTGATATGAAAAGTATAAAGAACACAAGGATGACACTAGTTTGATAGGGATGCTGACAAAAGTAGGAATTTTGAGAATGATCATACGTATACTGATTAAGAGTCAAGAAAAATGGGTCCTTTGGGGAAAGGGTAAACATGGATGGACTGTTTGGAAAGAGGATAGCATAGAAAAGGAAGAGAACTTGGAGGCAGGGCTATCTGAGTAGAGAGATCTAGGCTCAGTCTGGTGGAACATTTGTTGTGATGCCTGTGGAGTTGTGCTGTCAGTTTTTTCACTTGTATGATGTATGCTGGTTTATGGAAAGCTTCCTTTTGAGAAGTTTGATAAGCTGTGGAAGAGTACTTGAAAGGAGAGCTCAGGAGAGTAGTGAGGGTGACAGAGGCAGAGAATATTCTGGATGGGTTGTCTTGCAGAATAAATTGTACATATTTAAAGATTTGATTACACAGAGTGCAACATAGAAAAAGCTTAAGTCTAGTCCATACTTCAATTTTAAACCAAATATACACTGAAATTTTCTTAGCAAAATGTTTGGTCTATGCGGAAGTGTAGGTCGGGGGGGGGTCTGTTTTATTTTGTTTAGTTTATATTGTAGCAAGTCATGACAATATTCAGGACTGATTTATTTGCTTAGAAGAGTACCCATTTTTGATGAGTATCATCTTTAGAATGATGAAGGCAGTTTTGTGAGTGCTCTTTGCAGATCAAATACACTGGAGTATCTGTAAATCATTACTTTTGGAGAGCGAATTTTCTTAAGGCAAGTGTGATGATCTTTGGTTATCCTATTTAATAATGCATAGCAACATAGATCACAGTGTTCTTGCTCACAATAAACACCTAAACAAGTATACTCCAGACTTTCATCTAGTGCACAAAACAGCATCCCTGAAATTACTTGGACAAAACAACACACCCACTTTGTACTAAAAAGAATTCATACATGCAATCGATGCAGGACATAAAAATACAGCTGGGAAAAACCTTTCTGCAGGCCAGCTACTTCATCTCTGACAATTCAGTCCTGATACTCAGAGGAAACTTATAAAACACTTTCAAAAGACAAACCTGGGAACTAAAACTCATAATTCTACCAGATACTTAAAGTCTTAGACCCAACATAGACCCAAAGAAATATTGTTTTGTCAATGCAATAAATAAAATTTCTTCCTTCTCTTCTGATCCTGATGTATTTTCTCAATGTTTCTCATGATTTAGGTGACACTTCTTACTCTTTTCCTAGACTGGGACCTAATGATCCTATCACCTACTCTTTTGCAAGCTGCATGCACTGCTCCACTTGTGCTTATCAGACAATGGAAGCTCTTGCTTCCCATATGGAGGAGAGGCTCAGGCTTTTTACAAGCTCTCTCAGCTGGTCTAATAAAAGATATTATTTCTTTAGTGCAAACTAATCTTGTTTACATGTTTGGACAATTGTGGCTGTAGCAGCTTACTTCTTTATTGCCTATTATTAAATCATGACAATCTTCATATACACTAAGTAGCCCTGTGACCCAATTCATTATTCTGATAATTAGATTGCTAATGAATATATAGCAATATTCTCATCCCCAGAATATTCTATTCTTTTTACGTTTTTATTTTCTCCTGGCTTGTTCCTTGCTCTGGAAACACCTTTCAACTTTTTATCATGAAACACCTGTAACAAGAATTCAAGCTAACAAAGCCCATGAGCCTGGTCATGGCAGTGTCTTCCTGAAGCTCTGAGCTTTGCTGATGTCTGATTTAGTGCTGTGCCTTTTAAACTTGTTTAGAAACCAAATCTTTGAACAGAGTACCAAAAAATACAGTACTCTGCCAGCAAGCCTGCCAGCTTATCATTGACATGAACACACCTAAGGGTAGTTAGAGTCCTCTTTTTTCACTCCAAACATGCAAAAATATGTTAGTATTTTTCCTTCCTTGACTGTTGCTCTGAATCCCAGATCACTTAATTTATCATTAGTTCTTATTTTCCTGAAATCTCCGTACGGGGAGAGGCCAAAATAATAAATTCTTCACTGGCTCAGGAATCTTTGGACAGAGAGATCATTGCAGAATTAGAGCTTTGGGCCATGATTTTTACAAGGGCCTTTTAGTACAAGCACCTCTGCAAAGACCCACACTGAAGGACAGATTGCCTAGGACAGAACTGCTCAGAGATTTAATGGTTTTTACAGTGGCTGCCAGCTTAATGAAAGGATGCTGATTGATAAACATCTGCCAAGAAAGGCTTGTATGGTAGAAACACGGCTCTATGAACCTCCAAAAACATTAAGCCAGCAAATGCAAAGCATGTCTGTATTTCATAGTCAGAGGGCATTTTTCAAAGGGAATATTGGATGGAATATTAGGGCTTTGCATCACTGGTGCTGTCAACCAAGATGATTAGCACTTTGATCTGTATGCAATTATGACTACACATCTAATCAAGGGGATTTTTGTGCAGCAAGTGTGTTGAAAGTTGATTCTTTCTGTATGCATATAGAATGGAAGGTCCTTCTAAATCTCTTGTATATTAGGGCTTTACCTAATGATGGTAACTGATACATAACTCACTCTGAAGTGTGAAATACAAAGAATGTTATGTCAAGACACAGGGTAAGGATAACACACCTTTCTTGTCATAACTCAGGAGAGATGCTGGAGCTGGGAAGTCAGCCTGATCTGCTCCCTGTGTAACAATAAGCACAACAAAGAAAAGGCAATGGGTAATAGTAGAAGGCAACTCTATTTGGAGAGGTGCAGAGGAGCCCATTTACTGACCTGGTGTGCCCCCTAGAGAGGAGTGCTGCTTACCAGGGACTCGTGTCAGGGTCGTCACTGAGAGTGAGGTCTCATACAGTCCACTGATTATTATGTCCTGCTCTTATTTCATGTGGGCACCAGAGATATTGCCAGGAGCACTCTGGCAAGTATCAAGGATTACAGAGCCCTGAGAGCAGCAGTAAGGGACCCTGGAACATAGGTAGGTTTTCCATCAATCCTCCCAGCCAAGGGAAAATGTGTTTGAGAGGACCAATCAAATCTGGCAGATCTACTAATGGTTACAGGACTGGTGCCACAGCCAGGGGTTCAGCTGCTTAGTCTTTGAGACTCATTTTGAGAAATCTGTTCGACATGGGGCTGATGGGGTCCATCTGTCAGAGAGGACAAAGTGTTTTTTCAGTCATAGACTTGGCAAGCTGCTCAAGAAGGCTTAAAACTAAAGTTACCAAGGGAGTGGAACCTCAATCCATCCCAAACCCAACAGTTTGATGCCAGGGCCAGCAATAGATGCTTAGAGCCTGGAAAGGGATCACAGGTCAGCAGGAGAGCACCTGAAGTGCAGCACAGGAATTCACAGAATCACAAAATATGCTGAGCTGTAAGAGACCCATAAGGATCGAGTCCTAAGTGAATTGCCTGTAGGGGGATGAAACCCAGGCCCTTGGAATTACTAGCACCATGCTCTAACCAAGTGAGATAATCTCAGGGTCATTCCAACCACTGCAGCCAATAATTCAGCTTGACTGGGGGCCTCTGTGCAAGCACACACAGTGTGGGGAACAAAAAACAGGAGTTACAGACATGCACATGCCTGCAGGGCTGTGATCTTACTGGCCTCAGGGAGGTGCGGTGGGATGGCTGCTATGACTGGAGTGCTGAAATAGAAGGACACAGGCTCTTTAGGAAGGACAGGAGGGGAGACAAAGATAGGGTGTTGCCCTTTATGTTATTGACCAGCTGATGTGTGTGGAGCTTCACCTGGGGATGGGTGAGGAGCTGACTGAGAGCTGCTGGCCAGGAAACAAGCGAGGGCAGGGGCAGTGACATCCTAGCGGGGATCTGCTACAGGCTGCCTGACCAGAAAAACTGAGTGTCTGAGGCCCTCTATGGGCAGACAGGAGCCCTGTCCTCGTGTTCTCAAGCCCTGATCCTCATGGGGGACTTCAACCATCCCAGTCTGTGCTGGAGGGACAACACAGCAAGGCATAAACAGGACTTTTCAGTCTTTTGACTTTAGGGACTTTTGACTTGTACCTTTTCGTCTGGAAATAGATTAGTCATGAGCAGCCTTACTCTCCAAGTCAGAAGCCACTTAAAGATCCTTCTTTCTGCTTGCCAAAGGGTTTTGATTATTGCCTGCCAGAAGAGATTATTCTCTAGTGAGATGGCATTTAGTGCCACCACTCCCCCAAACAGCCCTTTCACTGGGATGGAAAGCACATGCCTCCATTCCTGAGAACTCTGTAATTCTACTTCAGAAACACACTTGATGACAGTTGTCAGCTCATCCCATGTAAAGGCTGACTGTTGCCCTCCATTTGTGAGTTCACTCAGTGATAATGATTGCTGGCAAAAGAGTAAGTTAATTCTATCTACCAAGATAACTAAAATTTAAATAATAATAATAACAATAACAACAACAACAACAACAATAATAATAATGGAATTAAATTTGTTTTACAAAATATTTAACTACGGTTAACCACCCCACGAAATTGCAGTGGGAGAATGTTTTATTAAATACTGTTTCAGTCCCAATATCAGCTCTCTTCAGTTGTTCGCTCAGTATCTTTCTATGGTGGTGTTTTTGAACTTTTTAAAGCAAGGACAGTGAATGCCAGCCAGATTCCTCTGCTCTCTAAGCACCTTCCCACAGAGAATGCATCTTAAAGAACTGGTCAGAGGTTCCCTCAGCTTTTCAGAGTAGGGGAAGTTATCTCAGCAGATTCTCTCCAATGCTACTTTCTGGATATGAACCTTCTGTAAAGAGTAAGTTCTGTTGTAAGTGCATTAAAAATTCAGGTAGCTCAAAGGCTCTGGCAACATAGTCAATGCAACACTGAGCTATGAGGAAGTGTTCTCTGAAAGCAGAGAATTTTTCTGTTATACAAAATGATTACGGGAGATAGTGCATTTTCAACACCCTGAGATTCCTTTCTCTTCCAATTGATGAAACTTGAATGAAACAATCTTTTTTCAGCACTGGACTTTTCTTTTTCTATCTAGGATGAAGGCATAATGAAGAACAAGCAGAGAGTGATGAAATGAAACGTGACACATAACATTCTACAAGAGAACAAGGTGTTTAAGGGTGCAATATCTACCTAATTTGTGTTTCAAGGGATCCACCAACAATTAGTATTGGTAAGACTGGTCCTCCTCTGGAGATCTCCAAGGAGAATGAGCCAGAATACTGTTATTTGGTTTTAGCAGTGAGAATAATTATTCTTGGAAAGGTGAAGAGCACTTGTATAACATCACAGATAACGGAAGAGCCTGGTCTGCTGATTCCCATGTGCCTTTATGGAAAACTGTCAGCAGGAAGCTTGGGAAAAACTTCCATGGCACATATAAGGTCTAAGAAAATTAATATTAAGCTCAAGAACAAAATATATAACAGACAGCTTTTCTGTAGCACCCTGGTCAAGTGAAGCCGCCCTGATTTAAGCTAATGATGCATAGCTCAGATCTATGCTTTTGATAGTCTCCTTCCATGCTAAAACTTTATTTTGAAGTCTGTGCCAAAAGTATATTAAGAGACAATACTTTCTCTTGTTTTAAATTTATATCCTGACTTAACCTGTACTAGCTAATCCATGTAGGCATAAGGTGTTTAAGGTATATAAAACTAGCAAGGTATGGCAAGGTACTGGCTTCCTAATTTATTACCTGATGCTTTTATTATCTGTGTAATGAATATTTGATATAGAAAAGACTCCTTGAATGTGTAGTTCGCATCTGTGCCTAAGGTGGAATGATGTGTAATATATTCTTATCAGTGTTTTGTCCAGTCCAGCTTCTGCACTGTTAGAAGGCAAGGACTGTAGCTAGGTAGGGTACACTTACAGCCCTGATGAGAGTGACTCTGGATGCCCCCAGCTGCGGAGGTGGAACAAACATCGAAACCCCTCTACACTGGTTTTATCCACCTTCTCAAACTTACTGTGCTTGCGTGTGATAACAGGGATTATGGACACAACCACGAAACTGAAAGGATCTCAGCTCATAATCCTTATCGCTTTGCCCATTTATGCAAAGACAGATCAAAACAAAGTTGCTAATATTCAGATTTCTTCTGAGTCTCATGCCACTGGAAAAAAAAAAACCTGAGACTAAAATGGTGACTAATCCAACCTAGGTGGTTAACGAGTAATGACTTAGCACTTATCTGACTGGGAAACACCTATAGACTTCTCTATAAGTATTTCTCCATGTGAATGGAATTTGGTAAAATTGCCAAGATGTTTAAAGAGGCTTTTTTGGTTTTGTTTTTGTTTATATTTCTGTTGAAATGAAAGAAACCAAGAAAATTCTTTTATATAAAAGAGTTAAAGATGTTAAATACGAACACCTATTGACAGAAGATGTACCATTCCTGTGTTTCTGGCAAGGGAACGTCATTGCCACGGGCCAGGCTGTGAAATAGACAGAGGGCATAACTATCAAATCCTCTGACAAAACTTTCAGGTGGCTCCCTTCCTTTTTAAGCACCTAGATGAAATAGCTTGGAAGTGTTCAATATCCAGCAATGCTGAAAGCATTTCTACAATGACTGCTACTGCCTGAGCACTTCCAAAAGTGTATTCATAAATTTAGAAGGATTCATGGAAAGGAGAAAATACTGACATTTCGCTTTGAAAACACAGAAAAACGTACAAATGAGCTCTGACTGCTGATGAGATCACATCAACCACACAGAAATACACAGATATCTCTGAGAAATAGCATTGTAAATGTAAGGAAGGTATAGCAATAATTCTCATGGAGTCAGCAGAAGGTGAATATTTTGAAAATATAGCCTGAAGTCCTGGATGCCTTCCTCTTGCAGCTGAAGTAGCTTCAGCTGAGGGTAGCAAATACGATAGAAACAAACCTCTATCATTAATTTCAGGTCCCAGTTATGTTAATATACATGAGTAATTATAGTTTAATGAACCTGAATCATAATTAACCAGATTTGGATAGTGTTAATATACCTTTTCATGTGACATATTGTATATAAATTACATTCAGATAGTACCCGTATTTTACAAAAAACTACCATTAATGATCACTTCACCTTGATAGTTTTATAAATTCCCTTGGTATTATGGTTCCCAGTTTGTTTTATAGGCTTGAGATTTATCCTTGGGCCTGGTGGAAACCGATGGAAGTATAGGCTCTCCAATCTGAAGAAGCCTTTATGAATTTTCTGTGTCTAGCAGTAAGGATAGGTATATAGTTATGATCATTAGGTCAGTTGAATCTGAACTCACATATAACAGACACATTTAGATTGTACTTGATTTAATTATGTACAAACTAGGACACAGGATTAAACAAAAATGACGAGTCCAATCTAAAACTAAAGTCTGTTGATCTTTAAAAAGGTTGTGCAGACACTGTCCCGTAATAACAATATTCCCTGACAGAAGAAATTAGCGATGACTTCATCTATCAGGAGAAAAAAAATCACTGTTTTCAATAATCTTAGTCTCACAAAAATTTTCTTGAATCAATGTCAGCCCCAGTTTGAGGTGACATTTCCTCTCTCATTCAGACACTTCCCTCATTTCTCAGTGCTGTTGTAAACCCTGAGAAACAGTGCTGCCACAACACCTGAAAAAAGAGATACCTACACAACTAGACAGGTACAATTGCCAACTGTGATGTTGTTTCATATCATATATCTATCATCCTTGAGAAAGAAAATTAAATATTCTTGGCTCAGCCTCACTAGTTGTATTCTTGGGAGGTGAAAAACAAGATTTAGTTTGTGGGCTTTTGCTTTGTTTTTTTTTTTTTTTTAAAGAAGCTGCACAGAAGCTGTCTTACCCACAATTGATGGTAACCCTCCATCAATTGGAGCTACAATTTGCCCAAGAAATAAAACAGCAAAATAATACAGCAAAATTGATGGAAACCCTCCATTAAGCTCCTGAATTGGGACATAAAACAATTCACCTGAAGAAATTATCAAAGTGAGGAATTTGTGTCAAAAACATGGCTAGTGTCTAAGAGTCCCAGGAGATTTAAAGATTGTGCTATGCAAGCAAGAAGGTATTGAGGCAATAACGAAAAAAAAAAACAAAATAAGAAAAAAAAACCCAAATAAACCCCATGCAAATCTTCATATTTCAAGTCAGGGTAAAGTCTGCAGCCTTTAAATCAAAGATATGATTAGAAATTTTCTTAAAATTTTGAAGAAGCATTCTCCTCTGTCTCCATTGTAAACACACCACTTTAAAAATAAGGTGATATTTCAGGAAGGTGAAATAGGACATATAAATTAAACTGCTGTTAGACTTTGACCCTGGTTCGGGGCTGTGCTTAGCATATCTATAAAACAGGCGGCCTAAAAGTGAAGCACACCATTCTGAGGGACAGCAGCTCTGTGTTGACATCTTATGGAGAAAACACAAAACAGGTGAAAAACATCGATTGACTGGTCTAAAGAATAGGCTGTCAATCTATATTCCAGTCAGTTTTGAGGGAATCTCTGTCCAAATCTCTATCAGATAAAATTCAGCAAATTTTATGATTCTAACCTTGTGTGAAAGTCTGAGTCAACTAACAACACCTACAAGTGGCTGGGGTAGGCAACACTTAAAACAGATGTTCTCAGAAGAATGCTCATAAAACAGGTGCCATATGGGCTTTGATTATGGACACTCCTGAATGTTGAAGAAGAGTAGATTGTAATTTTATAACACACCTATAGTGAAAAAACCACTGCACATCTGCACTGTTCTGGGAAGCCAGAAAACATATTATTGACAATTAATTGCAAATCTGCTTCTATTTTGAAGAGGTGATGGAATGCAGCAGCCTCATTAGCTTCCTGCCTGCGCAGCCATCAAGGAAAGCAGAGCTCCTGGTGTCACTTCTGTCCCACCTACTGTCAGGAGGTGATATGTGTGAAATAGTTCTCAAAATTATGGCTTCAAAGGACAGGTTTGAACAAGACCAAGCAGTGCATGTGTAAAGGAAACAGGCTCCTCTCTTGGCCTAGCCTGTGTGATATGAGTGACAATCCTGTCATTCCTTGTTAAATACCTGAAAAATCTGACTCGTTTTGTGAAGTTTGTCTTGTAGTTTTGTCTGTGACCTTCCTACTTCTTAGGGCCAGACAGCAGAAGCAATTAATACTTTTTTCACCCCCTTTTTTGTTAAGAGGCTGCAAACCCTTTACCAAGAAAAGTTAAAGATATTTTAGCATTTTATTTCAAAGAATTTGTAAAGTTCTAGAAACTACTTTTATTGTTGCCCTTATTACATAAAGGCATGTGATTTGAATATTATCTAAGAGTGACCAGGAGGCTATGGCACGTCCTTGTAGATTGCTTCAGCACTTACATTTTCATGCTTTTTGTCATACTGGTTTGACACAGGTATGTCAGGGGCTAATTTCCAGTAACAGCCACTAAATATTGTACACCAGGGCATCTGCTCAATAACTTACGCAAACATTGCCAGAAAAATACTCCAGGAGCACTTAAAATTCTCTGCCTAGTTTATCAAGAAGTACAAAGGAGGTGTACTTCTTTAATCTATTAAAATTAAAATTCTGTAATCTATTAAAATTAAAAATGCAGGTCTGGGGTTTTTTTTAATTTTTATATTCCTGCTATTTGATGGTACATTATACATATTTCTCAGTAATAGAGGGTGATGCTCAATGAGCACCTTTGTGAAGAGGCCAAATTCTCTCTTAAGAAGCTGCAAACAATTTTGAATAGGGCATTGCAATGGAATGATCTTCATGTATGCAAACTCTGCCCTTTTTGCTTTCTCTGATCACTTGGAGAACCAGAAGTTTTTATACACCATAGATTTATGACTTCATATTGATTTTCTTGCTGCCTTTTAGATCTTTTGTTTGTGTGTTTTTGTTTTTCCTGTGAACACTTCCTCGTATTTCTACATCATTCCCTATTATAGCAGTTTTTCTCAAAACATTCAATAAAGTAATGATTGTGCAATTCTCTGCTCATTTTCCCCCTGCTTTTAATCAGCAAATTCATGTTGTATGAAACTACAATAAATTATATATATTTACAAATCTGCCGGTATAAAAAATACGTACAGACCTCAGTATTGATACAAGATGAAGAATACTTTAAAATCATCTTGTAAGTAATATGTATTTGCACAGTGTATTAGTCCTACTTGGGTTGTGCTTGCAGAAACAAAGTACAGTGTGTCTTTAAATTCTGATTTTCTAAAAGCAAAGTAACTCAAATAGTCAATGAAGTTTTAAGAATAACAATTGCATCCAGTTCTGAGGCCCCCAACACAGGAAAGACGTGGAGCTACTGTACTAAGTATAGAGGAGAGCCACGATGATCAGAGGGCTGGAGCACCTCATCTGTGGAGATAGACTGAGAGAGCTGGGGCTGTTCGGCCTGGGGAAGAGAAGGTGCCAGGGAGAACTTATGGAAATCTTCCAGTACTCAAACGGGTTTTGCAAGAAAGCTGGAGAGGGACTGTTTACAGGTTATGGCTGTCACTATGTGTCCTTCAAACTGAACTGGCTTGAAACTGAAAGATAGCAGGTGTGGATTAGATATTAGGAATTCTTTTCTGTGAGGGTGGTGAGGCACTGGAACAGGTTTCCCAGAGAAGTTGTGGATGTCCCCTCCCTGAGAGTGTTCAAGGACAGGTTGGATGGGGCTCTGAACAACTTGGTCCAGTGCAAGGCATCCCTGCCACAGCAGAGGAATTGGAACTAGATGATCTTTAAAGTCCTTTACAACTCAAGCCATGTTATGATTCTATGATTCTATGAAATGTGGTCTTGGAAACAATTAGAGACATTCTTAGCCCTACATACGGGTAGAGTTTAATCTTGTCATTGGCTTTACAGCCTTACTCAGAAGAAGTTGAAGAGTATGATACTTCTTCAGCACCCACTCTCTACTTTCCTGTGGAAACATTGTGGGAATCATTCTGGGATGGTCCAAAATACAGGGCCATTACAGCACTTTATGGTAGCCTCAGCAGTCTTTGTTTCTACTCTTTATTAGGTCCCTGAGAGCATTGAGAGGCTCTGCAGAGTTTCTGCCCTTCCTGGACCTCTGGCTGTGGGTGCTCAAACCAGCTCTGAGATGATGTGGCCAGGCTGTGTGAGCAAGAGCAGTGGGAAGCCGTGGTCCCTCCACTTGGGAGCCGTGCTCGAGTTGGAGCCTGTGCCTTCAGCTGCACTGAGGATAAAACAAGGATTGTGCCTGGCCATGGACCTTGCTGATGCCTCCTTTCTTGGCTTGGCCTCGGAGGTGCCTCACCACGCTGCAGCAGCTGAGCAGGAGCAGGGCTGTGCAGGGCCAGCTCTTCGGGGGTGGTCCGACCCATCGAGCACTCCCAGCATTTGGCCCCTGAGGTACGTATGATGGTACCACCTCTTTTGTTCAGTTAAAAGCAAATATATTTACACTATCTTTACCCCCTGTAATATATCTGTTCTATTTTAAAACTCAGTAAATAAACACATCTTTGGTACAGGACTGTGGAGATCAAGCTTATAAGGTGAAGCAATTTTCCCATTCTAACAAAAAAATGAAAATAAGCAATATGTAAACTCCTCAAGGACAACACATAATTATACTGCATACTAAAGAGGACAGTCAATGCTACTGCATGATAGATGGCAAAGCTGAATGAGCTCATATTAACTCTTATCTCTTAAGCAAATTTAGTGCAATGGTTGGCAAAGTCCATTGTGTTGTTGGGAAAGACAGCAGATGAAATTATCTTGGATTTGTAAATTAAACAGCACAAATTTACAAAACAATAGCTCAGTGTTATGGTAACTAAAAGGATGTATTTGCTTAGCAATTATGGCTTAACCAAACAGTGAACAGTAGGTTCTAAAATAAATGCACAAATGCAGTAAGCTGACAAACAGAAAATGGCCAGGGAACAGAAACTGTAAGGACTATGCTCCATTTAGTCAGTCTCACGATTTAAATGTTAGATAAGAACCTGTCACACCTGCTTTCCAGTAACCTATTTGGCATTAGGTTTGTGGGTTCACAGGCAGTACAAGGTAGGCACAGGAGGAAGAATTCAGTCCACAAATCATTTGGAGTCCAGCTTTTCCAACAGCACTCCTGAGCCATATTTAGATATTGCAGAGGATATAGTATGAGCTACTGTTTACTCAATTACTGAATTTCATTTGGATCAATGGTCTAGGAATTGCCTTCTTCTGAACATATTTTTGTAGAGAAAATAAAATCATTCATGTTCAGATCACCCGAGTTGTAGAGAGATAAAAAAAGAGATTGATGCTTGTCTCACTAGACTGAACTGAAAATTCACTTTTGCATATTTTACTTCTTATTTTGAATAGTTGGTAAGTACAATGGTACTTCAGAGGTATTCAAAGATATGCGCTGACTTGAAGGCTCTGTTCTGACAACGTATGCTTTCATTAAGATATATTCAATGAACTTTTCACTGTATTTCACTGTTCAAACTGCTTGATCAAATACTTTACTGCATACAATTTCTGTCAGCTGTTTACAAAATAAGACCCTAACTTCCTGGGAAAACATTGCAGAATGTGAATCTTACTGTTAGTTGGTGTGATTACATTTTCTTTTACAGGTTTTGTAAATTAATACAGAAATCAGATAATAAAGAGATGCAGGCAGAGGCTTAAAGCAAGCCCTTCAGCTATTTGGATGATGGTTGCTGCAGAAGAACTGATAGAGGGTAGAAGAGAGCAGTTGTTGAAAGTGTGCTTTGTTTCCTTCCTAGGCTACTTGTTTTTATTATGGCATTCTCTTTTTTTAGTCAAAAAGACACAGCTTTAATATTTTTCATGAAATATCTATGGATTTTTTTTTTTTTTGCCACTCCCTGCAAGAAGGGGCATCGTTCCCTTTTGCTAATGAGAAGACATTAGATTCTGCATAATTTGATTTATATAAGAATCTCTGTGAAGTTGTACATTTTACGGGGCTATGACAGAGACACAAAGACCTATTCATTGTATGTCACACATAAAAAAGTGATTGCATACATATTCATTACTTTGTATTTTTTACATAAGAGGAAAAATTCCATCTGTCCCCCTTGCTGCAGTTTACTTTCCCTGTTTTGTATTCTCTATTTTAAGTGAATAGTGAAAGCAACATGCCAACAGTATAACACTGCATAGATTGAAATGAAACTATGCTGCATAAACTAAACAAATGTAAAAGAGAGTGTTTAGAAATAGAAAAGCATTGCTGTTCCCTCCTCCCTCAAGCAATTCATGCTGACATGGTAACATCAGCTGAATCCAAGTGCAAGATTTTATGCAGGCTCCTTGGAGCACACTGTTTTTCAATTTTTGAAATGTTCAAAGGTCTAACATGGTTGTCCCCTGAGTTTCCTGGTAGCTATGTTCCTACAGAGACAATGAGGATTTTACACAAAGTTTAATACAGAGTTCAGAGAACTGCCGTGTGGCTGTGCTATAATTAGAGGAAGGGTTCACTTAAAATTAATACATGCGACAGAAGCCCTGAAGCACTAGACAGTTTGAAGGCCTCCTAAGAATGAACTTTCACTCAGCAGAAAGGTAGCACTGGTAATCCCCACAGCGTCAAAACAATCACAGACAAAATGCACTTTATGTTATTGAAGAAGTACTAAAAAAATCCAGCTGTTCCGTATATCTTCCTTGGCTGCCTCAGGACAAGAACTAGAGTCAAAAAAAGCGTCAAAAACAACAAACCACGCATTAGTCCATTTAGTTATATTGGGGTGAAGATTGGTACCAAAGGCCAAAATTACTTTCCTTACAACTCTGCTTTGCACCTGGAATAATTTAATAGGCCTCTGGCCTTTTATTAATTTAACCTTAAAACTCAATTCCCTGATCAAAGGCATCACCCACTTCCTTTGCTTGATCAGATCCTCTGTAACATTTACCCTCCATGCTGTCTTTGACAAAATAACCAGTTATAAAAGCAAGGACCAGTAAATTGTACGGCTTAGATGCTCCCTTGCCAATGTTCTTCCTCTCCCCCTCTTAGTCAAGGAATCTTGATGCCTTTCTTTCACCATGATACAGCATTAAGAGGGAAAGTAAAAAGTGTCCTTCCTTAAATAACTTGTAGCACAATATCAAGAAAGTCTTTCTAGAAAGATGTAGGTTACAGGACAGCAGATCTGATTCTCCCACTTCCATGACAAATGTTTAGTAGGCTCTTTTCTGAAAGGGAGAGCAATTTTCACTCTAGCCTTGCCCTCAAAAGAAAGCAGTTCCATAACCATGTTTTTGAAGCAGGACAATCCTATTGGTGTGTCTTAGAAAGGCTCTGAGAAGACTGACCTCTGCTTCTGATAGATCCTTTTTGGACACCAAGTCAATCTAGGCACTGAACTACTGAGCTATCCTAAGGTTGCCTTAACCTGGTCACATAAAAAAGGGAGAACTCTGTCGCAGTACACCGGGGCAACACAGTTTGCAGCATAACATTGCAGCACCATCTGCAGTAATCACACATGGGAAGAGCTACAGCGGCTCACCGACCTTATGGGCAAGAGCTACAGCGGCTCACCATCCCTCTTAGAGGCACGGTCACCCATAAAGCAGTCCAATCCCAGACTTGCTTGGGCAAGAGCTACAGCGGCTCACCGTCCTTCCCAGAGGCACGGTCGCCCAAGGCAGTCCAATCTCAGACTTGCATGCGTAGGCTACTCACGGCTCTCCCGGGCACACCCCCGCCCAGGGATTACGCGCCAGCCGGCTTTTCCACTTCCCCCAAGTGGATTGCAGTCCGTGAGGCTCATACTGCTGGAGGCTTTCAAGAGCTTCTAAGGCTCAGCCAGTTATCACCACGATACATACAAACACGGGGTACCAGACATCAGTGTCCAAAGAGTCCAGCATGGCATAGGGTGGCAGGCATCAGCAGCCAGAGGCAGGCAGAGGCAGAGGAGGGTGGCAGGCAGAGGCAGGCATCAGCAAGCAGTGGCAGACATCCACAGGCACCAGCTCGGCATCCACCCAGTCAGCTCCAGCTCAGTATCTGCTGCTCTGTGATCCTACAGCACAGCCCTTTATACCCATCATCCCTTGGGCTACTCATGTGCCTCTTGTTACAGGAATCACCACACCTGCATTCAGTGCTGGCCTTCCCTCCTCCCAGGGACACAGCCACAAGCCATCAGGGCCAAGGCTGCCTACAGCCCACTCTTGTAACCCCATAGAACTCTATGCACCAGAGAGACTTGGAGTTAAAAAATGAAACAAAATATGTTTATTGATTGAAAACTAAGCAGCTACCCTTTGAGTGGAGGAAGAAGAAAGGAATTCAAATCGCAGTTCTGAATCTGGTGCTTATATTTGATATAAAAGCATGTGTCCTGTTTCTGGATTTTGTTCAAAACCTCTGTCCACATGACTCAATTTCAGGGGTGAAGACCCTGCAACCACAATTACATACGAAGAAACCAGGCTCCATCCCCAGCACTGATCCAAATCCAGCAAAAGCTCTTCTGCCTTTTTATGCCTCTGACATAAAGTAAGAAAACAAACAATCAGAAGTTTACAGGAGCTGTGGGAAGAGGGGGATGTCAGTTTGGCGGGATGAGCTTTTCACACCCTCAATCAATACAGCTGTCTGGGCTGGCAGCAGCTCCGTGGCACGGCCTCCCTTTCTGCTCTCAATAGGCAGGATGATCTGAGCAGTGGCTCAGGACTCAAAGCAGCGAGAACTAAATGGGCACAAGAAACAGTAGTGAAGGTTTTATAAAAATACAAAGGGGAAATAAGATGAAGGGAAGAACTGGCCACAGTGGGGAGTACTTCTGGCCATGCTTAAGCTCCAACATATAGCGTTGTCCTGTGCACTACCTCTAAGAGCCAAATGGAAAAGGAGGAAATCATATTGTCATTCTGCTTCCAGGCAAACAGGATTTAGGAAATCTGTGAAATTCAAATGCAAGAAAAATCCATTTCATGGTGTCCACTGCATGCATCAGAGATTAGGAAGGGCAGAGAGAAAGACAGAAATCAAGACTGACACTTTGAAAATGTATTCAGGCCATGCAGGCAGCATGAGGAGTGCTAAATGTTATCTTTAGCTAGAATGGCTGTGCAAGCTTAGCTTTAGCAGTAATTGCCAAACAGTGATCCATTGGCTGTCCCAC
Organism: Pachycephala philippinensis; assembly: GCA_013397055.1. Classification (NCBI taxonomy): domain Eukaryota; kingdom Metazoa; phylum Chordata; class Aves; order Passeriformes; genus Pachycephala; species Pachycephala philippinensis. The sequence continues at coordinate 1,763,956 of VWZT01011116.1, forward strand.
CATCACAAACAGACACCTGCACATACACACACACTTGACAGTGAACATGAAAATAATTCATAACAGGGAGCTGAAAACTGCCAGATCATCCTAAATCCTACAGCTGTTCAAGAAGAGGTGCAAACTGTGAATTTCTATGATTGGAACAATGATCATGGCCAGCAGTTCTGACATCTACATTCTCTCACGTGACAGTGGGAAAAGAAGATACTGCATTTGAGCAGTGTGACTGGAATAAATGAGAAGTGACATGCTCTAGAGAGTATATGCATGTATAGACAAGGTCATCAGAGCACTCCTGCTTATCCTTCCTCAGTGCCTTGCCCCCAACAAAATTGGCTGACCCCATATTCAAAAATGGTGAAAGGAATGTGCTTATGTACAGCAGCACTAACTTGACTTTGAAGCAGAGTACAATGGTATTTCAAATGCTATTATAAGACTAAAAAAAGCATAAAATAACTCAGGAGCCAGCTTAAAATGTCTGGTGAATTCAAGCCTTTATGCTCCCTTATGCTTTATATGTCACTAATTCCTGGGTTTAAAAAGGTGCTCCCCTACATATATGTTGTAGTATTGTCATATTAGATTATTATACTCTTACAATTATATATTATATTGTAATTACAAATTATTATATTACGAGGAAGCTATACATGTACCCTTGGCATCTAGGACAGGCTGGATATGCTACTCACATGAATTCATTTGCCTTTCCCTGCGTTTGTTCTGCCTTTGACTGTATACAAGGCAAGATTTTTTACAAAGTAAAAACCAATAGTAGAAAATGAGTAAATAAACAAAAAGACTAGGTTCTATACTTTAGGTGCAAAAGTAAGACCATTTTCATTAATTCCTGCACACTAAAATTTTCTTTTTCTTTTCCATTTCCCTTTCGTTTCTTTTTCCTCTCTCTCTCCCCTCTCTCAAACATTTGGCAGATATTGGTAAACTTCAAGGAAAAACCCAAGTGTCATATTATTATATTTAAATATATTTCAAGATTCACCTCCTCTAACACACAAATATTACTTTCATACCATGATATTTGCATTTGCAATACCCTTAAATGCCAAAGATTCATTAAACATGATTCTGCAAATGTTGCTCAGCCTTCCCCAAAGCCAAGAACAAGTCTAGGCATATACTTAAAACTAACAAAATTAATGAGGTTATACATAGAAGAGTTAACCTTCATTGATGTAAAAGAGCATAGAAGGATTCAAAATGCTATCTGAATATTAACAAATTTATTAGTAGTCTCTGGAGATAACTCAAATCTCTTGCAAAGATAAGGGTCACTCTCAGAAACAAAGGCTTAAGTGAAAAAATTCTGCAATATTGCAGATGAGCTTGGGAATGCGGGGTTGTCTGGCTCGGTCATACCATTTTCTGCCTCCATCTAAGCACATTTAAGTCAAGGTCCCTCGTACAGCACCTGAAACCGAAAGTATTTGTGGCCACACCTGGCCATGAAATTCAGTGGTCAAAACACTTTCAAAGGGATTGTGGCTCTCCTTAGTTTGAATTCAACCTCTTACCTCTCAGTGAAAAGTGATTCTCTAGTTTGAGAAATGAAGACTTCCTTGGTTAGAGAAGTTCTCTAGACCATCCAAATGTAACCTCTACAGTCAGGATCTGAACACAGGGCACCACTAGCCACTGTCCTCACTGCTTGAATTCACAGGACTTAGTTTTGAGTTAAGTGACAAATAGCTTTGCTCTCAACCCAATCCATGTCAACAGCTTGACAATTAGAAGGAAACACAAGAAAACACAAGAATGTATTTAGAAACCAAATGCTCAGAAGACACTAGAGGCTAGGGATCTTTCTTGATATATGACTGCCGAAATTACAACACTCTTAAGTAACAGCTGGTATCACTTTTTCCACCTGTGCTTTGTATTAGAATGGAAAGCTCTCTCCACCAGCAAATAACATATTCTCTCAGTTGTCATCTGTTGCCGCTGCTGGCTGACAGAGAACATCCTGCAGCCATATTGCTGAACACTCTCACCATCAACAACAGGGGCACATCCGAATTTCCATTTGGAAATTATCTGTTGATGGTGGTGATGCTCAAACTATACCCAGAAATGACGTAACAACTGAGGCACTGACACAGTCCAGCAGGGAATCTGAGATGTTTATTCAAAGAAACAAGCTGGTTTTATACATTTCTTCAAGACCCAGTATTTCCTTATTGGTATTTTTCACTAAGCAACCTAACACACATTGCCATGTCAGTAACACACTTTCTTAATGTCCCTCTATGGGGGTGATCACGCACTGCCCACCTTTCCGGCAGCTTCTGGCAGGCTTCTCTCTGCAGGGCTCCGCCGTGTGGCATCTCCTTCCCGCAAGGAGAGGCAGAGACAAGCCTCTCTGTGCTGCCATAGCGTTCTGCAGGTGTGTCCCACAGCCTGTAGCTCAATTCCATCCAATCTCTCCCCACACAGAAGCTGTTGAAGACATGAAAGGGGCATTAGCATTGGCTAAAACTGTGCCAGGTCCATCCTATGACATCAACAGTATAGGTAAGCAGCAGAAACACCTAGAAATATTCCCCAATATAATTTATTTTACTTACACAGCAAAGCCTTCAAGGGTAATTTGGAAGTGAGAGATTTCAGTATTTCTCCATTGTCTGTAGAGAGGGTGCAGGAAAACAAGGCTTAGTGAGGTGCCTATTATAAAGAATTATGGATCCAGGCTTGGCTGATTACTTTGGGACAGGAGGCAGCAGATCAGGACATTACAGTGCATGTGGGGCTCCTTGAGATGAAATACCAAAGACATCTTGCTGGTCCGGACTGAAGATTTTTTTACTTCTACTTGTACTTAGAGTGGCCCAAGTCACAACAGGGCCAAGCAGACCACACACTTGGATTCAGTTCATGACTGTGCTTTGTCACATTCAGAAACTACCTTCTACCAGTGATTGGATTTGGCAGATGTTTTCTGAAACTCTGTCGCATGCCCAACATGTCAACCCTGCTGGCAGGTGCTGTTTTCCCTCCAGGACAGGTTTTGCAGCCTATGCAGAACTTTGTGCCAAAGCAGCCAGCCTGCAGTCCTGTGACTGCAGCAGAGATGCTCCTTAGGGCAGACACAGGTAAGACGCTTTCCTCCCCAGTCTTATCCACTTATTTTACTAGACAAATGGATTAACTAACTCTGAAGTACTAAAGGTCTCCTTGGGTAGCAAATTGCCCTTAACTTCAGCAGTTTCTATGAGAACTGACATTGCTCAGTAACTCCCCAGTTTTGCTCTGCACCTTGCAGTACTGTGTCCTAAAGGATTATCATAGGTGTGAATTGAATACAAACAAAGCAAGACCCATGCCATTATGAAAATTCTGTCGCAGATATGTCTTTTAAAGGTGTGACAGAAGCAAATGCAATCCATTACAAAATATGAGAGAAAAGCAGACACATTGTCTTGACATGCACTTCTGTCAGAAAGATCACACACGGGAAGAATAAATCTGTAGCTCATATTAACTAAGTTATGAGCATTTTGTTAATTATAGAGATGACCTTCCTCAGAGCCATATCGTCTGCTCTTGAACACCTCCAGGGATGGGGAGTCCACAAACTCTTTCGGCAAATTATTCCAGTGCCTCACCACCCTTATATTACAGATTTTCTTCCTAATATCTAATCAAAATCTACCCCCCTTAGCTTCATTCCCCCTTGTCCTACCACTGCAAGCCCTTGTAAAAAGTACCTCTCCAGCCTTCTTGCAAGTTCCTTTTAGGTACCACAAGTTTGCATTGTAAGATTCTCCCAGAAATTTCCCTCTGCCTCTGCCTGAGAGAGATTGATCTACATAGCAAGATCTCATATAACTATGTTTTTTATTCCTTTCACAAGGTAAAACAGGACAGTTACTAGTGTAGTCTGAAGATTTATAAATAATATAATGATAGCTTGAGGAAGTTCCCTATTTGTTAGACAATAATAATAATTTTCAGGCAAATTTCTGAGGCCAAAAGCCTCACAGTTTATTAGAAAATGATAGGATTAGTACTGGTAAATTATCAAGAAGCAACCTCAAGCTATTACTAGGATGAAATTTTAATTAAATAATCAATTTCAAAGACATTAAAAAGACTTGCAAAAAGGAGCCATCAGATTAGAAAGGAAAAGCTTAACACTTAGTTTAAAATCTAAGCCTATTTTTTGGCTTATTTACTGTTGTTCTTGCCCTACTTTCTTCACATTTTCTCTGTATATTTTCCTTTGCTTTCGTTCTCTTTAGTCCATTCTCAGTTCTCCACTCCTCAACTTCAGCCAAGCCCTTCCTTGGCCCAGGAAAATGCAATATATGTGGAATGGGTTATTCACGGAACGTACTTTGTTCTAAACCTGCTCCTAAAGCTGTCTGCTTTCACCAGTAATCCTGCAAAGCATCAGGGCAACAAGGTTTTCTAGTTCCTTCATAACACCATTTTTAGCTATGTAAAATGAAAATTATATGAATATTCCTTCATTATTTATCAGCTGAGCTGGGACAGAAAGGCTAGAGGATTTCCAAATAAGACAAAACACTGGCAGCAAAGGAACACATTCGCAAAGCATTGGTCACCTGTAGATCTCACAGCGCTGTAAAAAGAAAAAATAATATTATTAGTCTCAAACACCAGGCCAAAGCTGGAAGAACAAAGTGGGAACGTGGCTTTTCAACAGCTGTGCTGCAGACTGGTGACAGTGTCAGGAACAGGGTACTTGACTAAATCATCAGGCTAATTCCTCATGTCCTATACCAAATATCCTCTCCTAGCAAAACTGCTACTTGCTTGGTAGGAAGGCTTAATAAAGGCCAATATGAGTTTTGTCTTCTCAAAAGCATGTAAAAAAAAAAATTGAAGAACGTGGCACCAAACATATACACATATATGTGTTGTATGTTATTTATTATTACGGATTTCTCTCTTTCCCAAATATTTTGAGTATTCTAGATGAAAGGAGATGAAAGATCAGGAAATACCCTAACACTGGAAACACAGGTTGCAGCCAAGTAATGAGAAATTTCAGTATCTCATAGGTAGGAGATATTATGTACTGAGTGCATGCATTACACAAAGGTGGCATTGCAGTGGAACATCACCCTTTCTCTAATCCCCTCTCACTCAGCTCTCCCTCCAAATCCAACATTGCTTCAGGAAAAGCTGGTATTGGTGTGCAACAGCACCTGTACAACCTTTGTGTTTTGACTGTCCTGGACAATTCAATTAAATATTACTGATGATGCACTTACACAGAAATAAATACAGTTTATTTCTGGAATAGGTTATACTTGTGTTTTGAATGTTTATTTGCCTTTTTGCCGATTTTCAATTTTTAATCATGTGCAATGACACTCTATTTTGAAAGGTTCTGCTAAACTAAATTTATTCCCTTCTCTGCATTCTATTAAATGAAAAATACTAATAAATCTCTTGAAATATTTTTTTTTTAGAAAAAATCAGTATGTTTTACCTGTGGAATTATATTAACTAAGGTACCCAAAGATTTCTAATGGTCCAAGTGTTGTCTGAACTCCTAAATAGCTCCTGTAATTTATATCATGGATACTTTTGCTTATTTGGATGAAAAGTTATAAACTAGTTATGCTTTTAAAAATTATTATTATTATATAAATTAATAGGAAAAAGGTAATATAAACCACTTAGCCAAAATGTTCTAAATTATGAGGCAAAAATATAATAAATTAATGGAGTATTAGCAAAACATTACATAAAATGCTCTAGGTATGGCAAAATTTTGTAATTAATACTGCTGGCATTCCACTTTACCAGGGCAATTTAATACAATATATCTATGTTAAGTGCTAAATACATTGCTGAGATTTGTACAGACTGTAGTTTGAGACATTAATTGATTGCCAGAAGAAATGAATTAATGAATAAAAATGTTATTACAATCACCCTAGGAATGGTGTTGGAGCATTTGTTCTCGATCCCAGCTGCCTTTCAGTTTGCATTGGTTTCTCGTCCTGTTAGGTTCTTTAGAAATCTAAGTCAGTTATGCAGCCATTGGTGCTGCTGGCCCCATTTGGCCTGAGGGCACCTGCAGGAACTGTTCTGGAAGTGGATATAAGAGCACCTAACCCCTAGCTGCCTTTTTGGAAGGGTCTCAGGCCTTGCTCCTCTTGCACCCTTGGACCAGCAAAGAACTGGCATGTCCTGGGAGCTCTGGAGTTGCTGAATTTGTGTGGGTTGCTTGGTGCTGCTGAAGTCTGGCTGCTGCCCTACACACCACTCACCCTAGGCACGTGCAGCAGCTCAGCCCTGCACACACACATTGCATTTGGTCTTTGTTAAGATCCAATTATTATTAAGGTTCTTTAGAAATTCCTCTGCCCGAATTAAGGTGCAAACGAGACCATATGCCAGTGACAATAGGAGGGATTTTATCATATAGTAAATATGAGAGAGGGAAAAAGAAAAGGGAGAAAGAAAGAAATAGGAAATAAGCAGGGGGACAGGGAGTGCCAGAGACAGAATAAAAAAGATATCACCACTCTGTGGGTCCCACTGGTGCCCTGATGATCCTCTTCAGTGGGTCTTCCCAGTGGTGAAGGTCTCCTGAAAAAGCATGGAATCCAGGAGTTAATATATCCTCAAGCCAGGCGGCAATGTCCAGGCAGGTCCCCCCAGGGGAGGCGGGCAGTCTCTTACAGCAGGCTCTGGATCTGTTGCATCACGTGCAGTCCTGTGGGGCAAGGCCTCTGGGGAGCACTTTGGGGGGTCTTTGATGGATTGTGACACCCCCTCAGCTGCCTCTCACGTGAAAGTCCTGTGGATGTGGCCTGTGGGGTTGGAGGTCTCCACAGCTGGGCTGGTAAGGGAGGATGGGTGTTTATTGCATGGACCAGAGGTTAAGCCACGCACCCGAAACCTCCTCCCCCGCTCGGTTGTGGGGGCAGTCTGTGTAAACCTGGCTTCTGTGAGCTGTGCTCTCCCCCTACCCCAACTCAGCGCAGCTGGCAACTTTGGCTTTTTGTGGATGTATACCTTCCCCTCAGCCTGAGATGATTGAACAATGGGTTTCCCTTTATCTAATCAGCAGTTTCATTTTCAGTCCAAAGTCCCAGTCTTCAGGGAGGCTTCTTTGGTTGTAGCTTCTTTATAATGAACAAAACTTTATGTTTGATGCATGAACTGTTTTCAGTCTCTGACAGTGCTTCCAGCGTACACAATTGCTTTCTTGCTCCTCTGCTGAACAGCAGTGAGCCCAATGCTTCCAACAGGTAACCAAGTTACTGTTTGTATAAAAGTCCATTGCCTCATGAGTGTGCCATTTACACTGGTATTTATTGTTATAAAGCCACAGCTGCTCCGCACGTGTGCAGTGGACTTATCTATGGGACAAGATAACCTGTGGTATGCAGTTCTCTCCTCTGTGGGACTGGGAGGTTACAAAATGAGCCACAGCTCCAGACTGAGCTTCATCTGGACTCAGTAACAAAACCTGCAGAGCTTGTAAACCCATTAAAATAATTTAAACACATTTAAAACAAAAGAAAGTAAACTGAAGCACTTGGCTATGATTAAGAGGTGAATAAAGGGCTGCAAGGGATGCAAAGAATTAAATGAGTCTCTGCATCTACATAAAAAGTCTATGGGAGTAAGTATCTATGTGCGCATAAAGCTACTCTATAGTTACATCTTGAAAACTCATTCATTTAAGAGCTCTATGAGGAAATCAGCTCTGGTTACCCCACACACAACCAATGAATGTCTGCTTATGGTATGGAAAAGAGAGCAACATGCTAAGGATGTCTGAAAACACAGTACCCAACAACCAAGCCATTCATAACCTATGCTAGGAAAGAAGAAACATACTTGAAACTGCAATAAAGCCTCCTCATTTCATACAAACTGCTCCTGTTCTTGTGCAATAGTTCTGACAGTAACAAGCAATCCACAGTGACTCATCCATTTAGCAATTTGAGCAAGGAAGGCATAAAAGGAAATGGAAGTCGTCACATAAAATCATGTTCTTTCCAAAGTCTGTCAACTGCAAACTTCTAAGGAGGTTTTCCCAGTTTTTGTCATGCGTTTTCTTTACTCTCCATGACACAAGCCTTGGCTGAACCCAGCTAACTCTGGATTCCTGAGTGTGTGCCCTCAATAACTTGTCCAACCATTGTTATTTTCATGAAGGGAACACCAGCTAGATCGTAACAGTACTTCTTGCTATATTTGCTGTTCTTTCATTGTTCTGACAGTTCACGTCTCAGCCTTATCCTACTCCCTTTAATCTGCTTCCTTAGATCTTCTCCACCCATACTATGGCAGACTTGCTGAATTTCACTGTGAAATTTCTTGTTCGTAATGTATTTATCTGATTTCCTATCTTGTGAGCAAGTCTTGTTCATGCATTAAATGCCATCTGAGGATGCAGGAAGGACTCATGCTCAGAACTTTGCTCTTACTGGCAGGTTAATACCTATTCAGAAATTTAAAAACACTAAACAGTACTTTGGTTTTAAGATACTCACAGTTCAGTGTCATTTTCCATCCTGAACTTGAAACTGGATTTGTCAGTCAGCAAAGTATTAGAGTACAACCTCTTACTTTACATATTGGACCCATAAGATTTAGTTTTGTGGCTGAACACTTGGATGCCATGTTGCAGTCCAGCGCTGAGGTTACCCTCCATGCCTGTACACCACTCTCAGTTTACATTGCTGAATGCCCCTTTTCCATCAAAGAAAATGAAAGCTGTTGAATTTTTCTCAAAAATCTGCTCTTTCACTTCCGCAGTCCCTCCCTTTTGCTTCTCACTGAATCAATCTTAGCTATTAGAAAACTTAGAAAATCTTAAGTGAGGGGTAACTGTACAGGAAGCAGGAGGCAGTAAGCGTTGGAGTTGGCACAGGGCAAGGAGATACGAATGCCAACTGCAGGAAGAATAGATCTCATAAACCCTGTAAATTATAGGGGAAGGGCATGAACCAGAAAAGTAAGAAAAAAGCAAGTTCTTCAGTCACCTCAAACAGTTGCTGCAGTTCTAGAGGAAGTGATTCTGGGACAACCTTTTCCTCACATGATCAGCACATGCAATTTGCAGCATTCCCTGAGGACCTCAGGGCCCCTCGTTTCTTTCTCATCTAAGGGAACTGCACTATTTACATGTCATCCTCTCAACAGCCCAGATGGTATAAATATAGTATCTGATGATAAAAGAATTCTTCTGATAATATCTTTTTGCTCCCACTTTAGGGAAAAAAAGGGATTGGTTAGATTACCATTATTCTTGTGCAGCTGCATCTAAAGCTAAGCTTTAACTGCTCTACACAGAAAACAGAAACATCAGGCACCTCCGCAAGAAAGCTCTGCCTGAGATTTCAGCTTATGAAGACAGCTTGTTTTAGCAGCATCTAGATAAGCATGTGACAGTGACAGGGTACCCTCTGTGCTCTGCACACAAATTGTCGTAAGCAACTGTCTTTGCCTGAAAAACATACTTTTGACAACTGAATAAATCAGACAGCCAGACCATAATATATATGGAATATTACTTCTGTTTTACACACTGGGGACTATGGCAATTGCCTGCGGCCAGCAAGTTACTCTAACATAGCTGGGAACTGAATCTTGTATCTTGAGTCTCGTGCAAATAAAAAAAAAAACAAAAAACAAAAAACCAAGAAAACAAAAAACAAAACAAAACCCTTCCTCTAAGAATCTCACCAAAACATATTACGTAGCTATTTTTCTGCATCTCTGGTGCAATAAAATATGCACCTGTAAAGATGGAGGGGGGGGGAAAGGCTTATGGGAAACATTTATTAATAGCATGATAGCTCTATAATGTCATGATTTGGGGTTAATAATAATTTAAAAAACCCCAAATTTCAGAACTAGACTCAAAATTTTCCACATATCTTACACTAATATGTCTCTGGTAGCATTAGATTCACATTACATATTGAGATTATTGACATTCTATGTTCAATTCATGTTTTTTTCTCATTTAAAATGCTTTTCAGCTGTTGCTGACATGCTTTTATGTACACAGCATGTGAAGCATTCTTATCACTCATATGCTGGCTTCTCTTATTATTTTGGAAAATCTGTTTAGAGCCTAAACCAAAGCTCAAAAATCACAAATAATCCCTAATATTCTAATGTTCTGTACATGCCACAGGTTAAAATTTTATGAAATCTCAACTAAAGAAAATATTGAGTGCATAGGGTTGAGCACATGAATTCTGTATCATATGACAATCTTATCTTGTAGGTTTCAAGCACTGGCAGAAAAAAACCGGAACAAAACCCCCCGTATTCTGTGTTCTCTGCTTGTTCACTTGTCATAGCTTTCTTAACTGAAGGCTGAATAGTGGCAGAGGAAAAAACTTTTATAATCATGCTAAGTATGAAAAATTTGAAAGCTAGGTCTAGGGGGGGTTTTATGTATTTCAATTAAACTTAGAATTTAACATTTTTATATATTTTTTATCAATTTGGACTTGGCACAGAACTTAAGATTCCAGATTACTAAAAGAGATCTAAGTACCTGTGAACATAGAATCACATCATTTGGCAAAAAATGTAGAGGACAATACAAATATAATTTTAAAGGGCACATTTTTTCAGTATCATGAATTGTTTATGTGTTTACTGAACAGATTTGGTTGTACCACATTTAGTAGCATATTACCGTGAAGAAAATTTGTTTAAGCATTACATTTTCAGAGAGATAAAAGTATGAATTGATCTGCATAAAATTATCAACAACCCCTTTGTATCCCCCCTATACTCCTATGTATTACACATATTCAAGATGCATCTATGGGATGTGCAATCCCTCTTTCTGTCCTGATACAAATAAAAGAAACAGTATAGATCCCTATAATGAACAAAGAAGTATTTACACTCAGGAGAACACACTTCCTAAATAATAAATTGCTAGCCTAATCATTAGGTTTTGTAGCTTAGTTCAAAAAGCCTTTGGATGAATAAGAAATATGGTTAAAAACATTTTACTTTAAGAAAGAATTTGCTGCTTCCCAACACATGAATAGTCTCACATTGCTTGTGTAATGCTGTGTTCCAATGAAGACCTAACATATTTCTACTCCCACTGAATTAATTTAATCAGTTTCTCACCTCAGATGTAGCGGAAGATATTTTAAGCCATGTTTTATTTTACACTAAAATCTCCTGAAGTGATTCCACAGTCACTTACCTAGCTTTACCACAAGTGGTAACTAGCAGTAAGCAGTCAAAAAATTCTGACGTAATGAATAAAGAATTTATTTACTCTTTTTGTGAATTAGAATTAGTCACAGGCCAATTTGCAGAATTGCATGAATTCTGAAAAAAGACTTTATGAGACTTCATTTTATCGTGAAATAAAGTTGCAGGTGAAATTCAATATATAAACATTAATGGGTATATAAGGAAAAAGTGTCACTAACTTGTACAAAGTTTCCCACTGCTAAATTGAAATTTGTGGGGTTATAAAGAAAATTACATATTTATCAAATTACAGTCTTCTGTGCTGGAGCACATCCCCTGGAGCCCTATGATTAATGCACTGGTTCTCTCCTACACATCTATAATCTATATTCAAAGGCCCCTAACGCCACAGAGTCGCTCTGCTAAGCTCCAAAACTTGCTGCAATCAAACTGATCATCCGTAGCACCAGGCTGAAGAAGCTACACAAAGGTAGCCTGAACTTTTCTGCAGTATGTGGGGTCTATCTCTGGGGTTTAGTTTTCATGACAGATAAGCAGCAACAGCACAATACTTTAATATTTTCAAGAATAAATAGCATTAGTTCAGCACAGAATGAGTGGTTACTCCTATGATGGTCCAGGGTTTAAAGCCAGCAACATTCAACCTTACAGAAAGAAGAAAACTAAAATATTAATTCGTTGCTACTAAATCAGTTTCTTGCTTTCCAATATGAATATCCCTCTTAATTTCAGAAACAGATGAAGACATTTTTGATTTTCACACTTAAGTCAAAACGTCTTGCAAAATACCTAAAGCATTACATGAAATAGAACTCGCATTTATTTCCAAAAATACTTTCTCTTGCTTTCTGACAATAATTTGTTTATAGAGATTTTTTGAGGCAAAAGTTGCACCTGGACCACCCTGCTTATTAAGTCTGATCAATGCTATTGTGACTTTGTACTTATTGTACTTTCAATTTCTACAATATCCTGTAGCAGTACATTTGATAATTTTACTATACTGGGTGAAAGAAACCCAACTTCCTATTCTTTGTTTAAACACATTATCTCAAAATTTAATTAGGTGACCTTTCTTTGGCATAACAAACAGAAACTGTTATTGTTCTCCATGAATTTTCCTTATGCCCTTCAATGATTTTAGTCCACCAGCACATTCTGAAGAACTATTTTTCCTGAAGCTGAGTATTTTTAATGTACATTTTTCTTGGTTCAAACCTCTCTGATTTCTGTAATCTCTCCATGTATTTTCTCAGTTCTATTTTAAAAAGGGGATAGATAACCAGTATTCCAGACACAAGCATGATGTACATTTATAAAATGGTATAGTCATGCTTTCAATTTTCTCAATATTTGTAGTTTACTATCTTTGAGCTTAATTTTTTTTTCATGGTACTAACCAAATGGACAGCCAAATCTCTATTTTAAGCAGTTGGAGACCACTATAACATAGTACAGCTTTGTGCATGCATAGTATATACTGATACACATCTGTCAACATTGTTTTTCCTCTTTTATCACCCAATTTGTTACTATTACATAATTAGGTTTTTAATTTTGATTATCTTTAGAAATTGTTTAGCACTAGCACATATATTTTTAAATGACTTTCTGAACAGCACAAATACCACAAGAGGTTTCTTTGGGACCTAACAAGTTCCTGCCTCTTGCTATGAAAGTTTAATGTTTCTATTATCTGTTTCTTAACTTTTAATGGCACGTAATCTATTGAAAGTTCTTCCCTCTACTTACATACCAATTTAGTATCTTTTGAAGGCCAAGTACCTTGCTGGAAGCTTTATTGTCCTTGACCACATTTCTAATTATTCTTTCAAAAATGTAATGGATTTGTGGTGCATGAGTTTGATTTGGAAAAAGCTACACTGATATTGCTCAATACATCTACCTTAAATATCTATTCTTACCATATTTTTTAATCAAGGATGTATTTCAGACTTGTTTACCATTCCAAGCATCCCTCCTAGAAATCTTCTTAAAATTGATACCACATTTGTCCCCTTTCCTTTATGTGCCTACCCTTAACTTAAACAACAAAGTCTTCATATTTTTAAGAATTTCACACTTGAGTTCCTTGAAAACCCCTGCTTGGGTACAATTGAGACTGGGTGATTTATTGCTGTTTGTTTTATGGATCCAGTCAAAAGATCACTTGTATGAAATTTCAACTTAAGATACTTTTTGATTAATTAATTTCTTGATTAGGATATTTGTTGAGCAATGGATGCTGGATTCTAACCAGCAAACCAGAAAAATTCTAACCTCTTCTGTAATAAACATAGACACGAAACACTAAACTTCTCTACTACAACTTTATCAAAGATCCAAAGGATCTTTGAAAAATCCTTTTGCTGCTCTGCTATCTGCCAGCACTACTAGCACACTACCAGCTTTCTGTCTGCTTGTGATATGTTTTAGAAATATACATTAATGAAGACTTTAGTATATAGGTCTTAGAAATTGTTGTTTGGGTATTTTTTCCTTAATATTGTGCCTTGCCTACCATGGTTTGCTATATTTACTTCTGGGGGATGGAGGGGGAAGCTTAATTATTATTTTTTTTTATTTTAGGTCTAGGAAGTTGTTTCTTCAAGTTTGGTAAGGGATTTTTTTTTAGCTTTAAAATTAATGACAGAACTTAGCTATTTTCTGGTTTGATCCTTCAGACAGAATCTGCATTTGAAAGATATCTTTTATTTCTAACACTTTTCTTTATTCTGTTTAACTACATGAACTTCTTCCAGGCCTCTTAAAAATCTTTTGATTGATGTAATAATCTGAATATGGTTATACTGCCTGCATAAAGCCTCCAGACATTTTATAATTTTGACATCTCTTAATTACTTTCCTCCCTTCTCTACAGCTTATCTTTTTCAGTGTCATGTTACTGCAATGGAGTTTTGCTTTGTACTTGTTCTCCAATGTTCTCATAAAAAAAAAAAGTACAAATACATGCAAAAAATTCCAAGTGAAGTAGTAGTAGATCAGGAAGTTGGTCAGCCAAAGGTTGGACATAAACAGCAAAGCGTATGTACTTTTGGTATGGTAAGAGTACAACTAATATGATTTACCATTCATGTTTTTGAGAACGTATTTTATTTTTTGAAAGTATGTTCTTCACTCACCTGGAATAAAATTCGTGTACTCACAAAGAATCATATATATGAGACAAAATAAGGACTGCAGAGCTTCTCACTAAATAAATGGCTGGATACTTCTTTCTCCCCTGAAAAATCTTAGTACTGTTTCTCATTGATTAACATTGTTTTCTGAGGTTAATGGCTTCTTTAGAAGCCCCCTATATTTCTTCTTTAGTTTCCCTTTTAAAAATAAGTATTCACCATTATTAAATTACTTTGATTAGTGGCAATGGTATTATGAAATATTGTATTATTGAAATACATATAGCATATTTAAAATCATACTTATCAAACTTTAACTGGCTATCTGATCTTAATCAGCAATCTTAGGTCTATGATAAAAGTATTTTCTACCATAGTATATTAGAATTGTCCAAGAAACTTCCATTAAAATCACAATATACCAACAGCCTAATTTTCTACTAGTAATCTAAAAATCAACTGAAGTTATGGCTGTTCCTTTATTTGTTGAATCACAGTGCAGTTTGAGAAATTAGTCTTTGAGAGATCATGCTGTGTTTCCATAGCAATGATTTCAAGCTGTAAAACCAACTCTGAAGACAAGGTCCTGCTGTCAGATACATAATGCTCATTTCCATGTATGAAAAAACGCAAAAAACCACCCCCCACCCCCACAAAAAAAACCCCAACAATCCACCTCTCATTGTGTTGGTTCTATGGACAGCTAGCAAGACACCTCTTAAAGGTTTTCAAAAACATCTATTTTAACTAAACAAAAATGTCTTAAATACTCTTAAGTAGAGACCAAATTTAAAACAAAAGTTGTTTTCTGAAAGTGGTACATCAGCTCTGAATGCAATAGCAGGCATCAACATTATCTAATAAAACATCTATTTTTCTCCAACATGGATTTTAGTCAGCTAGTGTGTACTTTTGGTATATTATATTCTATGTTGAAAACAGCTTCATTTACCCATTTCTAAAATTATGTAATTTTGAAAAGTTCAGTAGATTTTTACCCATATTTTGAGATAAAAGACCATAGGAAACGAACTTCAATACTCTGATTACTTCTGACTATCCACACTGCTTAACTGCTGGGATCAAGAAGTGAGCCATTCTGGATCACTCCAAGCACAGATTTGGGAACTGAATAAAACTGCTCTAGATTTTTTCTATCCATACATGGGCAGTTGCATTTTTCACAAAGAAATGAGGAAAAAATTGTGCATGCACACACCTATTCAAAGATCCAAATTAATTTTAAAAAACTTCCTCATTTTTGAATGTACTAAGCCAGCTTTGAATAGTAGCAATAATAGAATATACAAAATAGAATTCTCATCACTCTCTTTAAGTTCATCACACTGTATGGTAACTGTATGTACAGAAATACACAACACTATGTGTGTGAATTAGCTTTAATTTCTTTCATACCAGTGTAATTAGTGTGCTGGAAAAACAAAACACATTTTTCAAACACCAAGAAGGTAATTTCACACTGCTGTGAAAATAAAATGACAACACTTACCTTCCAGCCTTTTTCTACCTGAAGAGCACAATACACCATCAGAATGCAACAAATACTTCATTCCCCCTTCTGTAATAATCAGTTGTAAACCATTCTCCTGCAAGGCTAATTATTTGTGCACCCATCCCTCCTAAACTTCACTATGAACTGCAAACTTCAGTTTTACTTGTCAACATACACTTCTAACACTATGCAGTGGTGAACTCAGCAGCCTAATAAGATGTAATAAAATTAGGCCTAAAAACTTCAGGATTATTGTCTATTTAAAAAAATTGTGAGAAGCCTGTTGTTTTCAGTCTAACTATTTCTACACACACATAGTAACAGAAAAATAAAAATTAACTTTCAAAACCTGTATTATTAAAAACTCCACTACCACACACTCCTTTAAAAATCACAATTTTTGGGCATATATTTATTGTTCATTAAAGCATTCATAAGCAAAAAGGTCTTCTGTAAATATCATAGGGAATTAAAACCATTGCTTACTTAAAAGTAGCAGAATCCAGTTTGTAATTTTATTACAATGATACAGTACTTTAAAAATAATGACTTCAGGTATATGCACATAATTAAATAGACACACAAATATTTTTTTTGTTTTTATGTAAGCAAATTCATCTTTGTCACAGCCATGTAGGGTATTAAAAGAAATGTATTTTTTATTTGTGTTCAATGCATATCAAAGATACATTATCCATTCACAACAAATTCACCTATACAATATCAAACTCACATCAGGCTGTTCTGCCGTGCCATTAATCTTGTAGATTCTTTTTACTGAATATTCCAACTATGAAATCTTAGAAATACAGTCACTTTAGAAATTTATAGAACATTGAACATGCTGGTCATAAGTAAAAGATAAAATGAAATGAAACATTGACACAATTTTAACCAAGTAGAAAGACGATGACCAGTACTTGTAGGACTGGGAGAGAGACTTTCATCTTATATTAAGTGGCAAATAATTTGTTTATAAATGCTTTATTTCCTCTTTTTAGGTTCACAAGATTCAGAAAAAAAGTGCCCTAAAAACAGTAAGTCCTTATCCATGTGCCCAGAGATACATTTACTGGCAACATAGAGCTGAAAACACTCCTGAGAAACACTTTCAATTGAATCCAAGAGCCATGTGTGAAATGTGTTAATTCAAACTATGCAGAGCATATACATATCAAGTTTTTAATAAAAATGTTTTCACTGAAGAACCTTCTGCTTCAACAACCTCTTAAGAGACAAATCATTGGCACCTCAAAAGAAATGCACCACACAAATACGATGAACATCAGTGCAGAAACTATATTCACAATAATCTACAGCCTGCCACTAAAATAGTAACAGCATCAGCACGTGTTTTCCCACAAAATTCAGTACAAGATTATAGATCTGAGAAACATGCACTACTATACAAGATTTAATACACATTCTTATTTCAGAGTTGATGCACTAAGCTTCAGTTCTGAGACAGCTCACAGAACTAAAACAATTTGCTTGATCATAACTGACAGAAGCAGAAATGAAACTATAGATTTTCTTTTAAAAATATGTTCTCTTTTACCACAAAGACTTGCTACTTGTCTAGAAACCATTTACCCCCTGGGGATACTCAGTCAGTAGTATGTGATTGATTACTTCAGGTATTTCTGTATTTGCAGAGGCATACCATGGCACAATCTCTTTTAAAACCTCCCATATCACTCTAAGTACTATGAAATAACAAGATGAGTCAAACACATTTAATCAGTGTAACAATATTAAAAACAATCATTATAGTATTTTTTTTCAGTTGGCCAAGAAGTAAAAGTGGTGGGACACCAAAATGAAATAGGATCTGGATATTCCTTAAATCTATTTCAAATGTCAAAATCATTACAAATGTTCTTCCCTGCCTCTCAGTTTTGGTTGCACACAGGAGGCCCTTTTTTCCCTACTGTAATCTTACAGCTTGGAGCAACCACCTTCTTAAATACATTAACTTTCCTCCTCCCCTGCCCCAGTAACTGTGCCCTTGTAACAATCTTATTACTTTGCATTTGTACAAATTCTTTCCCACAGACATATTTTTATTCAAATTTCAAATAAGTATCACAACTGCAGCAACAGTCCATACGCAAAACTCTCCACTCCCTATAACAAGAAGCAGCACACTGATTTAAGTACAGAGAAAGTATTGGTCAGGCAGTTGGGGTAGTTCTAGTAGCTGTTATTCCATCAGCTTTCCTTAGGATCATCAAATTAAATTCTCAACTCTGAAATATTATGTGAGGTTCATATTTATGTTTTAAAACACAGCCAGCACATAAAATACAGTAAGTGTTCAGGGGTGATGAATTTCTAGGCACTTAATTTTCATTCTTTTCTACAGAAACTCTGTAAATTCTTCTAAAGGTCCCATCAGACATCAGTGTGCCATGGCCCAAACCACTTCATGGCAAGGGCTAAATGATACCTTTACAGCAATTACAAAAGTCTTTCAGAGTAATAAAGATCCATTACATTGTTAGCATAAATTGCATTTTAAACAAGATAGATCACCTCAGTTGTACAATACCCTACAACAAATTTTAAATGTTTCTATACACAGCAACACAGGAGTGACTTTCAGTCATAGAGAAAATAAACTGCCACCAGCAGAAAGTAAGGGCTGAAAGGTGAGTGCAAAGTTGTCAAGACCAGTAAAGTGCTCAGATAACTACAGTGAGGAAAGACCAGTGGATGACAAAAGTTTAAACAAAGTGAAAACAGAGACTTGTCCTTTCAAAAGATTTGATTTCAGAAGATTTTTCAGTAACATACACAAAACATTTAATTGTTCCCTCACATTTAAAATAAATATATGGACTCTGGGCTGTAAAAGCATAAACCTATAACAAATTATAAAAACGAGTTATGTATAGCTATTTAAGGGCTTTATAGTAAAGTAAGTAATATCAGATTCCTTAAAAAAGGGAGTAGTTAACTTGGAAGTGGTAAAAGTCTAACAAGTGGTTCTTATGTCTCAGACACTATTTTTTGACTGTGGTCATACCTATGTCTATGTCAATTTATCCACCTGAGTATAAGCAAAACAAAATAAGCATTAGTAAACACTTCTTTCAGAGGCATTTCAGACCTCACAGAAATGCAGTAGGAAAATAAAAAAAATATACGAAGAGAGATTAGTAAGACTCCAGTAATTTTAGAGGCACAGTTCAACATGCCAGGTCATATATCTGCCATTCAATTTCTGTATTTTTTTCAAGCAGCTGAGGGCATTAGATGACACCTCACTGCTTGAACAATTGCAGAGAAATGACAAGAAAACTAAACTGTAAATAAGTAAGAGATATCTAAACAAATCTTTTTCATACCAGAAAGACTCTGGAAAATTATAGTGGTAACTGGCTTGTATTTATTTGGAATGATGGTTTCCTGGAAAAGACATACTAGTTTGGTTTCTGTTTTAACAGAAGTCCTCCCATTAACCTTACCACTTAACAGACAGATTACAGTGAGATCTGAGTAAAGAATGCAATTTTCATAGGTTCTGCTGAAATCAATTGAATTCTAATTGTTACTAGTGGTCACAACAGTTTCAGCATATGAACTAAAACACAGGATCAGCACCTCATATATAGATTAAAAAAATAAAATTAACAACTAAGAAAAAATCCACTTTGCTAGGATTAAACACTTACTGCAAATAAACAAAACACTGCAATTTCCACTGTTCCAAATTTTAGGGCTTTGTTACCAAATTCTACGAAAATCCAAAAAAAGTATTGCTGAGGAGGTATGTCTGTGTGACTTGAACCTTTCAAACCTCATAAAAAATGCCAGTTAATAATCACAACATTTGACAGGTGAGTTTCTTAGGACTGAAAATATTCAGTTCCAGCCACACCACAGTCTTACAGGTAGCATTGGTAGGGTGCTTATCTGAACTACAGAAAGATTTTAGTATCTACAATTCTGAATCCTGGAACAACTAAATGAACGAGATGAAAAAGAGAAATCTCAGATTTCAAATTAAACAAATGGGTAGTTGCTCTCATTGCTACCAAACTAGGTTGCTCCTTAAATCAGAAAAAAAAAGTATTTCCTACAATTATTGTTATTGTAGGACTAGTAAGATATTGGGTTTAGAAACTTTAAACATTTAAAAAACCACACTAGATCTGTGTCTGCAGTCAATTAGCAGAAAATAAGTAACAGTGTAAGCTTTAATAGATTTTTTGCATCTTTAGTGGTTTTTTCCCCCCTCAAAAAATATTTTCCACTCTCATTCAAACTTCTTTTATTTTTAATTCAAAGTAATAGAAAAAAAAATGTTTCTTGTCGGTATCCAGTAATCTGCAGAAGTCTACACCATGTATCAATCAGAAAAAACGTAAGTAAACTAGAAATCTTTCAGCAGTTCTTTGGAACTTTCTTTCAAATACTTTTCTTCTTTTAAACAAAACCCAGTGGTGTTGCATCACACGTAACTCTTCAGTGCTTTTACCACAAGCTAGTCATATGTCAAGAACTCTGTGTGCAAAGCATTAAAAAGCGTAAATGTAGATTATTCCACACACTATAGACATGCATCCTGCAAGAAGCTATGAGGATTTAGATTACAGCATCAGTTTGATTAGAAACATAGGAATAAAGGAAGTAAGGAACTGTGCCCATTTTTTGTTATACTTTGGTCATGTAGAGTTATCCCATGCAGATGTTCTGAAAACTCAGCATGCAAGTTACAAAGTAAAAAAAAAAAACAAAAAAACCAACAACTGAACAACAAACAGCTTTCCCTGTATATTTTTGAACTAAAATATCCAGTAAAACATAATTGACAATATTCTCATAATCTTTTTACTTTTCAAAATTAAAATTCAGTAGTAGTGCATATACATTCAAAAGATATAATAAAGACATCTAATAACAGATTCTTCAGCTCTCAACTTCTTGCTTAATACAGTCAATGCATTAAGAAACAACTGCAGCCGGGACAGGTCACATAAGCCACTGTTCTTGTTCTTTTTTGTACTTCTCAGACCACTTCTGAGTAAGCTCTAGGTAAACATTTGGTTTATGGGGTTTATAATCAAGGTAAACTACCTGTCCAGTCCGTTTAGGGACAGCTTTTTCAATCTGAGTTCCCTCATGCCATTCATTAAAAGACGTAATGGAAATTATCTCTGGTCGCACCAGAAGTGCTGCACTGAAGGCAGTCTCATAGTACTTCCCATTGACACGGTTCCGGGTGTTGTGGTTGTTCCACGGTCGGATACTGGTATCAATATAACCTGGCCCCACACTTGGAATAAACATTAAGTTGTTACTATCACAAAAGGCTTTTAAACTTGCCCAGTTATGATGAGATGAGCCGTAGGAGAAGCCATTGGTGGCAAAGTACGTGTACATTCCATCAAAACCACTTCTGTGAATGTCATGCTTATGTCTTTCTTCTACAAGAAGTGCAATGAATAATGCATCATATGGAGTATTTCGAATACTCTGGGATCCAGAAACAGTTAACAGATTTGCCCATATTTCAGGAATTGTTACGTATGAGTCATAAACATAAAACAAGGGAAGAAGTCTGCCTGTGCTGGTCTTATGCCTGTAAAAGGCTGGATGGCTTCCATATCTATAAAGCAAACAAGTATTGTTAAGACAAAATTTGCCATTTGAAAAACACTGTTGTACAATCTGAGATGAAGACTTTTCATAAAAACTAATTTAAAAAGACGGAAAATGAACTTTGAAACACAGCAATCCGTATCCACCTTCAGTCCAGGGTTTGCTGAAGTATCAAACAATGACTCTTCAAAGAACCTTTCAATTACTACAAATTATTAACTGTCCCGGGTTTGGCAGGGACAGAGTTAACGTGCTTAGTAGCTGGTAGGTACAGTGCTGTGGTTATTTTTATTTAGCATGAGAATAACTTTGATAACACACTGATGTTTCGTCTTCTGCTAAGTAGTGCTTACCCTAAATCAAGAACTCAGTGTCTCACGCTCTGCCAGTGAGAAGCTGCACAAAAAGCTGGGAGGGAGCAAGGCCAGGACAGCTGACCTGAGCTGGCCAAAGAGATATTCCACACTTCAGAATGTCATGCCCACATATAAGCTGAACATTGCTCAAGGCTGGGCTGGGCACTGCTCTGTAGGCGGTGAGCAATTTGCCTTGGGTTCTGTTACCCTCTCTCCTTCTCCTTTTCATTGACATTCTTAATAATACCACTGGCATAATTATCATAATACTATTTTGTTTCAATCATCAAATTGTTCTTATCTCAACTCACAAAGTCTATCTTTTCTTTCTGATTCACCTCCTCAGTGCTGGGGGGTGACAGGGGAAGTAAACAGCAGCTGGTGGTGCCTAGTTGCTGGCTGGGGTTAAACTGTGACAGTAACTTAGTGCCAAACTGCACTACAGTTGTCAGTTTCCTCTGAAGAGCAATTCTCTAATTCAGGGCTAAATAAAGACAGTCTTAAGCAGCGCTGATAAGCAAAACAACCAGTAGCTGCACAGAATTTGTCACGATAAATTAAAATCATTAGAGATCAACAAAATAAATCTCTATCTGCTAGTTTGTCATTATCAAAATGTACATTTTATTTAATTTAATTTATATATTATGTTGCTAATCTGAAGTATCTGCTTTAATCCAAACTATGACCGGTGATATTAAAGAATGTTGAAAGCAATTTAAATTTGAGAATCCATGCAAAATTCACACGTCAGTATTTAAAAAACAGACTGAGTTTTGCACCACTGAAATATGAACAAAGTGCCTTTCAGTTCTCTTTAGTCTCAGCAGACATTCTTACGTATTTTTACAAGCTTTAGATCATATGCAGAAGTACCCTAAACCAGCATGTAAGAAACCCCAAAGGAAACCATTCTGAAAGAACTCACTTGTCAATGATGTACTTGACATTGTGGTACATGCTGCGATCATCTCTGTCTTTGTAAGGTTCGATATGAAAAGTGACCTGAAAGATGAAAACGTAAGAGCAACGCAAACGTAAAACATGGTTGGATATGAGGGCACATACGTACTGTGAACTAAGTACCAGTCACAAAAAATATAGTTCTTTATAGACCAAACATTTCATCAGTCTACACTGAGAATAACCCAATCCTAGTACA
This sequence comes from Pachycephala philippinensis, assembly GCA_013397055.1. Taxonomy (NCBI): domain Eukaryota; kingdom Metazoa; phylum Chordata; class Aves; order Passeriformes; genus Pachycephala; species Pachycephala philippinensis. The sequence continues at coordinate 1,786,954 of VWZT01011116.1, forward strand.
ACTCCTGCACTACTGAATCAGAAGCTTCAGATCCCAGGAGTATGGTATCAGGTTTTTTACATTAAAACAGAACACTACTTTTGTTTTCCCTAGGCTACAGCAAGTGGCAATCGTGCTTCAGAAAACTTAAAAAAAGCTACAAAACCTAAAACAAAATATTATCTATTTGAATGTCAAAGAACTGATAAACTAATGAAACATTTTAATATTTAATTTCTAACCAATGTATTAAAATCTGCTGAAGATAATGCTCCAAGGATAGTTTTCAGAGTCAAAATACATTTTAAGATATGGGATATGAAAACTTTAATTTAAAATTTTATAGATTTATCAATAGCAATAAGCTCTTGGAACTAAATCTAATATAATGTACTGCTACAGCTCTGAATGTCAAGCTTGAAGCTTATGGAATTGATTAACTGGTATATGTGAATTTCAATGTAAAAATGAATTTGTTTTCAAATGTACAATCATCAAAGAGTACATTACATTAATCAAAGCAAGTTTTTCAGAAGCAATTTTAGAGCAGAATGCATTTAATAACATCTCTGACCACTCCACAACAGTAGAAAATTTCCATTGCAGAGCCAATCTCTCTCTCTATTAAGTAGAAACTACAGAAAAATAGTGTTAGACTAAATCACTAAGACTGACAGTAGAGGTTGAAGAGCATTATAATTCCATCTTTCATTTCCAACTATCAAAACCAGGCAAATCAAAAGGGCGTATCTTCTCCCACACTTCTATTTAGCAGACATAATAGGAACGTATTTTGTATATTGGCTTTGGTCTACTGAGACTCCTAACACTTACTGTAATAACTTACTAGTGCAAGAATGCCTAAAAACATTACAGTGAAGGCAGCATTTCCTGCAATATCTATACTGAATATCTGTATTCCAGTAATTCTTCCAAGTGGTAACAGCAGCTTCATCCATATTCCAATCATTACCACACTATTACATACTACCGTATTCTTCTTGGTAGCTTATTTCATTTGGCCCTGACTTCTTTGTGACTTGAATGTTAACAAGTTCTTTTAGGCGAGAGCAAACTCCATTAGATGGGCTGAAAATTTTGGGGAAAGATAATACCTTTTTCTGTCTTTTTAATAATTTATTATTAAGATAGTGCAACCTATGTCATATAATGCAAATCACACAGTATTTTTAATAGTTTCAAAGTTACTTATGTATCCAATTTAATCATCCTGTTTTCCTCCTGCTTGCTAAGGAATCTAAAGTTACCCCCAGTGACAGAAAATTTCTCTCAGAATCTGCAACTTGCATGACCAACTAAAACCCGAGCAGATGAACAGTCTGTGTTTTCAGTACACACTACAGACAGCACACTCCAGAGATGAAACATATGTAGCTACTTAAAAACTTAAAATTTATTACTTGGAGAGATTAAAATGAAATGCACATTTTCACTATCACAAAAGGAAAATACAAGTTTTATTCTAAAAATAAACAAAACCAAACCAAAATTTAAGATTCTACTGATCAATTAATATAATCTTTAAGCAACTTGATATTTCACCTATTTTAAGAAGTCAATAAACTTAGCCTTTCTATCCTGTCATGCCCTGAAGTAACTCTAAAGTCTGAGCAGCATGCCTCTGACCTTACAGTCCAAGGAAAAGTGTTGTTCCTGGTACCTTCTGGAATAAAGATTCATCCAAACTACATAGTCCAAATCTGTCTTTATTACTCATAGACACTCACTCCTGACCTCTATAATCAGGTGCTGGCAAGTTATGAAATAATGCAAAATGAAGGTAGTTTTTCTTCTTTCTCAAAGGTCCTTAGTTTATAGCTCACTGTACTTCACAGTATTTTGGAATATGTAATACTTCCCTCAACTCCCAAGACTCACTGGAAAAAAAACATAATGTCTTATTTTAAAAACTGTTTCCTGAAAAGAAATTAAAAAAAGTAAAAAATCCTCAAGAGTATGCCTTAGATTCTGCAAGCTAAAGCAGATTACAGTATTTGTTCTACTTATAACGGAATATTACTCAGGTTTTACGAAAGTTCAGGGCAATTTAAAGGCTCCCATGACCAAAAAGAAGTGCAGTATAATAGCAAGGTTTACTTTCCTATTTTATGCATCAAGAAATACTTTACCTTTAGATTATATTTGTGTGCATAGTCCAAAACAACTGGCACCAAATCATCAGTTGGTTCTCCATTTTCATCAGCCATACCTGGTGGGTACCATGAAAGCACTATTACACCTGAAAATACAAAACTTGAGTTTTAAATCATGTTGTTTAACATATTGCATGTATACTTTAACATTGTCATGAGTTACAATTATTGATGTGAAAGCTACCTAATATAAATCAGAATCTCAAATTACTTTTTAATCACTTACAAAATCTCAGTATTCTCACAGTGGATTTTAACTGCTCTCTTTGTTTATAGGACTACAAAACAAACAGTGGTTAGATCATTCGTCAAGGGAAGAAATCTGTACTCGGTGTCCTAAGCCTAACACTTAAGAGCTGTTCCCTCTCACCTTTCAGCATTCCAGCCTTCAGGTTGTTCAAGAGGAAAAGAGTGCTCCCCACTAAGGCATTATAGCTATGCTACGATACAGCCAGAGAATATCAAGGTACATGGGTTATAGAACAGTCAAGAGATGAGGGCTATACATGTGATGAGATTCTTATCTTATGCAATTTTATTCCCCACCATATTTCTGCATTGTACCTCTGGCTCTACTACAACACAACCATTTAATACTAGAAGCAGTGACTGCAATCCTACATCCTTCCTTCTTGCTGGTACAGTTACTATGGTGTAATCCACCCTTCCAAGCATGTGAAATTAGTTTTTAAATTTATTATCTTTGAAACTGCTTGAGTAACTCTCAATAATTTAAGGATGTTACTAGTCCTGTGGAGAAAAAATACAACAAATACCATGTCTTCATATCGTAAATTTTTCTGATGCTCAACAAGAAAGCAAAAGACCACATACCTTTTCAGAAAGGCTAAACCCTTTCCTTCTAAAATAAAATGCTGTCAGATAAAGAAATTAGATCTTTTTAGATGTGCAGCTGGAAACAATATCAAAAAGAAGCTAAGTCTGAAAGAAGTACATGAAATACTGACGTAGAAATATTTTCCTAACAATGCTATTCAGAACATACGGAAGAATAAGTTAATGTGGTTCTTTTTAACTAGGTAATGATTTAAGTACATGAAAAAGTTCATTGAGCTAGGGAAGTATATATTCTAAATTCCACCTACTTTACTAACATTATAACATTTCTGACCAACAATTTCCAACAAACAATTCCAAAATTAGGAAAAAGAAACAATAAATTACAGAGAATACATAATCACCTAATATCCAAACCAGAAATTTGTGCTCGCTACACACCGAAGTGAGTTCAACTACCCTTAGGCACATTCTCTCTGCATTATATCAAAAAGGAAATCACAAATAACAAATAACAAGAGACAGTCTGCTCAAGGAAAGCAAAATGCAATATTTTACTGCATTTTATCACATTATCTTTTACTTCACACAAAAGAAAAAGACTAAATGCAAATGAATAAGGTATAAAGGACAAGCAGAACAGCAGCAACAAATTTGGGTATCTTGAATACATCTGACAAGACCATTTTACAAAGTTAGGAAATACATAGAAGTTCAGGAGACAGAATTGTTGATCAAGGAACCTAAATTCACATTTGCATTGGTCTTTTCCTGAGAAAGACTACTAAACATTTTCTTTCCTGTGGTTAAAAAATAAAGTCATGCACCACTTCAAGAGTCTAAAAAAAAAAAAAAAAGATGCACTTGACACAAAAAACAGTGTTATAAATGTTTAAGTCCAGAATAGTCACTAAAGACAAAAGTGGACTACCACAAAAAAAAGACTGGTGTAAAAGATACATATTTCCCCAAGCAATCTCAAGAACAAAACCTACTGTATTAATCTGTAAAATATTAGGAAATTAATACATAAGGACAGAATTTTAAAATATAAGAATACAAGGAAGCACTGCATGAGACTCCTGTTGCCCCAATCTCTTATATGCCTTCGATCCTTAAACAATATTGGCTGAAAGAACCAGTTACATTTTTCTTTTTTCATAAGATCATTGATAAAGCCTCAAAAATGGCTAGAAAAAATTATTATGAGACAGAACATAAAATAGAGTAATGGATGAGACACTGGCTAAGAGAGAAAAATAAGAAACTGTAAATAGTCAGCCTCACAGTACACAAAAGATGAACAAAGCATAATTCTTAAAAAAAAACCCCTAAACAGTATTTGAAGTAATGACTTGAGGGAAAAAAGTTGATGATTCATGTTAGTCAAATCTTGATGGAAGAGAACAAATTCAATTGTATATAAATCCATAAGTCAGAATAACAGCAGGAAAAAGGTGATTCTTCATAAATATCAGTAATGTTACAAAGAGTGCCACAGGAAGCCTGAACTACTCATTCACATTGCTGAGTTTTAAATGGAAAGCTAACTGAAGTTACTAAAAAAATTGATTATGCAAAGCATTCTTCCTAGTTATTGGCACCTTTTCCACCAGGAGTTCAGCTTTCCTAGACATCTATATTAAGAGGATGAGAAACATCACAGGTTCTTTTAAAGCTCTAAGTCCCCCCCTTGCCTTCATCACACTATACTACTTTATTTTGCTTTAAATAAGACTAAACCAGTGCTTGTTGGCAACTTATATCTGAGATTTCTCTGCAACAGTCTTGTTACTTCTTTTGATGGAGTAATATTACTGAAGAGGCTGAGAAATTTCCTATGTTTGTATTAACCCTAGTACAAAATAAAGGTTAAAACCCGCAAGATGACAACAACCAAGAAATAAACACACTACACAGGTAAACACCACTAATCGAAATATAACAATTACATTAAACCTTAATAATTAGGTGAATGAAGGAGATTCAATACAAGGTGATTAGCAGTGTCAATAACGCTATGAGCTCTGGTCACGTTGCTCCAACTACATTTATAGAAGCTGTTCAGAGTTTAGTATTAGCCTATATGACTGCTTATTTTAAAGAAGATTAACATAAAAAGGACCATAAAGCCCAACAACAAGGAACAACACCAAAAATATATTGACTATTCTTATGTATACAATTCATCTTATTTAGAAAAAGGGAACATCAATTTGTATTGAAAGAAGATAATTTTGGACAGTAATGTATTAATACATAATTTTTATTGCACACACAGCTTCCAGAGAAAAAAAATCCCACTCATATTTGAACAGACTGCTCCTTAAGCATGTTAGCGTGGTTTACTGAAACCTGTTCTTTGAACTGAAGTATTCCTCTCCAAAAATAAAATACACAGACAATATATTCTAGTTAAGGTTTCTGTATTTTCCATACATGTTATCAGCGTTTAGCAGTACGTCATGAAAAACATGTACCTACAGGATTACAAACACCATTCTTACGTTTCTGCGCTGTTAAACTCATCAGACACAGCTTTGAAGATGTAGGTTTCAGTTGGGGGTTAAAACTCAGAGATATAAAGACGTTTACTAGTTTCAGACATTTCCTGAATTACACAGAAAAATAGAAGGATGGCTCAGTTGTGCTCATTCACATATGTAAGGCTGGATAAATGAACAACATGCTGAAATATTAACTTTCATTACCAGTTAAAGCTGAACGCATTTGTTTCATGTGGGCTTCTATGACAGTAGGGTCTTTGGAACTGTAAGATCCAAGTTCTGGATAAAAGTTGGCCCCAATGTCCTCAGGAGGATTATGCCTTCCCTTTGGATAATTGTTTGCAATTTTGGGATCCCAATGCGGCAACAACGGATGATTCCAGTGAATGTATTTACCATCGAACTGTGGATTCCCATACCAAGTATAGTAGAATATGTGAAAGTTATAATTAGGAGAAGACAGCCCCTCTTCCAGCTTTTTTACTGGAGACATAGATGCCTTCATAGTATTGACAGCAATGCTATGCAAATTACTGACACGTGTTACAGTATCTCCTTGAGCCATATTTAGGGAATTCTGTCTACTGTCTAAGAGCACTGTCCGTTGTTGAAGCTCCGGCAACAAACCAAGTCCAAATGGATCCCCAAAGCCAGCTCTGTCAGGTCTCAGAGTCTTCAAAGCCATCATTATGGAGCAAATAAACAAAATGAAAAGCAACAAAATGATGCATGTTCTTCTGCGAAATCTTGCCATGATGTCATAGTTCAGAATCCCAACAGAAGGATTTTGGCCGCAACTGATCAAAAGACAAATATTTTCAAGTCAGATTTCTTATTACCTAGTATTCAGCAGTATGAAACGCTTCATAAAATCTCTACATGACAGAAATAACACAGAGAGAAATGTGATGTATACACTGACTGCATAACTAACAGACTTTGTGGGAGGTGGGGTGGACAAACAAAACCCCATTTCTTTATTTGAGAACATGCGTCAGATTCTGAGGTTCTACCGCCAAGGACTCAAATATTTCACAAAGTGTTTTACTTTTGAACTTCATTTTTATCCTAACCCAGGTAAATCCCATGAAATGGAAACTCTGGTTGCATTATTTCAGAACTATTATGTTTTGTAAGTGCTATTCTGGTAGAAATAATAAAGAAAACAGAAGAAAAAAGCAAAAGACATGAAAGGAGAATAACATAGCAGAACAAGAGTAAAAGACAAAATGGGGTATGACAGAACTACAGCTTATGTTCAGAATGCAGGTTTCATTTACTAACCTATTTACTGGCTTCAGACCAACCATTTCACGTCAGTTAACCAATATATTAACAAAATATTCTGGCAAATTAAATTCAAAACCATGACGCTTTGCAAGTTTACAGATCTAAAACCCTAATTTTTTTTCTGAATCATGTAAACAAAAAACAGCACAGCATTAAGGATGTACCTCAAGCAGAAAGCCTGCAAGTTAGCTGCTGGCAGCCAGTTAGTACAATGTCACAGCTGCCTGACACTTCATGTCGTGTTCCAGGGCTAAATTCAAAACAAGACCAATGGTACAGAGCAAAATTTGAACCTTGAAAGTAGGGGGAAGAAAATCAGTATAATGGGAGGTCTAATTACTTTATTTATAACTTTAATTCCTGTTCAACATTATCACAAGAGAACCAGAGAAAAGGATTAACAAAATTTAGGTTACCACAGAATTATGTGGAACAAGATTATGCATAAAACTGACAACAGTAAACTGGAAAATCTAAGAATAAATTTCTGATTCAAGGGTCATTAGACATAGCATAGCTGTGATTTGCATTTCTGTCACTGACCTCCAAACTTTAGAATCTTATTTTAATTTACTGACATATACATAGGTAATTTTAAAATACTTTTAAATTATTTCACCTTCGTTTCCTACCAATGTTATAGGGCATTAACATAGAGCTCGGTTGTCACAATATGCTGTTTGCTACTGCTATGATAATTTTAGAGAAGGAATTTTAGACTATGCTTTTAACAATACAGCCTGAACTGGACTAGCAGTATTACACTGCCACAAAAGGAACATCTTCCATTTCCAATATTAATCCATTCATCCTTTTGGCTATTCCTACTTACTTCTGGAATTCATTTGGTTTTCATAGTAAGGTCACTCATTTACTCTAAGAGCAAAACCCTGTTAACATTTCAAAAATACAACACAAAAATCCCAATGCACTTTTACCTTGTTAGAGAGTGGACTCAGTTGAATGAGTGCCACACCACTAAAGCCAACAAAGAACAGATGGAGCGAGGCAAGACTATGAAAATGATGTTGTTCATTTTGCCCAACTGGATTGTGAAACCATATGTTTGGCTACTGTCAGGGAAAATGGTTTTACAGCATACAGGCTTAGAGGATTTCACAACACTTTACGACAAATTACAGGGTGCTTTTTCTATGGCTAACAATCCATCCCACAATTTTAGAATTCTGTCAGAGATTACTTGGAGTACAGAACATCTTACTTTAATAACAAATTAACCCTAAATACACTCAAACTACTCCTGCTATTTTTCATTACCGTTTCAGTCTACTTTCTAGTATATTATGGTGCTCCTACCCGGTAATTTAACTCAATTATCATATTAGACAAACTGAAGTTTTATTAAGGGTCAGGATTTTTTTTTAGGGAAACAATATTATTCATCTCACTACTGTATTAATGGATTTTGTTTAATTTAACCCAGATGCCACTGATCTTCATTAAACAACATACAGGACTGCCAGTGACAAACTATCTCTGCAATTATTATTTTATCTCTTCTGTGAAAAAGAATTCATGATTGCAATGTCTATAATTGGAATGTTCACAAGGTCTTTCATTTGGGTTTTCCTATTCCATGTCGAAGAAACTGTTCCTTTGTTGATCTGCTACTCAATTCCTCCTGTTTAGATCAAGATTTCACTATCATTAAGTGATTTGTCTGACGTGTCAGGAATTGACCTTGGTGCTCCATGTTATTATTTCAACAAGTATTTTTTCAATAGAATATTAACCGTTGAAGTGTACTAAGGATGAGCAGCAGCACGCTTACTAGCATTTGACTAGCACTGAGACAGACCTTGGTCTACCGTAGCATATTATGGACTTCTGCTATGCTTATACAGAGGGTCAGCATCAAAGTGCAAAATTTCTAGAACAAGTAAGTGATATCTATGGTAAAAGCTTCTGTTTTGGGGAGACATCAGTCTCAATGATGATAACATAATTCAGACCTCGCATAGACACCTATACCATAGAAGCTGCATTGAAGAGCTTCAGGTTGCCAGTGCTTCATGTGTCATTTAATCTTGTTCAGATCTACTTTTCAGAGACAGTGACAGGTAAATTACCCTCATCAATGCTAGTGCCATAGCAGAATGGCAATATTGGGGAAACAGACTGAGCAAATGCACCCTGTGAAACAGCTACATGAAGTTATGTCTATCCTTGGAAGTGGAAAAACCTTAAAAATACATTTCTGATTCAACAGTCATTAGACAAAGCGTAGCTGTGATTTTGCATTTGTCATGGACATTTAAATTTTAGAGCCTGATTACAATTTAATGAGGTACATGTCACTCCTACAGACTTAGGAAGTATCTTGCCTTGGACTTTTGGGTGCACTTGGATCTAACAGCAACTGACTTTCTTGGTAGGAAAAAACCTAAATAACTTCAGCTTTATGCAGGTTAAGATCCTGCACACAGTTACTCTGACTCAGAAGCTTTTGGATTCTAACTCCACATTTGTTTACACATACAGATCTACCAGCCAAAAATGCAAGCAATTTGGACTCTCTCTTGCCTACTCAATAAATTTTAAAAGAAGAAAAAAACCACCTGTAACAGGTCAGAAGGAAGAATGAGTTGGTTTAGATACCCTTCTCCTTTAATGAATCAGATAGTAGCTTCCTGCATAACATCAGAAAAATATGAAGCTTTACCGGGAAAAGTTAAAATTTGTATTTCCTCAGTATCCAGTTCCCTTCTCAAAACAAACAAAAAAAAATCTGACACAGTTATTTCACTTTTTAGTTTGTAAGCAATTATGTAGAATTAAAAGCACAAAATACATTTAAGTATATCCCATCATGATCATTTCTGTTCCAAATTAATTTGGGTTTTTTGGTAATAAATAGCATGAAATTCATCATAGTAGGCAAAATCTCAAACCATTCTTCTTAAAACAACTCCTCCATGAAGAAAGAAAAGAAAAAGGGTCTATGAAAAAATCTGAAGTATTTTCCTAACTGTTGCCCAAACTTAATTCAATGTCTCAAGCTCTTACCTGACAGCAATTTTTTTTTTCCCTTACTACTGCTTTTTATATCCTTAAGTTATTGTGCAGGGAAACCTTCTGTTTGTCCTTTCTGCTATATGAAGAAAAAAAACATACAGATGTACAGATGATGAGCTTTTTTTCCCCTGACATGTTTCTCCAAGTAAGAATGTTTCTTTAGTCAGAAAAGAAAAAGCAATTTAAAAAAAAAAAAAAGTGGTTGAAAGGGGTGATGGTGGTTAATCACTGTAGATAATTTTGGTCATACAACTCAAGTTTCAGTGCCCTGCCCAGTGGGTTGCTTTTTTCAGTTTTACAAATTCCAAAAGAGAAATACACTATGAAAAGAAAGTAGGTTTAGATAAAACTGATTTATCTAGTTTAGTAAGAATCGGCAAATACTGTAATTTATTTGCTCTGATGTTCCTTAACCATAACAAATGGAAATGCAATATAGAGAACTCCGAAAATCTGATTTTATTGATCAAGGATAAGGTCATCCAGAAGCCACTGAGGCTGGTAGCTCATGGATGCGATCAAAGCTTCTCAGCTAAGTTATCTAAGCTTAGTTTCTACTAAGTTTTACCAGCTCAAAGAAATTGAAAACTCTGAAGTGACAGATCAGCTCTAGATAGAGCTGAAGCTCCTAGGCCTTAAAACCCTGATTCTGGAGCTACAGTGCACATGTGCACCTAGAAACATTTATTTAGTTTCCAAACGATTGACCAGGTGGGGTTTAGGAAACTGAGGACTGGTAAGAAAGTTTAAAGCACCACATCTACAGAGCACATTTACATAGCACATTCTGATCTGGGGATCACAAATAACAAAAAGCAACAGAAGCTGACCATATGTGTGGGAACCTCGTGAGTGTTTCTAGTATTAGAAAAAACCAGGGAATTTCTCAAAAACTCTCTGTATATGAAGTCTTCTTCTAAAGCCTTTTTTAAAAAATAGCATGAAAAACATTAAAGATGGAAGAAGACATTAGATATGGCATGCAGACACTTCCTAGCTGTGCTTACATGCTATAAAGGTATCTTTTTAAACACTTCCAATTACAGAAGATTTCTTTTTGGTCTGCCCAATTTAGAAAGAGGTACTTGAAATGTGACAGCCAGAAAACAGAAAATGTGATTTGAATTTAAGAAACACAACAGCAATAACAAAACACAATCCTTCTGGATTCTTTGCTGTAAACGTGGTAAGAGAGCCTCCAGCACTACACTAGAGTATTTGCCTTCAACATGCCAGCCTTCTCCTGCTTCGAAAGGACATGGAAACACACCTAACTTTAAGCGGCTGCAGGCCATGAGAAGAAAGCGACCTTTAGCCAGCCCTCACCGGGAGCTCCCCGGGGCAGTTCACAGCGGGGCCGCTGCAGGGCCAGGCTGCTTGACAAGAGTTTAAAGCAAGGGAGGGGAGCGTACCCAGCCCGCTGCGCTGCTCCCATCCCCGGAGCAAGCCACCGAGTTCCGAGAGCTCACACTTCTCCGTCACTCTGCGGAGCCAAGCGCCAGCCCCCGCCGCAAGAGCAGCATCAGGCGCGGGCGGGAGGCGCGGCGAGGCTTC